>OZ012741.1:486643908-487058908 GCA_963859935.3 Lathyrus sativus | reverse complement strand
CATTCATAACCGCTCTAAGTACCTCTTAAAACACTATCTAAATAAACTTCTCATTTGTTGAAATTACCCGCAATACACAACCACAACTCAATATGTTTTGTCGAAACCACGAATCAACATTACCTAAAATGCGAGGGACTCGCCATGGAATACCATGTACATACCCAAATTGGAGGAGATGTTTCTCTAGAGGGTATATCATCATAATTATGCCCTAAAATTAACAAGTAGCCGTCTTAGCTCAGCTGGTAGAGCGCGTGGCTTTTAACCACGTGGTCGTGGGTTCGATTCCCACAGACGGCGATAATGGTAATATTTTATTTGTATGCAACCTCTATTTTAATTAAATATACTAGTTATATACACTTGTCATGATTTAATACGTTTTTTTTTATAAACTTTTTTTTTATATACAAATTCAAAAGACACACTTCAATGAAGTCACACGTAGATTCACAAGATTCGATATTAGATGTTGATGAATATTTACTTTTATATGGTCAAGATTGTGCTAACATTTTCTATAATCGTGATTTTAGGATCAGATGATGGTGGTCCAATATCATCCATACTATAAGGGTTACAACAATGACGTGATATATTGCACTACCATTATAAATACCTCTAAAACATCGGCTAAAAAACTTTTTTAACACAAATTAAGACTACACACTTCAACAAAACCACTTGTAGATCCGCAAGATTAAATATTACACCTTGATAATGATTGAATTTTATATGGTTTAGATTGTATTAACATTTTATATGATTGTGATTGCAACATCAGATGGTGGTGGTCTAATATCATCTGCACCACAAGGGATGCAACGCGGACGTGATATCATTCATAATCGCTCTAAGTACCTCTTAAAACACTATCTAAATAAACTTCTCATTTGTTGAAATTACCCGCAATACACAACCACAACTCAATATGTTTTGTCGAAACCACGAATCAACATTACCTAAAATACGAGGGACTCGTCATGGAATACCATGTACATACCCAAATTTGGAGGAGATGTTTCTCTAGAGGGTATATCATCATAATTATGCCATAAAATTTCATAAGTAGCCGTCTTAGCTCAGCTGGTAGAGTGTGTGGCTTTTAACCACGTGGTCGTTGATCGATTCCCACAGACAGCGATGATGGTAATATTTTATTTGTATGCAACCTCTATTTTAATTAAATATACTAGTTATATACATTTCTCATACTACAATTATAAGTACCTCTAAAACATCGGCTAAAAAAACTTTTTTAACACAAATTAAGACTACACACTTCAACAAAACCACTTGTAGATCCGCAAGATTAAATATTACACCTTGTACCTCTAAAACATCGGCTAAAAAAACTTTTTTAACACAAATTAAGACTACACACTTCACAAAACCACTTGTAGATCCGCAAGATTAAATATTACACCTTGATATTGATTGAATTTTATATGGTTTAGATTGTATTAACATTTTATATGATTGTGATTGCAACATCAGATGATGGTGGTCTAATATCATCTGCACCACAAGGGATGCAACGAGGACGTGATATCATTCATAACCGCTCTAAGTACCTCTTAAAACACTATCTAAATAAACTTCTCATTTGTTGAAATTACCCGCAATACACAACCACAACTCAATATGTTTTGTCGAAACCACGAATCAACATTACCTAAAATGCGAGGGACTCGCCATGGAATACCATGTACATACCCAAATTGGAGGAGATGTTTCTCTAGAGAGTATATCATCATAATTATGCCCTAAAATTACTAAGAAGCCGTCTTAGCTCAGCTGGTAGAGCGCGTGGCTTTTAACCACGTGGTCGTGGGTTCGATTCCCACAGACGGCGATAATGGTAATATTTTATTTGTATGCAACCTCTATTTTAATTAAATATACTAGTTATATACACTTGTCATGATTTAATACGTTTTTTTTATAAACTTTTTTTTATATACAAATTCAAAAGACACACTTCAATGAAGTCACACGTAGATCCACAAGATTCGATATTAGATGTTGATGAATATTTACTTTTATATGGTCAAGATTGTGCTAACATTTTCTATAATCGTGATTTTAGGATCAGATGATGGTGGTCCAATATCATCCATACTATAAGGGATACAACAATGATGTGATATATTGCACTACCATTATAAGTACCTCTAAAACATCGGCTAAAAAAACTTTTTTAACACAAATTAAGACTACACACTTCAACAAAACCACTTGTAGATCCGCAAGATTAAATATTACACCTTGATAATGATTGAATTTTATATGGTTTAGATTGTATTAACATTTTATATGATTGTGATTGCAACATCAGATGATGGTGGTCTAATATCATTTGCACCACAAGGGATGCAACGAGGACGTGATATCATTCATAACTGCTCTAAGTACCTCTTAAAACACTATCTAAATAAACTTCTCATTTGTTGAAATTACCCGCAATACACAACCACAACTCAATATGTTTTGTCGAAACCACGAATCAACATTACCTAAAATGCGAGGGACTCGTCATGGAATACCATGTACATACCCAAATTTGGAGGAGATGTTTCTCTAGAGGGTATATCATCATAATTATGCCCTAAAATTTCATAAGCAGCTGTCTTAGCTCAACTGGTAGAGCGTGTGGCTTTTAACCACGTGGTCGTGGGTTCGATTCCCACTGACGGCGATAATGGTAATATTTTATTTGTATGCAACCTCTATTTTAATTAAATATACTAGTTATATACATTTCTCATACTACAATTATAAGTACCTCTAAAACATCGGCTAAAAAAACTTTTTTAACACAAATTAAGACTACACACTTCAACAAAACCACTTGTAGATCCGCAAGATTAAATATTACACCTTGATAATGATTGAATTTTATATGGTTTAGATTGTATTAACATTTTATATGATTGTGATTGCAACATCAGATGATGGTGGTCTAATATCATCTGCACCACAAGGGATGCAACGAGGACGTGATATCATTCATAACCGCTCTAAGTACCTCTTAAAACACTATCTAAATAAACTTCTCATTTGTTGAAATTACCCGCAATACACAACCACAACTCAATATGTTTTGTCGAAACCACGAAACAACATTACCTAAAATACGAGGGAATCGTCATGGAATACCATGTACATACCCAAATTTGGAGGAGATGTTTCTCTAGAGGGTATATTATCATAATTATCCCTAAAATTTCATAAATAGCCGTCTTAGCTCAGCTGGTAGAGCGCGTGGCTTTTAACCACATGGTCATGGTTTCGATTCCCACAGACGGCGATAATGGTAATATTTTATTTGTATGCAACCTCTATTTTAATTAAATATACTAGTTATATACATTTGTCATGATTTAATACGTTTTTTTTATAAACTTTTTTTTATATACAAATTCAAAAGGCAAACTTCAATAAAGTCACACGTAGATCCACAAGATTCGATATTAGATGTTGATGAATATTTACTTTTATATGGTCAAGATTGTGCTAACATTTTCTATAATCGTGATTTTAAGATCAGATGATGGTGGTCCCCTAAAGGGTTTGAGGAGTTCTTTGACTGTGGTCAAAGTTCCTACGGGTTTAGGGTAGTTGATTGATTGATTTTAGGAGAAAAGACGAGTTGTCATTTTAAGGGAGATGTAACCACCACAAGTGTAAGAGATTGTATTTTAGGAGAAAAGACGAGTTGTCATTTTAAGGGAGATTTAACCACCACAAGTGTAAGTGGAAAAAAAAGGTAAAATAAATAATTATTAGATAGTATGAACTATTTAAAGACTAATTAAATAAATAGATTAAAAGATAAAACTGATTTTGATTAATAATAGGTTATAATGATTTATTTAGAAAAAATATTAGGTAATTAATTAAAAAGGTTAAATGTTGATTAGAAAGGGAAGCTATTAGCTAATAAAATAAAACTGATTAAATAAACAAAATAAAAAAAAAAAGCAGATTAACGGGTGATTAGCGATTATGTGTGGGTTTATGAGAGATTAATGGTGATTTGGTGATTACGCGTGGTGTTGTGTATGCAAAGGAATCAAACTGCAGCCACAAAAATGAAAACGAAGATGAAATGCAGAAAAGGAAAAAACCCTAAGCCCCTTTCGTCTTCCCCAGATTGAATCCATGGTATCCTCATCTTCCTCTCTTCTCTCCCGATCGTGATTGATTTCCTCCACTCTTCACCTCCTTCCATGTTTCGAACCTGAAATCAAACCAGAAACATCAATAGATCAATAACATGGATAAGGATAGAGAGTTACCGAAGGTTTGGTGATTGCAGCGGCGCTAGAGGTGACGGCGTGGATTCGCGGCAGTTTGGACTCGCGGTGGCCGGAACTAGCTTCGTTAACGGAGAAGATAAGCTTTTCTTTTTTCAGTTTGCTAGGTTTACGAACATAAGCGTTGTGGTGATTCTCAAATCGATCCTCTCTTCATCTCTTAGGTCTCCTTTTATAGGCTTCAATTTGAAATGTTTTGATTAAATTGGTCTTGAATGTTGATTGGGTTTTTCCATTTTGGTCTAGACAAATTTTGAAAACTTCCCTTTTTCGTATGATTGTGTAATATCTGTTAATGAGAGAAAATCCCAATCTGTGATTTTTGCCAATCATGTTTAATGTTCTGTCTGTCTAGGTTCAATGTTCCAAAAAAATGAATTGGATCTTCTTTCGTAAAAAGCATATTCCTTCCACGATTACTAACTCTGGATTGGGGTTTGGAAGGTGTGGATAGCGAAGGATTTGGGCCAAAGGGAAATTAGCAGCCCAGGGAAAATACGGGTAACTAGTGCTAAGGATTTGGTGAGTCCGAAATTCGATCGTTGGTGCCATCCCTGAAAACACAAAACCCTTCCACGTGAAATCACAGCTTGCTAACCGTGTTCTTTGATGCTCAGATGATGAACTGTGCTGGCCAGGATGGAAGTGCATACAATAAAACTCAGGCGTGGAGGAATCTAATAGGCTCAGTATACGAATGTTATCTCTGCTGGCTAAGCCATCATGTTTCTTGCTCTTCAATGGTAAAACTAGTTCTGTTGCAGCTAATCTCTTTGTAGAGCTCTTACTCAATCCATTATTTTTCTTGCTCTATGTTGAACTTTTACTCAAACACACTGATGCATCACTTTTCTATACACTTCTTGCTCTTTGTTGGTGCAGCCAAATTAGAAGGAGAGATAGTTCAACTTGATATTGATGCAGCACCATATCTCTTTGGATAGTTCAATCTTGTAGCTCTCTTGGATGATGGAGGCGTTTTGACCTGATACTAATGAGGTGATTCAATTTGAAGCTTGTGCTGTGTTGTAGTTTCTTTACTTGGTGATTTGATCTTCCTCTTGTTTCGCCAATTGATGAAGAGGATTTCAATATCTATTTACTTCTATTATAAAGCTCACACTTGATGGGTATTAATGGTTCCTTGTTCTCAACTTGCAGGTTATACAAAGGGGAGGTAGTGTCGGTCTGCTGCGTCTGTAACTCTATGAGGCATTGTCTCGGGAGTGTTGGTGCTGGCTGCTTTGGACTTATTATGGATAGGTGCAGATATGCCTGCATAAACTTGGCTAATAGCTTGAATAAGACATGACAAAGCTGTTGGGGAAAATTGGCATTCCTTTGAGAGTTGGAAACTTTGGCAGGTACAACTGGTGAAGATAATCCAAAGTTTGCTCTTTGTTATGACTGCCTATAAATTTACTTATGCATCTAACAGGTTTGTATAGGTGTTGTATCAACTGATGTTCTCGTTGCAGTCAATGGGACGAACAAATTGAATGTCGACCCCTTTTGGCTCCTCATTGTTGATGCGCTGCTTCCCCGGTAGCCATTTCAGACGTTGGATCGGGATGGAGTGTAGCAATGAAGACTCGCCTCTTTGGTTTAAGAATCTGCAATGTTGGCCATACAGGTCACGTAATGGTGTTGTCTGAAACTACTCTTGAGTTGTTCAAAACATGTTGCTTGTTGAAGTAGTGACTGCCTCTGCTGTTGTTCTTTGAATACTCCACTGATACATCAAATTCTTGCAGATTTAAATAGGTGGCCGAACGTGATCTTCGGAAGTTGAAGGCGGCGGGACCGGACATCAGTAATTGTCACATGTATACCACTGAGCATCTCTCTGAAAATTAAATTTTGTCCTGCTGGTTTTAATAAATCCTTAACCATCTCTTTGTAAATCCAGGTGTGAAACTCGAAGGAAAAATTCTCGGCTTGGGGTCTCTTGAATAATGCTAAGAGCATCCTTTATGGCAAGAAGTATTAGTTTTCATTGTGACTTGTTCAATATTATTCGATACGTGCAGAGGCTTCAGCTATGAGATGATCGCTAGAACTTCCAATCATCAGTAAGCTTTTTCAAAACTGCGACGCTTGTGACAATGTTGTCCGGATAAACTTATCCCATTGCTTGCAACATTCTTGCAGTTTATAACTTTTCAGATTCTCCTCCTGAGTACGCAAGTTCTGCACTTCTAGGAGACGAACTCATACGGTGCAGCATAATTGGCGGTGCCGCGAAGACTGTGTGCTTTGGAATCAAACTGTGTTTTGTTGCGGACTATCACTGTCCTGATTTCTGGTTGCGTCATTGTCAGCTTTAGATTATACTTTGAAATTTGTAACTGTAACCTTGTATGTGTGTTCGAACAAATATGGTGAACTCTTTTTGAGTACTGCGCATTAGATCTTGGATTGAACCTAGTTTGCATCCATGTTACTGTATTCATAGGGAACTGTCCAATGAAACTTGGTGATGTTAAAATTGTAACCCCAAAGAAAGATCATTACCATGTATTAAGTCAGTTCTTTGACGTAAACTTTGTTACGCGAATCATTCCCCTTCAAAATCTGTTCAAACATAGTGTACACAATGAAATGATAATGGAGACTTGGTTGGATTTCAAGAAAAAGATGGAAATTGGCTTGTTGTTTTTTGATGCTGATGAGCCCCTGAGTATTGTGACAACATTTTGAACTTAGGTGAACTTTCATTGTGAGAATGATTCTTAACATATGAAGTTTGAATAAATAACTTGGGCTTGAACTTCGAAGTTTGCTCCCATAGCCCTTTTACCAATTGAATTCCAATCTTTGACCTCAATACGTTATACGAGCTTGTGTTGTGGACCAAAACAAGAAAATGGATCTTGTGAGGTTCCAATTCGTGTGGCCTACGCCTTTATATCCGAAATATATGACAACCTAATAGTATGAATTCAACCATGGGATAGAACGTGATGGGCTCCCCAGAATAAGATCCTCGTCCATCTAGACCGCTTTGATTTTAAATAGCCATGTTGAGGGGATTGGATTGTAAGTGTCATCTCCACTTTAACATACCTGCACGAGCTGGTTAATCATAGTAAACACTACAACATCATAGCGATAACAAAACATAAAGAGGTGGGATCTTACGGTCAAAAATTAGGGTTTGACAGATGCCCTTATTTAAGTTTCTTCTATCCGGAGGTATGGAGATGGGAATCTCCGTCTCGACGTGATAGGAGGGACTTAAATAAAAACATTGCACCAAATTTTTGGCCTTAAGAAGCCACCGAATGCAGATGATATGCAATGATATGAAAAATGCAATACAGACAGTCCTATGAGGAAAAGGTGTCACAGGGGATGGAGCGAACACAACACGCCAGAAAAAAAAAAAGAAAAAGAGAAGCAGACTCAACGAAGCGAGACTTCAAGGGGACAGGAAACAACCAGCAATGGGGAATCTCCAAACGTATAAAAGCGTAGCACATACACCAAGAATATGGTGTTTTAACAGTAGGTGAGAAATTTGTGATCGAAGGATAGATTTACTACCAAAATTTGGTGGTCGGTAATAATCCAAATGAATTTCTTGATTGGGACACAATTCAGTTTTGTTTCGTATTCTTTTTTTCCTTTTTTTTTTATTATTTTTGAAATCCAACTGGAAATAGTAAAATGTGTAGACCTCCCCACACCTCATGGTCTGGGTACCATGAACGAGTCTCAGCTTCTGAAAAATCACCTCCCCACGCCTCATGGTCTGGGTACCATGAACGAGTCTCAGCTTCTGAAAAACCACCTCCCCACGCCTCATGGTCTGGGTACCATGAATGGGTCTCAGCTTTTGAAAAATCACCTCCCCACGCCTCATGTCCTGGGTACCATGAACGGGTCTCAGCTCCTACCCGAAATGATGAAAACTCGTGAGAGCATCTTCACAGGGGATCAAAATGTCATTGTAGATTGTAGATGTTGATGTAGATGTTGTTGTAGATGTTGTTGTAGATTATAGATGTTGTTGTAGATGTAGATGAAGGTGAGAAAATACTTAGAAGGGGGGGTTGAATAAGTATGACAGAAAATAATCAAAGATAAAAACTCAAGTATTTTTATCCTGGTTCGTTGAACTCAACTACTCCAGTCCACCCTTTTCAAGAGTGATTTGCCTTTCTCAACAAGGACTTAATCCACTATTCAAATCAACTGATTACAAATAGCAACACCTAAGAACAACTGTTCTTAGTCTTCTCAAGAGCTACTGATCTAACCTAGATCCTCTTAAGGAAAACTTCCTTTACAAATTAATGTAATACAATGAAAGAGTAATAAATTGCTTCTATGAAAGCTATAAACACAACTGTGTTATTTCTCTAAGTTTAGAACAATGTATGAACTATGAAGAATATGAGAGCTTTTAGCGTGAGAGAGTTCTTGCAATAAGTTCGTCAATTTCCGTCACTTGAAGAATGAGCTATGATATCCTTTATATAGCCACTTGAATATTGGAGAGAATATTTTACCGTTAGAGAAGATATTTCCAATATCAAATAGTACTGTCCTTTGTACTATTGCAGCAGAGAGACGGCGCACAAATAGTGGGTGTAGCAATTGTCTGCTGAGCTGTGAGTTTACCATATAAGGAATGTACCAGAGGAATAATCTTCTTGCAGAGAATTTTGTCTATCCTAATTAAGGAAAGATTTGCTGGCATATTCCAACGGATATATTAAAATAATCTTCTTCAAATAATTCTTCAGATTGGTTCAGATCAACAATCAATATCAGAGTCTTCAGTCTTCAGAATCTTCTGGAAACTTCAAAGCCTAAGATGTTCTTCAGATGTTGATGAATCAGAGTCTGGTGCAGCTGTGTGCTTGAAGCGTAACATGCTCTTAGATCAGAGTCTTCACTCAGATCAGAGTCTTCTCTCATTCAGAGTCTCTTCACTCAGAGTCTTCTTTCATGCAGATTCTTGATAACATATGCAGCGTGTTGTATCTTCAGAATCTTGATGACTAAGCTCTTATACTTCAGATTCTTCTAATCTTCAGATGCTCTTGAGCCATTCAGAATTCATTGTTCACATCAAATTTGCTCTTTAAGATTAAAATCTTTTGTGCCTGTAGAAAACAGTTTAGAACAAATTTAGAGAGTATAATTCTTGTATACAAATTATCATTAATGTTATCATCAAAACATAGAGGTATTACTAAGACACAATCTGTGCTCTTACAATCTCCCCCTTTTTGATGATGACAAAACATGAGCAATTTGTTCAATAAAAGTATGAATTAAAATTACTCCCCCTGAGATTAACAATCTCCCCCTGAAATGAATACTCTAATGGAACTAGATACTTCCCTTTCTGGTTGAGTACATTTCAGTTTCAGAGCCTGATTACATTTCAGATTCAGAGCCTGATTGAATCCTGGTTAACATCCTGACTGAAGCCTGGTTGACATATGTTTGACTTCTAAAGTTAAAGCTTGATGCCATATTAAAGCTTGATGCCAAAGCTTGATGTCATATTAAAGCTTGATGCCAGATGAACAACTTCAGAACACTTGGTTGTTTATCTTGCCATTTCCTGTCTTGAGTTATCTTTTAGATCATAGTACTCAAGGTTAGATATCAGAGTCTGGTCTACTCAGATTTATCTATGTTTGATCAGGTTCTGAAAAGATAGATCTCAGGAAAAACTTCAATGAATTTTGTCAGAGTCTGGTTAGATAAATTTATCAGAGTCTGGTTAGATTCAAAGAATGTTAGTAACATGTCTGACTTAGTTCAGATAATTGCTTATAGATTTGAACAATCATATTCTATTTTGTTTCTCCCCCTTTTTGTCATAATCAAAAAGACTTTTAAAAGACAGTAAAGATGCAGAAGAAACACATATCAGATAAGCAAAAAGAGCATTGTCATTAAGATAACATCCAGATTCAGATAGAAGCAAACAAAACATATCAGAAGAAAATCAAAACAAAGCAAAACATGAAACACTTGTGCAAAACATCAAGTAGGTTTAGCAGATGAGGCTTGTTGAGAAGCAATGAGTTGCAGCAGTGCTGTAATCCTTTCTGAATTTTCATCTTGCTTAGCCATCCAAGTTTTCATTTCTTCATTTGTTTTCTTTTGATCAACCATAAAATCCTTAAGTTCTTTGACATCCTTCTGAAGATCTGTAGATACTGAAATAGAAGATTCTGGAACAGTGGATTCTGAAACAATCTGAGTAACATCAGGTGCAGCAATTTCTGGAGGTGGAGGAGCTTCTAGAAGAAGAATAGGAGGAGGGTTTCTCTTAATCCGTTTTTGATAAGCAGCAAGCCTTACTTTTGACAATCTAAGACATTGAGTCCTGATTTTCAAAGCCTCCCTATTCAGTCTGTAAAGATATTTCTTCCAAACAGCATTAGCAGCCTCTTTGTCCATAGTAGTCATGCAAACATCCATAATGTCAGCAAAGTCTGAGACATTATCCTTATCAAAATCTCTTAACAGAGTATAAACACTTGATCCCAATTCTGCTTCATCAGGGATTCTGGGTTGGGTTGGTTGTGTTTGTGGTGTTTGTTTAGAAGGTTGAGGTTGTGAAGATGGATGTTCAGATGTTTGTGGTTCAGAAGTTTGAGGTTGTGAAGATGGATGTTCAGAAGTTGGTTGGTTGTTTTGTGGTTCAGATGTTTGTTGGGTGGTTTGAGTTGGGGAATTTTGTGGAGAAGGTGGATGTTCAGAAGTTGGAGATTTAAACAGTTGTTTCCAAACACTCTCAGAACGAGGTTGTTTGAGATCATTCAAGCATTCATTAATGTAACCAGATGATTCATCATCAGATGATGTATCAGAGTGGTTAGATTTTTCAGAAGTTGAAGATAAAATGATAGAACGGTTTAAAGGTGTGATATCTAATATCTCATTAGAATTAATGAGATTTTCAGGTTGGTCAGAGTGTTCAGGGTGAACATCCTCTGGGATGGTATCTTCTGGAATAGTGTTTTGTGGTTGTGGTGTTGCTTGTTGAGTTTGTTGAGGAATGTTTGTTTGAATGTTTGTTGGTTGTGGTGTATGAGTCTCAGATGGTCTAGATCTTTTAAATATAAGGGGTGAGTCAGATGGTGTGGGGGTAGCAGAATGATGAACAGGATTAGAATCAGTGTTAAATACCTGTTTCAGAGTATCTCTAATCTCTTCAAAAGTTGCTGCAGGAGGATTTTGTTGAACCTTCTTCAGCTTCTTTCTTTTCTTCTTCTTTTCAGCATCTGAATGCTTCCTTTTCTTCTGATGACCTTCACTATCAGCTTTTCTCTTACGTCTTCTTTCCCTTGTCAAATCAGGAAGAACTTGGCCTTCCTTCTGCACAAGATTGGCAGGAATCTCAACACCATCTCTTATGCAACGAGCAACATACTCAGCAATAAGTTCTCTAGGTTCATCTGAGGTGAATAAAGGAAAATCCTCAACAGGAATCCTTCTTCCCCTAACCTCTTCAGAGTTAGTTTTCCTTGGTTTCTCAGATAAATCTTCAACCAGTTTCATCCTTCTCAGAGTTAAACCATTTATTTCAGAGCCAATGATAAAATTCAGATCTTCTGTCAACCCAGCCTCTTGCAGATGCGCCACAAGTTGGTTTTCTATCAGAATATCTGAAATCAGTCTTCCCATAGGAATCCATGTTCTGACTTTTCCAGTTTTATCTCTGGCTGTTTCCCTTGTTTCCTTGACGTGAGATACCAGATGATTAAACAACAGATATGGAAGATCAATCTGAATGTTTTGGTGTAAACAATACATGAAGTAAAGTTGTTCAGCATTAACATAATCAGATGAGTTTGAAGAAGGTCTATGAAAGATGGTGTTCATGAAAATCTTAGCCCATATCTTGTAAGTGGGTTTCAAGAACTTAACCTTCTTACAAGGTTCACCAGTGGTACAGATTTCTTGACAAACATCTTTCAGATCTTCACGCGCAGAAGACAGAGAGGTTACTCCATCTGTTGCCTTAAAACCAATAAGTTTCCTTATAAGATTTTCAGTGATAACAATCTTCTTTCCCAGCACTGAGGAATGAACGAACTTTGGAGTAGCAAATGCATGGATCCAGAACTCCTTCACTAACTTTGGATACACAGGACCCATAAGCCTGTCAAAGTAACCGTCCCAGCCTTGTGCTTTGATTGAAGAATTCAGATCAAACCCATTTTCAGCAAGATCTTCTAAATCCACGAAACTTTCACACAACACTTCTAGTGAATCAACAGGAGTTAGGAGAGTGCGTACTGGTTCTATGATAGTGGTAGCATCTTTGGTAGTAACAGCTTTTGAAGTAGATGCCATTGTTGATGATGATGAAGAAGATGAAGGTTTCTGGGTTCTTTTAGGGTTTGCAAAGAGAGAGAACAACAAACAAAAGCGCATATGTGTTTGAGAATGTGAAAAGTGTGAATGTGTTAAGAGAGTGGTTTATATAGACAAATAAAACACGCATGGGAAACACAACAGACATACATAGGACACATACGCACGTTTGCATTAAATGAAAAGTAATCATTTTTAATTATGATATGACATTTGGGGGGAAAATCAAGACAGATTGAGATTTTCAAAGCAATACCTTAAACGTCATAATCAGTAGGTGTACTCCATCTTTTCAGATTCTGAGTGACACGTGTTTGCTTGCATGTGATTCTGTAACTCTTAAGAAATGAAACGTTTTCAACTTTCAGATCCTCTGAGATGATCAGTACAGAGTTTCACACAAAAAAAATAAATCACAGATAAATTAAACAAGCAAAACAGATGAAATACTTCAGAGTGTTAAACACTTAGCATCTGAGAAGTTGACTCTGAGAAATATTACTCTGGACAAAAATCCATACAAATATTTTTCAGAATAAACTTAAACCTATCTTCAGCAAGGGGTTTTGTGAAAATATCTGCCCATTGATGATCTGTATCAACAAAGGCTAAATTTATTACACCCTTCTGAACATAGTCTCTGATGAAATGATGTTTAATCTCTATATGTTTAGCCTTAGAGTGTAAAATTGGATTTTTGGATAAACATATAGCAGAAGTATTATCACAGAAGATAGAAAGATTACTCTCATAGATTTGATAATCTTCTAGTTGACTCTTCATCCAGAGCATCTGAGTGGAACATCCAGCAGCAGCAATGTATTCTGCCTCTGTGGTTGATAGTGCAATTGTTGGTTGCTTCTTGCTGTACCACGAGATCAGATGACTTCCAAGAAACTGACAGCTTCCAGAAGTACTTTTGCGCTCAACTCTATCTCCAGCATAGTCAGCATCACAGAATCCAACTAGTGAATATTCGTCAGATCTTCTGTAACACAAACCAACATTAGCAGTACCTTTCAGATACCTTAGAATCCTCTTAACAGCAGTTAAGTGTGATTCTCTAGGATCTGATTGGAATCTAGCACATAAACAAACACTAAACAGAATGTCTGGTCTAGAAGCAGTCAAATAAAGAAGAGATCCTATCATACCTCTGTAGAGTTTCTGATCTACCTTCTTACTTACCTCTTCCTTACCTAGAATGCTTGTAGGATGCATTGGAGTCTTTGCCATTTTGCTATCCAGCATGTTAAACTTCTTCAGAAGCTCTTTAACATACTTGGTCTGATGTATGTAGGTGCATTCTGGAGTCTGATTTACTTGGATTCCCAGAAAGAATCTCAGTTCTCCCATCATGCTCATCTCAAATTCTTCCTGCATACATTTAGCAAACTCCTTTCCAAGCATAATATTTGTTGATCCAAAAATAATATCATCTACATAAATTTGACAAATCAACAAATCTTTCTTAATGGTTTTACAAAATAGTGTGGTATCCACTTTTCCTCTGATGAAATTTTTCTTCAGAAGAAAATTACTCAACCTCTCATACCAAGCTCTGGGAGCTTGTTTTAGTCCATAAAGAGATTTTTTCAGTTTGTAAACATGATCTGGAAAATTTTCATTTTCAAAACCAGGAGGTTGGTGGACATACACTTCCTCTTCTATAATTCCATTAAGAAAAGCACTTTTAACATCCATCTGATAAAGAGTGATGTTATGTTGTGCAGCAAATGAAATAAGCAAGCGTATAGACTCTAACCTTGCAACAGGAGCATATGTTTCTGTGTAGTCTATGCCTTCTTGTTGACTGTAGCCTTGAGCAACCAGTCTTGCTTTGTTCCTTTCAACTTCTCCTTTCTCATTTAGTTTATTTCTGAAAACCCATTTTGTTCCAATGACATTGAAACCTTTAGGTCTTGGAACCAGATCCCAGACTTCATTCCTTGTGAATTGATTCAGCTCCTCTTGCATAGCTAAAATCCATTCATTATCTTCCAGAGCCTCATCAACAGATGTTGGTTCTATAATTGACACTAAGCCACAGAAGGAAGATTCAGAAGTTCTGAGAAATGCTCTTGTCCTTATTGGATCATCTTTCTTTCCAATTATCACATCCTCTGGATGAGAAGCTTTCATTCTGGAAGAAGATCCTCTGACTGTTGGTCTTTCAGAAATATGCAGATTGTCAAGTTGGGAAATAAGAGGTGTAGCATCTGGGTTTGCTTCAGAGTCTTTGTCTTCAGTCTTGTCTGCCTCTGAGCCTTCAGAGTCTGTGAGAATAACTTCTCTATCTGCAGAACTTTCAACTTGCTTTGGCTTTTCAGAGCCAAGCTTATCATCAAATCTAACATGAATAGATTCTTCCACAATCTGTGTTTCAGTATTGAATACTCTGTAGCCTTTAGAGCGTTCAGAATAACCAAGCATGAAACACTTCTGTGCTTTGGAATCAAACTTGTTCAGATGATCTTTAGTGTTAAGCATATAACAAATACATCCAAATGGATGAAAATAAGCAATGTTGGGCTTTCTGTTTCTCCACAATTCATAGGGAGTCTTTTCCAGAAGAGGTCTTACAGACACTCTGTTCTGAATATAACATGCTGTATTTATTGCTTCTGCCCAAAAGTATTTTGCCAGATTTGTCTCGTTGATCATGGTTCTGGCCATTTCTTGCAATGTTCTATTTTTCCTCTCTACAACTCCATTTTGTTGTGGAGTTCTAGGACAGGAGAAATCATGTGCAATTCCTTTTTCAGAAAAATATTTTTCAAAGTATTTGTTTTCAAATTCGCCACCATGATCACTTCTGACTTTAATAATTTTGCATTCTTTTTCAGTCTGAACTTGATTGCAGAAGTCAATGAACACAGAATGAGACTCATCCTTGTGTTTTAGAAACTTTACCCATGTCCATCTGCTGTAGTCATCTACAATGACTAACCCATACTTCTTGCCTCTGATGGATGCAGTTTTCACTGGTCCAAACAGATCAATATGAAGTAATTCCAATGGTCTAGAGGTGGAAACAACATTTTTTGGTTTAAAATGAGATTTTGAAAATTTACCCTTTTGACATGCGCCACACAGAGCATCTGAATTGAACTTCAGATTAGGGAGTCCTCTGACCAGATTGAGTTTATTAATCTGAGATATACGTCTCATATTAATATGTCCCAATCTTCTATGCCAGACCCATTGCTCATCATTCACAGATAAAAGGCATTTTACATTTTGAACTTTAAGTTCTGAAAGGTTAATTTTGTAAATGTTGTTTTTCCTCTTTCCACTGAATAGGATTGAACCATTCTTTTGACATACAGCTTTGCAACATTTTTGATTAAAGATGATATCATAACCATTGTCACTTAATTGGCTTATGGACAATAGATTATGTTTCAATCCTTCAACTAACAGAACATTAGAAATAGAGGGTAGGTTACCATTACCTATTGTACCAGAGCCAATGATCTTGCCCTTCTGGTTCCCTCCAAATTTCACGTCCCCTCCAGATCTAAGTTCCAGGCTTTGGAACATAGACCTTTCGCCCGTCATATGTCGTGAGCATCCAGAGTCCAGGTACCATGATTGGTGTCTGGATTTTGCTGCTAAGAACATCTGCAACAGGTATTATTTGACTTTTAGGTACCCAGATCTTCTTGGGTCCTTTGGGGTTAGATGTTCTGTGGTTTTGCCTAAACTTCTGTTTTTCAACATAGTGTTTATTCTGGCTAACCCTTGGCTTAAACACATAAGTACTCTTTTCAGAGCTTGTATGTTTAATATCATTCAGATGACCAAACTTAAAATGAGAATATAGAGGAGTCTTCTTGATGAAGAGTTTATCAACAGACTTTGGATTGCTTCCAGAGGAGGATTCACATCCAATGCCTCTTCTGTTGTTCCCACTAACACCATAGATCATAGAAGCCATTTTGCTTCTGTCTATGCTTTTAGTGAGGAATCTTCTAAAACTTGAGTCATATTTTTCTAAAATATTTTCACTTGACTCTGTTTCAGTATCAGATTCTTGTTGAGTTGTTTCTAAATCATTTTTGAGTTTTAAATTTATTTCTTTCTGCTCAACAAGTTCTGTTCTCAGAAGATCAATCTCAGATTCAAGATTGCTTTTCAGCTTCTTGTATTTGAGTTTAATCTTGCTGTAGCTTTCCAACATGTCAGATAAACTTTCAGCAAGTTCAGCTCTGGAGAGTTCAGAAAATACCTCTTCAGAGTCAGAGTCTGATTCTGACTCAGATTCAGATGATGACGTTCCTTCATCTTGATCATTTGTGTTGGCCATCAGCGCAACATTTGCACATTCTTCCTCAGATTCAGAAGATGATCCAGATTCATCTGAGTCATCCCATGTAGCCATCAGAACCTTTTTCTTTTTATCAAACTTCCTTTTGGGTTTTTCCTTTTGAAGTTTGGGACATTCACTCTTGTAGTGTCCAGGTTCTTTACATTCAAAGCAAGTGATCTCTTTCTTGCCAGATCTTCTGTGTCCAGAAGATTCTCTCTTTTGATCAGATCTTCTGAAGTTGTTGAACTTCTTCCCTTTGTGCTTCCAGAGTTTGTTGATCCTTCTGGACAGCATTGATAGTTCATCTTCTTCTTCAGAAGAAGATTCCTCAGAGCTTTCTTCATTAACCTGCAAAGCTTTAACAGATTTGTTAGATTTAAAAGCTAAGGATTTACCTTTATCTTTCTTCTGGGGTTCATCTTCCTCCAGCTCAATCTCATGACTTCTCAAAGAACTGATGAGTTCTTCTAATGAGATTTTGTTCAGATCCTTGGCCAGCTTCAATGCAGTCACCATAGGTCTCCATCTGGTAGGAAGACTTCTGATGATCTTCTTGACATGATCAGATGTTGAGTAGCCCTTGTCCAGAACTTTCAACCCAGCTGTTAGAATCTGAAATCTGGAAAACATAGTCTCAATGTTCTCAGATTCTTCCATTTTGAACGCTTCATACTTCTGTATCAGCGCCAGAGCCTTTGTTTCTTTCACCTGAGTGTTTCCCTCATGAGTCATTTTGAGAGACTCAAACATATCATGAGCAGTTTCTCTGTTGGTAATCTTCTCATACTCTGTATGAGATATTGCATTAAGAAGTATGGTTCTGGCTTTGTGATGATTCTTGAATTCTTTCTTCTGCTCCTCAGTCATTGATTTTCTATCAATCTTTTTGCCATCCTTAGTAGGATGTTCATATCCATCAATGACTAAATCCCAGAGATCAGCATCATACCCCAAGAAAAAACTTTCAAGTCTATCCTTCCAATAATCAAATTTTTCTCCATCAAACATTGGAGGTTTGGTGCTGATTCTGTCTCCTTCATATTTGTTGCTTGATGTAGGAATATCACCCATATTAGCAACCAAATAAATAACAGAGTATTTTTCTCACTGGATCTTTATCTGTCACGGTTAAGCGAATGCACACTCAGAACCGGAGCTCTGATGCCAACTGAAGGTGAGAAAATACTTAGAAGGGGGGGTTGAATAAGTATGACAGAAAATAATCAAAGATAAAAACTCAAGTATTTTTATCCTGGTTCGTTGAACTCAACTACTCCAGTCCACCCTTTTCAAGAGTGATTTGCCTTTCTCAACAAGGACTTAATCCACTATTCAAATCAACTGATTACAAATAGCAACACCTAAGAACAACTGTTCTTAGTCTTCTCAAGAGCTACTGATCTAACCTAGATCCTCTTAAGGAAAACTTCCTTTACAAATTAATGTAATACAATGAAAGAGTAATAAATTGCTTCTATGAAAGCTATAAACACAACTGTGTTATTTCTCTAAGTTTAGAACAATGTATGAACTATGAAGAA
The DNA here is from genome assembly GCA_963859935.3 of Lathyrus sativus. NCBI lineage: Eukaryota > Viridiplantae > Streptophyta > Magnoliopsida > Fabales > Fabaceae > Lathyrus > Lathyrus sativus. Next base: position 487,040,381 of record OZ012741.1, on the reverse strand, counting down.
TATGAGAGCTTTTAGCGTGAGAGAGTTCTTGCAATAAGTTCATCAATTTCCGTCACTTGAAGAATGAGCTATGATATCCTTTATATAGCCACTTGAATATTGGAGAGAATATTTTACCGTTAGAGAAGATATTTCCAATATCAAATAGTACTGTCCTTTGTACTATTGCAGCAGAGAGACGGCGCACAAATAGTGGGTGTAGCAATTGTCTGCTGAGCTGTGAGTTTACCATATAAGGAATGTACCAGAGGAATAATCTTCTTGCAGAGAATTTTGTCTATCCTAATTAAGGAAAGATTTGCTGGCATATTCCAACGGATATATTAAAATAATCTTCTTCAAATAATTCTTCAGATTGGTTCAGATCAACAATCAATATCAGAGTCTTCAGTCTTCAGAATCTTCTGGAAACTTCAAAGCCTAAGATGTTCTTCAGATGTTGATGAATCAGAGTCTGGTGCAGCTGTGTGCTTGAAGCGTAACATGCTCTTAGATCAGAGTCTTCACTCAGATCAGAGTCTTCTCTCATTCAGAGTCTCTTCACTCAGAGTCTTCTTTCATGCAGATTCTTGATAACATATGCAGCGTGTTGTATCTTCAGAATCTTGATGACTAAGCTCTTATACTTCAGATTCTTCTAATCTTCAGATGCTCTTGAGCCATTCAGAATTCATTGTTCACATCAAATTTGCTCTTTAAGATTAAAATCTTTTGTGCTTGTAGAAAACAGTTTAGAACAAATTTAGAGAGTATAATTCTTGTATACAAATTATCATTAATGTTATCATCAAAACATAGAGGTATTACTAAGACACAATCTGTGCTCTTACAGTAGAGCCTTGTAGATGTAACTTGTAAATGTAATTGTCAATGTAGATGTAGAACTTTGCAGATTGTAACTTGTAATGTATTAGAGATTGTAAAACTTCACCGGGGATCTTCAAAAGAGATGTAAGCTGGTTGATTTGTGAAACGTGTCTTCTCAAATAAAGAGAGACTGACTGTAGTGAATTTCCTCGACTTCTCTCGACAGATGTCACTCGATGGGATTAATCTTGTGTAATGAACTCACTGGGGAATATATTCCTGGGGAGTACCTTTGTTGTAGCTGTAGAAGTATATATCATTGTAGATTCTCAACTGAAGAGAAATATTTGTAGTGGGAATTCTCAAATAAAGAGAAGTGTCTTGTAATATCTTTGGTGGACTTCTTTGATGGATTTGCCAAGTGATGTCATTTGACGAATTTATAATCTTGATAAATCTGCTAGGGATGGATAGATTGTCTTGAAGAGACTGTCGTTTGTCGTTTTGAACAAAATCCTGATCAAAACGAGTTGCTCAAATAAAGAGAGTATTTGCGGTCCAGATACAAATTGTTGAAGATGTTGTTGGAGAAGGGCCTGTCTTCAATAATTATCTTTCATAAATTCTTTCTTGGGGAGCCAAGTGCAAAATAAATGCACGCTTAATCCATATTAAAAAGGTTGGAGATGCCCACAATATGATTGCCAAGGACCGAAGTTCACTTCGGGAAATAACCGAAGAGAAACTGCCAAGCAAGACTCGACCATTGAGGTATGAACTCAAATGGAATGTACTGGAATAACCGTCTTCCACGAGGATCGAACTTCATGGGGGGAAGAGAAATATGACGCTCTTTCTGCCTAGGGCTGACAACTCTATTTGGAGGGATGAGACACACCCAAGCGCCTGGGGATAACCACGGCCAAAGCGATAGAATAAAACAAACACAAAGAGATGCAAAAAAATGCACATGCCATGCTATCTATCTATATGATATGCGTATGCTTATGCTGACAAAACAAACGAACAAAGGCAAACGGAGATGAAAAGAACATCTCGGAGCAAACATCCGACCAATCTTCGAAGATAGAAGCACCATTGGGGATAGACGGAGAACCAAATATGGGATCACAATCCTGCTTCAAGGCTTCAAAATTTCTCTTGGGGAGTAGAGAACATTCCACTTGGGGATAAAACATCTTGATAAGTCTGAAAGGTTGTCCTGTTGAAGACCAGGAAAAAGATCTACTAGAAACATATTCATTTCTTAATTGGAGGGCTTCGTGGATAAAATAAATATCCACTTCCCTGAAGAGATTCCTGTTGGAGTTGTAGATGGAAATACCCAAACTGAAGTTTTGCAGGGGATAAAATAAATATCCTCTTCAAATGAGAAACCTGTGTCATTTTAGCTGTTGAACACGTCAGAGTTGAGCTTCAGTGGGGATGAAATAAACATCCGCTTTGCTGGAGAAGGCTGGTGTTGTAGAAGATCCACTAAGGAGTCGAATAATATCCACTTCTTTGGAAATGTGAAGTTTACGACAATTCACTGGCATTTGTGTTGAAAAGATTAATCAGAGAGTTTTGATGAAGTTCGGTGTTGATGTCATCAAATCAGTCCTCAAATGCCCCAAGTCACCTGGTTCACGAGAAACAAGAGTTTCAAAGAGGATTTTACAAAAAACATGGTGTCCCACTGTTTTCAAACTCTTAGAGAGATTCGTCGAATCTCGACGTAACTGGCCCTAATTGACGGTGTATTTGAGTCTTCAAAATTTGTATTAGAACAAACCACTTGGAAACAAACTTGCCCCAGGTCAGCAAAGTCTTCAAGTTCCAATAGAATAAACCTATTATTGATGCTCATGCGTAATCTTTCTAAGATATCAAGCGCATTTAGCAAGTCAGAAATGTTAATCTCGAAACGGTTAATGCAACACGCGTTTGTCTTGAGGTTTGTGTTTTTTTTTTGAAAAAAAGGTATCCTGATAACTAGTGACCGAAATCACTGGTTAGGATATAAGTTAATTTTATAATGCCAACAACATTGAGCATGGCTCATAGGAGTCATGAAACAATTTCTCATCAAGTACGCTTTCGAACTAAACCTTACTTCAATTAGGACTTTTGAGGGTTGTATCTGGGTTTAGTTTGTGATTGGTAAGCAAAGGAATGAAAGACTAAAATATATTTGTGCCCACCCAGATTTTGAAAGGTGTTTTTTTTTATACCCTGCCCCAGGTTAAAATGAGGGTTTTGGTTTGGGAAAAGACAGATCCTTCCTCGAGGCTTAAAAGAGGAATTAACTATTTCTGGTGTTTAGGAGGTTTGAAACAATGCCTTACATCATTAGTAGGGTTTTTTTATTCAAAAGCATACCACAGGATCCTGCGTTTTACTTCATCATCCTCCTTCCAATCCTCTGTCAGAGTAAGAGATCGGGTAAAGTCGGCATTATAAATAATTTGAAAAACAATTTGAGTGAAAACGAATGGATTTCTTCAAGACAAACAATTTACTGCATTAGTTATTCAAAATAACAAGTTCTTACATGCCAAATATGCTTTTAATCAAAGAAACGAAAACACGAAAGCAAAAAAATAAAGTGAAAAGCCACACAAGTCCCTTTCTCGGATTTTATTACGCCTTAGAATGGAGAGGCTCGTTGAATCGTCGGATATGCTTTCTGACACTATATTGATATGAGTTTCCCCAAATAACCTTGGATCACGTTCTCGAAGGACGGACCGTGATGAGGTTAGGATTGAACTCTCTGAAGGATAAGATTCTGTCCTTAACCAACCTTTGAACGTCTGCCTTCAAACCGTAACAACTCTCAATATCGTGCCCCGGAGCACCTTGATGGTATGGGAAAAATTTGTCAGCTTTGTACCATTACGGAAGTTTCTTGGACACCTTAGGTAGAGCTCTTGTCTGGATGTGACCTTCGCGGATCAAGACCGGGAACAAATCAGCGTACTTCAAAGGGATGGGGTCAAACTGACGAATTCATTTTCTCGGAATATCCAAAGCTACCTTCTGATTACGAAACCGTTTCCGAAACCGTCGATGCTGCGGTCGATCTGGAGAGGCCAACTTCCGCTTGGGAGGTGGTTGTTGTTCGCGCTGAGCAGGCGTTGCATATTGTTGTTGAGGATGAGGTATCGAAGTTATGAACTCTCCGGAAGATCCATTGTCACCTTCATTATCTGGAGTTATACCCAAATTGTAATTGTATTGCTTCACAAAAGCAACAGCTAGGTCTTTCCAAGACTGAATATGGTTACTTTGTAACTTCATATACCAAATTAAGGATGCCCCACACAAACTTTCTTGAAAGAAGTGAATCATTAGTTTGTCGTTGTCAATATAAGCAGTCATCTTTCGATAAAACATCGCCAAATGGTATTTTGGATAGCTGACACCCTTGTATACCTCGAAGACAGGCATCTTGAACTTTGGAGGGATAATTACGCCTGGAACTAAACATAGGTCATGAGCATCAAGGCCATATGCATTAGCTCCTTTCATCATCTTCACTTGTTCTTGGAGATCACGAAATCCTATCTCAATTGCTGCAATTCTAGGATCGTCCACTTCCTCCTCAGTATGAGTATTTTGAAGATCAACAAACAGGTTGTCTTGTATAGGCTGAGGTTGCACAGGAACATACACTTGTTGAACGAAGTCGTCGGAGGAACAGTCAAATGTCGGATTAGTCCTTACTATGAAGTCAGTCATGCGATCCATATCTTTGTTCTCTTTACTATCCTTCAGCGTGTACTTAGAGCTTGGTCAAATGGTCGAGACGTCGGCTGGCGAGACAAAGACAGAAAGACGGATGAGGACGCGGCGGAGAAGAGACACATGCACATGCTAAAATGCTAGATGATATGCAGAATGCAGGATGAAACGTCAAGAAACCCAAATTTTTTTTCTCGGTATTATAACGTTGGATAAAACTTATTTTGATATTGATGTTCGAGAAGCATTACAAAGCAAAGTACTCTTTTAAGAGTTTATTACATTGAACCAAAAGCAAAAGAGAACTCGGAGATCTACTCCCTATGCTCCTTCTGTGCATGAAGTTCTTCTTCTAACTGGTTGACGCGTTCTTGTAATTCGGCCTTCTCACTGATGAGTCGATCGACACATTCTTTTCAGGCCACAGTATCTGGGGGAAGATCATCTCTGGAGACAGCCCTTGAAGATGTGTGAGAGGAAAATAAATCCTCTCGTGCCTTCCTTTTCCTTGAAAATTCTATTTCTGGCAGCTTCTGGGACTTCTCTACCTTGAGGGTGAAAAACTTGTTCCTCCAAGCGGCTTTCAGTTTCCGAGCCTCGTCCAAGGCGGCCTTCAACTGATCTACCTCACTCACATAAAACCAATCGGGATCATGAAAAGCCAATACCATAGGTTCATGAAAAGGGAACGACATTTTAAAGTCAAGAGCTCTTTCTCGTACCCAATGTAGATATTCTTCAGAGAAAACACAATTGGGGTATCCTAAAGCAGTCATCCCTTCCTTATTGACATATCTCCACGCATAAATTATGACGGTCTTCAGGTCTAGATCTTCCCCTTCTTTGAGAAAGATCCCTTCCAACAGAGCTTAGTCAGGTATTTTGATCATGGGATCCCCAAATTGGAGGCGGGCCAAAGCAGGGTTGTAACTTATACATCCTTCTCTCCCAATGAGCGGTATGTTGGTGAATCCTCCGATGCTGGGAATCATACATATACCTCCATAAGTAGGGTCATACCACACAATATCTAAGTGAGTAAGGGCCATAACTATCTCGGACCAACGGGGTGTTTCTACCTCATCCCAAATAGACGGATGCCGAGTTAGGCGAGCAATAAACCATGAATACAGCAAAGCGGTACAACAAACAATATGTCCTCCCCCTTCGGCATTCTTCGAGTGGATTGAATGGTACGTTTCAGCTAGCAAGGTGGGAACGGGATTCTTGAGGATGAACGGTTTGATCGTATCTATATCGACAAAATCATCAACCTTTGGGAACCAGAAAATCCCATAGACCAACAAAGCAAAGGTAGCTTCTAAGATAAGGACCTCCTTTCTTTCAGCATGGTAACAGACTTTTTCAATCAAGAAATTAGTTGGGAATTCAAGGACTTCTTCCTGGGTGGTTAAGTGCGCTTGAACATCTGCTAGGCTGAGATGAGTGGCATTTGCAATTTCTTGGTGACTGGGTATGTCTTCTTGGCCGGTGAATATTGGTCGGGCAGTCACAAGTATCTTCAAGAAATCAGAATACTCTTCCAGGGTTGTGTCGCGGTGAAAATCGGATACCAAACTATTGATTAGTTTGAATCTTTAATTCATTTTGCAACCGAACTTTGATTTGCCCAAAGGAAGGGATAAAGATCGAAATTCCCACAATGCAATGCAAATGCAAGGTTAGATTGTTTAGGTTCGGGGGTCGGTTAAACTTAGGGAAGGTACTAGCATCCTAAGTTTCTGTAGTACTCTACAGGAACCTCTTGTTTTATATTGTTTATTGCTATGGTTTATCTGCTTAAGGTTAAAAGACCTAAGGGTTTATTTCTAAATATACTCGATAAGATGTCGCATCTTATGGCTACATATCCTTACGGGAGTGGAATCAGAGTACTTGTAGTTCCCCTAAAGGGTTAGAGGAGCTCTTTGACTGTGGTCAAAGTTCCTACGGGTTTAGGGTAGTTGTTTTGATTGGGTTTAGGAGAAGAGATGAGTCTTCATGTTAAGGGAGATGTAACCACCACAAGTGTAAAGGGGTTTGTAGGAAAATAGTCTTTGCATCGTCTTAAGAAAAGGTCTTAAGTACTCGGATTGTTTGACGAGTATGCCTTTACCACTCTTAAGGCAAAGTTCCTACATGTTTGGTTGTATTATTGTAGGGGTGGAGATTATATCTCACTTAAGATGATTAACATCTATTCTCTATTGTGTTTGGAAAATTTGTAGTGTATTGTTGTTTCTCTGTTGTAAAAGATAAAGACAAGGTCCTCCTATGGGGTAGGGTCTATCCTAGAGATCAACTAGAATGGGATCAAGGATCATGGGGAAATGATGCAAATGACGTGCACTACACACAAGTGTTGACTCATGTGTAGGTTTTTCCTTTGGACGAAATGCAATGCGGAAAATGTAAATGCGATAATGTAATTGACTGGAAGGTAAATTGCGGAAAAGTAAACCATACACACGCATGAAAGCGAGTGTCGTGAATGTGAGGTGTCAATGTGCTCGATTGGATTGAGTTGTAAGATGTTTGGTTGATTTTAATTAGTTAAAATGAGATTATGTTAAGAAGAATTGAGAGAAGATTGTGTTTGATTTTAAGCGAGGTTAACTGATTTTAGTAAAAGGAGTTGTATTTGATTATTGGTAGTAGGAGAGACTAATATATTATGTTGTAGTGAGATTATTTTGAAAAGGGTTGCAATTATTTTTATGCGAACTAATTTGCAATAAAAGGTTATATTAATTTTAAATTACGAACTTAAATTATAAGTTGATTGTTTTGTTAAAAAGGAGTTTTAGTTACTAAAAAAAAGATATACACATATATATAAAAGGTTAATAAGTTTTTAAAAGTTTACTGATTATTATTATTATTCTTTATAAAATAAAGAAAAATTGATTATTGTGTTATTGTTAATAGAAAAAGTTATTAAGTTAGATTAATAATAAAAGGATTTAATTGGTTTAATTATCATTATTCTAAAAGTTGTTTTTAAGTGCGAAATAATTTTAGAGCAAAATGATATATCGTTATTTATTTTAAAAAAACAAGTTTAATTAATTAAGCGGTTGATTTTAAAAAGAATTGTTAGTTTTATTTTTTTAAAGAAAAGGATTAAGGTGTTGATTTACTGATAATAAAAACTAATTAAGTGATTAGTTAGGGTGATTAAGCGTGTGGTGAGGGTGTAGTGCCTGTGTGTGTATGGTGGTTATAGTGTGTGATTACTTTATAATAATAGGCAAAAACAAAAGCAAAACGGAAAAAGAAACAGGAAACGCAAAGATGGAACCCTAAGTTCCTCCCCTCCGTGACGGCTTCTCCCTCTCTCCTTTATGCTCCTTCGCCTTTCAATCACCGATCCTTCTTTTTCTCGTTCCTGAAGTAAAGATACAAAACATCAAACAAATCAATGGGTTTAATAAGATTAGGTTTTTACCGAAGATTGTTGGTGTTGACGGGATCGAACGAAACGGGGCGAACTCGCGGCAACGGTGGATGATCGGAGGTGGGTATTTTGTCGGAGATGGTACTCGTGGCGGTGGTTTCACTTGCTTGCCGAGATAAGTCTCCTCACTCAATATTTTCGGTAGCTTTGATCTCCGTATGGGGTTTTCTTGTTTTTTTTCTTTCTCGAGTACCCTATTTATAGGATTTGGGGAGAATCCCAATTTCGTCCAATCTCGTTTAATACCTGTTAATGGGGGTATCAAATGTATCAATCGTGTTTAATACTTGTATTTGTCCAGATTCAGATGCGTTGAGACTTTGGATTGGGTTGGAATCTTTGTGAGAATATTCCTCTAAATGTTGCTAACTTGGGTTTTCAATTTTGACAGGGGTGGATTTAGCGAAGTTACTTGGGCTGAGGAGGGTTAGCGGCCCAGGAGAATCTAGCGTGAGTATTGCTTACGTTTGAGAGTTGGTGCAAGGAGCTTCACCTGGATCGTTTTGCTGACTTATCGACTATCGTTGTTGCTGGGTTAAGGCTGAGGTTGTGGAGGCATCACCAAATAGGGATATTGTTGGTTGTTATGAGGTTGTGATTGTATCTCTTCTTTGGATTATCCTTCGAGCTGAAGAGGTGATCGTGAACTGGGCCATGATGTTGATGAACTGAGCCCTGCATTTGGTACTTGTGACCTTCACTTTGGTCGGGATTACCATGACTGATACCTGAACATGATTGCATTACTTTATCCCTCTTTTCTGGTATGGCCTTGCACATTGGCTCACAGGTGTGGTTTGATGATTTCATCTGGTTGTTGATCTTTCCAGATATCTGATTTGTTTTCTGATGTGGTTTTAAACCGGGTTTCAGTTTACTCTTCATGCTTTCCGTTATGAACTTTATTAACCTCTTTTCTCTTTTCCTTTCAGCCCTGATGCTGGTGCTTCGGTTGGATCCAAGCTGCCGAGGAAAGGTTATTGGTGATGATGACCCTAGGGTCTGAACCATTTGGGGTGCCATTGCCATTTGGTTTTGGGTTGCGTTGCCTTAGCGATGATGGCCTTCGGGTCTGAGCTGATATTTTGTGCGAATTTGACAACTTGTGCAATTCGGAGTTCGGTAGGGAGTTGGTAGTGGCTTCGGCCGTGGCTCTCCCAGCCGCTCGAATACTTATGCCCGATGATGAATACCCTGAGGGCTGCTTTCTTTCCATCCTCTTTATCATTTACTTTGGCTCGCGTTCGCACTTATATTCGAATTACGGATTGCTTTCTTTTTTTGGTTTTGACAGGTTTCGCCGAGTTGCTGCGGTTGGTTGACGACTGATGTTGAAGAGCTTGCAGATATTGAAGAGCTCGCGGATGCTGAAGAAATGATTGCTGCTGCTGACAAATGCTTGTTGCTGATGTGCTGTTGATGATGTTCGTAGATGGTGTCGATGTGATATGAGTGCTGATGTTGTTACGTATCATTCCTGTTGCTATACACCAAGGACGCAACCGATACTATATCCTTATCAGGTGGGCTTACTTCATTCCATATTCATGTTGTTGGAACTGCAGCTTGTCTGGTTTAGTGTGTTGTGGGAACAATTTCACTTTTCCATCTTCGTGCACCTTCCTAGTTTTGCTGTTGTTGGTCCTTAGAACAAGTTTTGTTTGATTACTGATTTGTGTTGCCTGATCCATGTTTTATAGGTGTCATTGATATTGTGATATGCGGAACGGCGTTGTGTCGGGTTGTCTTAGATGTGATGAGAAGAACTTACGAGCTGGTTGTATCAGAAAAGCTAAAGATTGAGGTGCAGTTGTGATGCGAAACGTGCCATGAAGGGTTGCCTAAAGTTTCCTAATGGTGCGGTGTGCTACTGTCGAAAAGAACTCAACATTTCCTTTCTCGATTTGTTATAACCCTTCTAACCTGGTTTTGGATTGTGTAATATACTCTGAACAGATGTTGATGGCTTAAGAACATATGTATACCGGACTTCTCGCACATGTTGAGTTTTGCTTGGTGATGATTAGGAGCAACAACAGCAGACCGTGTAGCTGTATGACTTGAAATAACCTATGAGACTGGAGTTTGTGTGTTACCGCCAGAAGAACATGCCATTGGCTCATGTCGCTTTGACGAAGAGTCGGTAGATCCAGAATGTAGCCTTTTGTTGCAATTAGAACTTATTAGAAGGATGGTTTGTGCATATAAATTCCTTTTCTCATGCTGTTCTCGTGATGCTGAGGACTTTGGAAATGGGCCAAAGGATGTTGAAACCTGCTTTGAGCCATGAACACCTTCCTGCCTTGCTCAAACAACTTCAATCTATTTATTCAATTCATCTTCTCTTACTAATATCTTGTTCTACCGATGATTGCTTGCAGGAGTTGATGAGAGGGCGTTCAAGACTGGCGTGGCATGAGCTTTGGAGATGTTTGTTGCAAATCTCTTTGAGCCAACCAATATATTGCTTTTTGCAGCTGAAAGTGTCTTCTCTGTTTATGATTGTCGTTCCTCATGCGACTGACTAATAGCTGGGGGAAAACATATGAACGTGTAAGAGCATGGCTTTATGATAGAGATCAGAGTAGAATGACTCAAAACTTGGCTGTAATCATCTAACATTTGTTGTTTCATTTTGGCAGGAATATCCTCAGTATGGTGACGAAGGCATGACGACTTGTACTATAGCGACCTTTGGAAAAGATGGCTTTGCTTCCCTGAGCAAAGATGTTGCTTTGTCAATGTTCTCGATTGCAGCGACATTACCCGGAGAAAATAACTTTATCTGCTTCCTCTTTTTTTATACACTTGCGGAGAAAAACATACGTGGTCGCGGTCTTGGTATGCGGGAGAGTAAACAGAAAGAAGTGCTTTGTAAATGGATGTAGTACATTCCCATGGTGTAAAACTAGGATGGTGTTTAGTCAAGAATGGACCTGAATTCTTCTTATAATTTCTTAGTTTAATGTGCTGCTTTGGGTTGGATTAGTTGGATCCCTTGGCTTGCACTATCAATGATCCTTAGGAATGGTATCCAGTGTAAATTTGAATCTATGGGTTCACCTCATCTCAAAGTAGTGTTCTCTTTTTTGAAATATAAAAGGTAGTTGGTATACTGTTGTGATGATATCTTAAATGTAGTTATTACTTATATTGGCATAGTTCACTTGTAGTAGCAGCCCTTGGTTAATGCTATTCTTATACCAATTCAACCTTTCAGGCATTAAATCTTGAAGTTAAATAGAGACCGAGCCTTCTGTTGAGTAATTTGAGCGGTTTCAACGTTCATGTAGTCTCCTTGCAATCTAACTGAACTTGCTTTAATCCATATAAATATAATAATTAAGTATTTGAAAACCAAGTCTCAAGACGGCTAAGATGATAAATGCCCATTTGACTTTTGCAAATTTAAAAATTAACTGGTCTTTATGTGTTGAAACAAATCTTGGAAGCATATGGGCTATGCTCCCGCAAGTTGTTATCTTGCCTTGACAACTTTAGATAGTGTACTCCTATTAATTTGGGTTCCAAATGATGCGCTTGAATAGTCTTGAAATCATCACCTAATTTGTATTCTGGCTAAACCGTAAGCATCACTTTATTCTTTGGATTCATTTCGTCATGCTTAAACTCGTAACCACAAGGGATAACTATGAAAGCGGCCCGACTCCATTTAAGTTCTTAAGAATAAACTTGAATAAGGACCAAATGACCGTGTCCGGAAGGATTGGATTATGAGTGTTATCTCCACTCGATATTACCGCGTCTGCACAAATTGGTTAGTTGCATAAATATTAAATAAAGTCCAATAACGATAAAAAACAAAAAAGAGGTGGCATCTTATGGTCCAAAATTAGGGTGCAACAGGTTGGCATCAGCTGATAATCTGGAAAGGTGAAACAATGGTACAACGGATTATAAAACTGAACAAGAGTCTCCAACAGCCCTTCTTTCATCTTGAGCTCGAGAAAACGGAAGACTTCTCCATATTCTGTTGCGAAAGCGTGACGGTTCTCGATGAGATCTGCTAGCTCTCTTAAGCTTTCAATGTTAGGGCTCTGAAAAGTGTACTCCAATGCTTCTCTCTTGAAGTCCATGGTTACAATACCTGTGAAATAAAATTGAGTTTCTTGAAGTGAACAAAAAAAGAAAGAATGCAATGCAAGATGAATAGGACTTCATGGGATTCCTCTATTTATGGGCATTGTGGTAAAAAAACATTTTATTATTAATTTTGAAACGGATTACAAATAATTGCTTTTAAAAATCCCAAATAAATAGCTAAATAAAAGCTAATGAAAGCCCTAAAAAAGTTTTGAATTCCGCTGCTTGAGCTCCTCTTCCAACTGGGTCTTCTCACGGATAAGGTTGTCCACAATCAGTTTCCAAATAGTACATTGTGGGTCGGAGAAAAATAAATCCTCCATGGCTTTCCTCTTCTTGCAAGGAAGTAACTATTCATCCTTCAACTGTAGCTGTTTCTGAAGTTCACCGTTCTCTGCAACCAGTACTTGATACTTGTTCTTCCATGACTCTAACTCATGTTGCGACTTCCTCAAGCGACCTCTAACTTCTCAGCTTCGGACATAAAGACATAAGTAGGTTCTTCTCTTGGAGGTATAGGATCTTGACGAGAATAAGGCATCCTCAGCTTGATTGCCCTATTCCATACCCACTGAAGATACGGTTCCAAAGACACACAGTGGGGCTTTCCCAAACTATTCCTATCTTTCTTATGCAAATGTTTCCAAGCTTCCACAATCTTCTCTAGGAGCTCTTGGTTATCCTCGAAGAAAATACTCTCAACTTGTATGCTCTTAGGTGGTCCCTTCAACGGATATCCCAACTGTCGACGAGCTAAAATGGGGTTAACGAGGTCTTCTTAAATAAAAAATATGTAGTCAAACCAAAAGTCCCACTTTTAATAACCATGTTGGCCTTAACGTCAGATACCTTGAGATAAAGGGCTTTAACAATGTCTCTTTCTTCAGGGTCTTTTTCCAAGAAAGGCAAAGGAGATTCTTCTAGAATAGGCAAACCCACCAAAAAGGAGTATTCTTCCAAAGTTGGCAACAACTGATAGTCTAGAAAAGTAAAACAGTGATACATCGGATCATAAAATTGTAATAGAGCGGAAAGGAGATCCTCATTTGCCTTTCGTCTCAACAAAGATAGTAACTTCCCATATTTACCCTTGAACTTCTCTTGGTCTTCAATCAAAGCTCCCAACTCCATTAGGTCATCCAATTTGGGACTCTTAAAAGTATATTTTAAAGTATTTCTTCTACTGGGATCCATAATGCCCTACAATGTTCATAAACGAAGGTAAATCCCATGAAGTCCAATGTAGTATGATGCTATATGAATGCAACAAACACAAGTAAGCACATAAGGACACACAAAGATAAACAAACAAAGGTCCTAGGTTTGCAACGAGCATGGAGCCAAGGGTATACTCATTCCCAAAGGTCAAGGACTAGTGGTCGATTGTACCTGCAGAACAAGGTTCTAAAATGGTCCCAAAATCATTAGTCCATCTTTCGGATATTATCAATTTCCCAACTAACTCGGGGATTAATAATATTCTCAAGAGAACTTCTTTTGAGTGTAGCATCGTGTACTTCTTTTGAGTGTAGCATCGTGTAGCACTATTTCGGGACTTATTCCCTCATAACCTTGCACTACGTCCTAATAAAGGCCAAAGTGGGGTTAAAGGTAACTACGATCCTTAGTATCATGGACTCCAATTGAGAATAGTAAAATTTTTCACGACTAAACTCGTTCAACCGAACCATTTTCAAAAGGGTCTCAACTAAGCGGGATTCTCGAGTCAACTTAGTTGGGACTCACACCCTATAAGCCTCATCGAATATATCACCATCCTATCTTAAGTTCACTCAAGTCCAGGTGTATGACTTTGTCTCACCACTCAAGGATAACAGCCCAAAAGAAATAAAGAATAAAAAAATAGGCAAATAAGCAAGTAAGCAAATATATAAAGCAATAAAGAAACAAAACAAGATAGGGAGACCCACTAAAGGCGTCCCCAGTGAAGTCGCCATTCCTGTCGCGGTGAAATTTGGATACTAAACTATTGATTAGTGTTGCACCCTAATTTTTGACCTTAAGATTCCACCTCATTTTGCGCATTTTTATATTATTTGACGTTATTTTAATATTTATGTTTTGTGACTATTATTACTAATATTATATTTATCATATTTATTATGTTATCTATTTTATTTACTAACATTACTTTCGCTCTTGAACTATTATTGGATCAATACACCAAAGATGTCTTTGGATGCAATTTTCGACTATATCTCGTTAAAATCCAAGATCAGGATTCGGTATCTTATAAGTTAAGGTTGTTAGTCGTTTCCCTACCAAAATCATCAATCGAGAGTGAAGAAGGATTTGGAAGCCATGATACAAAAAGAGGAGGATTGGAATTCATTGAGTTTGGGTAGGCACGCTTAATTTGGGAGGACTATTTATAAGAATCCTTTTGAGGTGCACATACCATTTGAGTGTGAGAAATCAGGATTTAGGAACAACCAAGTTTATTGAACAAAGAATACAATTTTCAATCTAAAAGTGTACACCAAGAGACGAATACTACAATTGGACTACAGTAAAATAATTACAAATGTACATTTGACTTGACCACGTTACTTTCCAACAAATCATTCAAACTTAAAAGTACTGGGTCATCACGTTGTAACTTCACGCCAGGTTATTGAATCCAGATCCAACCAAACCGCTAAAAAAAGAGGCCACCGCTTCAATGTTCACTTTGCTAAGAACAAGCCTGAAGCCGTTACATTTTGTCAGGATGAGCTCCGTCCTCACCGTATCCGTTTACCAATCCAATCTCCACTGGAGTTACCTGAGCAGAAACAAGAGATCATGACATTCATTAAAGTAATTCTTAGAAATGGATATTTATTTGAGTAAACTTAGACTCCTGTCAGTTACCACCTACGTGACCTTGAGGACATTTCACCGAGTAAGCACCGTTACGACCTGCCATCACCTACCCGTTACCACCTGTTCAACACAGCCAAGAATTGAGACCAATAATTTAACAACATCATTGATTCGTATTTACGACAGCATTAGCTCAAGACGCACTCAACATAAATAGGTCCTATATAAAGCTTTTAGAATACTCAGATGAGCAAAGAAGCGGAGGAAACATCCACTCAACAGAACCAGGAGCCGCTTCGAGCACCCTGCAAAACAAACCAAAGGAGATGGAGCCACCGCATTTGAAACTCCTCGGTGGTAATCTACGGTAGCATCTAACCAAAGCAGAGATTGGTGTTCCCTATAAAGAAGAAAGTGAAAACAGTCATTGAGCAGCAAAATTAAAAAAGCAAAATACAAGCAGAAAGTCAAAACTCAAAGCTGCTAATCCAAAGCCCAAAGTATACTCATGTTGTCGCGAGAAATGCAGCTCTTACTCACATTTACGATAGCATCCATATCATTTGACTCAAAGCAACATTGGGTCCTAAGTTATAATATCAAAAAACCCTAAAAGATTCCACCGGAATCGCCACGACCGAGTTCGTGAGGAATCTCATTACAACAGACAACAGCGGGATCATGCTCGACCATGGGTCCTCCGTGTCAAGCACCTTGCAGTTTGAAGATGTTTATAGCAGCAATTATGGCTCATGTTGACCTGCTGAGAATCCCGGCAATATTGGTAGAGGTTATTACTGATATCATCGACGGTAAAACAAACCAACTGCCAGGGAACTCCTACAGAATTTAGCATTTTTTGTGCTTGCTGCACCATTTAGGCTGTCGTCAATCTCCTGCAAACCAAACCGCAGACATGAGCATTTAATCTAAAAGAAGTGGAAAATCATGGAACTAGTTTTGTCCCCTTCCAATTTGAAACCAACACTGTAATGGTACAGGTCGTCACCTTTCGAATGCAGAAGACGCCCAAATGCCACAGGAGGATTCGTCGCGCGTGCATCCGATACTACTACATCTGTGATATGGCTAGGCGCGCAGGCAGTAAATGCAACAGAGTACTACCGCAAAACAACAAAGGTGTCAATAAGGGGCGGTTATCTTCTCCTTCTTTTCTGTGATCACAATGACATGAGCAGCCAAACATTTGAGGAAGCAAGTTGGGTAAACCAGAACAGTTTTGGGGAGACACCTGCTTAGACTTTGAGTAGTCAATAAGGGGGACCTAGCTGTATCTCAAGTCGACAACAGATACGACGTTTCAACCTGCAACAAAACAAACAGTGGCACACATTTAGATTGGTGAGGAGCAACTTTTAGTTGCAAGGTAAAGCAAGCCTCACAAGAGATGTACACACGCATCATGCAATGAGAATCCTCATCAAACACAACTCGAAAGTAAAAAAACCGCTTTGAAAAGAAAGTTTTGTGGTTAAAAAAATGGAAACTTTAGACAAGCTGGCAGTTACCTATCGAAACCATTGTATGGGGCTGTTAAAACCATAATTTAAAACCTTAATTTAATTGTTTATTATTATTCTTGTTAATTTAAAAGCTTTTAAGGAAAACAATTTCATAATTTAGTAAAAACCAAATTCATAATAACAACAATAATTTTAATTAACTTTATTTAAAAATAAGTATTAACGCTTTTTTACATTTTCATAATCTTATTAATAATAATAACTAAACTTTTATTAGATAATAAACAATTTTGCTAAGGCATGATAATACAACTTCTTTAAATAACCAATAGTAAATCTGTCTAATAAAATAATTTATTAAAAACTTAATTAATAACCCTCAACCTTTTTAAAAACTATTTATTTAAATAAGAAAACTCATCTCATAATTTTTTTAACCAACTCACAAAACTAATATTTATTTTCGCCTAAAAATCAAACAATTCCACTTAAAAATAATTCAACCTCGTCTAAAAACAAGTCGAACAGTTAAAATCAACCAACAACGCAAATCTCACTTCACGACACTTTCACACTTAGCGCTTTCATGCGTATGTATGCTTTATTCTTATCTGCTCTTATTTATCCACAAAGCACACACTCACCTAGCGCTTTCATGCGTTCGTGTATGTCTACTTATTTGCCCTTTACTTTACTCGCAATTTATCTTCCGTAATTTACATTATCGTAACTTATTTTATCGCATTGCATTCCGTCCAAGGGAAAACCTACACATAATTCAACATTGTGTGTAGTTGCACGTCATTTGCATCATTTCCCCACGATCCTTGATTCCATTCAAGTTGATCGCTTAAGATAGATCCTACCTCATAGGAAGGACCATTATCTCTACAACTTAGACAAACAAACAACACTATACAACTTTTTCAAACACAATAGAGAATAGATGTTAATCATCTTAAGTGAGATATAATCTCCACCCCCACAATAATACAATCAAACATGTAGGAACTTTGCCTTAAGAGTGATAAAGGCATACTCGTCAAACAATCCGAGTACTTAAGCCTTTTTCTTAAGACGATGCAAAGACTATTTTCCTACAACCCCCTTTACACTTGTGGTGGTTACATCTCCCTTAAAATGAAGACTCATCTTTTCTCCTAAACTCAATCAATCAACTACCCTAAACCCGTAGGAACTTTGACCACAGTCAAAGAACTCCTTAAACCTTTTGGGGAACTACAAGTACTCTGATTCCACTCCCGTAAGGATATGTAGGCATAAGATGCGATGTCTTATCGAGTATACTTAGAAATAAACCCCTAGGTCTTTCAATCCATTAAGCAGATAAACACTTAGCAATAAACAACATAAAACAAGAGGTTTCTGTAGAGTACTACAGAAACTTAGGATGCTAGCACCTTCCCTAAGTTTAACCAACCCCCGAACCTATAACTCTCTAGCTTGCATTTGCATTGCATTGTGGGAATTCCGATCTTTATTCCTTCCTTTGGAAAAATCAAAGTTCGGTTGCAAAATGAATTAAAGATTCAAACTAATCAATAGTTTGGTATCAAAATTTCACCGCGACAGAAATGACAACGTCACTGGGGACTCTCAGTGGGTTTCCCTAACTTGTTTTGTTTTAAATATTTGCTTATATTTGTTTAACTGTTTACTTGTATACTTGTTTGATTCTTGCCTCGGGTTGATACTCTTGAGTGGTGAGACAAAGTCCTACACCCGGACTCGAGTGAACTTAAGATAGGATAGTGATATGTTCAAAGAGGCTTATAGGGGGTAGAATCCCGACCAAGCTGACTTGAAAATCACGCTCAATTGAGGCTCTCTCGAAAGATGTATTGTTGAACGAGTCTTTAATCGTGAAAACATGCACTATATTCGATGTTGGAGCCTATGATATTGAGAACCATAGTTACCTTAACCCCACTTTGGCCTTTATTAGGGCGTAGTGCGGGACTATGAGGGGGTACCTCCGAAATAGTGCTACGCGATGCTACACTCAAAAGAAGTTCTCTTGAGAATATTATTAACCACCGAGTACTTGGGAAGTTGATAATATCTGAAAGATGGGCTAATGACTTTGGGGAACCTTATTAGAACCTTGTTCTGCAGGTACAAACAACCTTTAGTCCTTAGACCTTTGGGAAGGGTACACCTTTACTCCATGCTCGTTGCAAACCTAGGGTGCCCCTTTGTTTGTTTATCTTTGTGTCCTTATGTGAATACTTGTGTTTGCTGCATTCATGTAACATCATTCTGCATTGGACTTCATGGGATTTACTTTCATTTATGAACATTGTAGGTCACTATGACTTCAAATAAAAGACATACTGTGAAATATACTTTTAAGAGTCCCAAATTGGACGACCTAAAGAAGTTGTGGGGCTTTATCAAAGATCAAGAGGAATTCAAGAACAAATATGGGAAGCTGATATCTTTGTTGGGTTGCTCAGTGAATGAAGGACTTCTTGCCACTCTACTACAGTTCTATGATCCTCTCCACCATTGTTTCACCTTCCCAGACTTTCAGCTGTTACCTACATTGGAAGAGTATTCCTTTTTAGTTGGTCTGCCTGTCCTAGAAGAATCTCCTTTTCCCTTCTTGGAAAGGGACCCTGATGAGAAAGATATTGCTAGAGCCCTCCGTTTGAAGGTATCTGACGTCAAAGCCAACCTAGTTACTAAGGATGGAGTTCTTGGTTTAAAGACAGGTTTCCTAGTCGAGAAGGCTTCATTCTATACTGATTATTCTAATAAGGCTCCGTTTGAGGCAATTTTTGCTTTGCTTATTTATAGGTTGTTTTTATTTCCGAGTTTCGAAGGTTTCATCGATATCAAAGCATTCAAGATCTTTATGAAGAAAAACCCAGTGCCAACTCTGTTGGGAAATGCATATCACTCTATACATCTCCGAAACCTTCGTGGTGGAGGGATGATTACTTGCTGTGTACCTTTACTTTACAAGTGGTTTATTTCGCACTTGCCGAAGTCTAGCTCTTTTACAAATATTGGCAAAGAGCTTTGGTCTCCAAGAGTTATGGCTTTGACCCATTCTGACATTGATTGGTACAACCGAGTGTATGATGGAGTATTAATCATTGATAGTTGTGGTGATTTTGCTAATATACCATTGCTTAGCTTTGATGGAGGAATCAGCTACAATCCTGTTTTAGCTCGTCGACAGTTGGGATACCCGTTGAAGGAACCTCCCAAGAGTGTTCAAGTAGAGGGTATATTCTTCAAAAATGATATGGGACTCCAAGGAAATATTCTAGATGCATGGCGTGGTGTACACAAGAAGGGGAAGAGAAGTCTAGGGAGGCCTAATTGTGTGTCTTTAGAACCGTACCTCCAGTGGGTAAGAGACAGGGCAATCAAGCTGAGGATGCCTTACTCTCGCCAAGACCTCATACCTCCGAAGAGGGAGCCTACTTATGTCTTTATGTCTGATGCTGAGAAGTTGGGAGTTGCCTTAAGGAAATCACAGCGTGAGTCAGAGGCGTGGAAAAACAAATACCAAGTGGCTGTTGCAGAGATTAGTGAGCTTCAAGAAAAGAATACCAAACTTCAAGAGCAGCTACAATTGAAGGACGAAGAGCTACTCCCCTACAAGAAGAGGAAGATACTAGAGGATTTATTTTCCTCTGACTCTCAGTGTGCCCTTTGGGTAATGATTATGGACAATCTTACCCGTGAGAAGACCCAGTTGGAGGAGCAGCTCATGCAGCAGCATTCCAAGCTTCTTTAGTGTCTTTACTAGCTTTTATTTAGCTTTTATTTGGGACTCTTTAAAAGAATATTTATGTAATCCGTTTCAAATTTAATAAAACGTTTCCTTTTACCGCAATGCCTATAAATAGAGGAATCCCATGAAGTCCTAATCATCTTGCATTGCATTCTTTTCCCTTGTTCACTTCAAGAAACTCAATTCCGTTCTGTAGGTATTGTAATCATGGATTTCAGAAGAGAAACCCTGAAGTACACTTTTCAGAGTCCCAACATCGAAAGCTTGAAAGAACTAGCCGAACTCGTCGATGATCGCTTTGCCTTCACAGCAGAATATGGAGGAGTCTTCCGTTTCCTTGAGCTGAAGATGAAAGAAGGATTGTTGGAAACATTGATTCAGTTTTATGATCCGATGTATCGCTACTTCACTTTTCCGGACTACCAATTGATGCCGACCTTGGAAGAGTACTCAGAACTCTTGAGGACGCCTGTGACTGTCCGACCCCTATTCACCGGAAGAGAAGACACGCCTAGTCACCAAGAAATTGCGAATGCTACTCATCTTAGCCTTGAAGATGTTCAAACACACCTGATCACCAAGGAAGGAGTCCTTGGGTTCCCCGCTGACTTTTTGATTGAAAAAGTCCGTTACCATGCTGAAAGAAAGGAGGTTCTCATCTTGGAAGCCAATTTTGCTTTGTTGGTTTATGGGACTTTCTGGTTCCCCAAAATTGACAGTTTTGTTGATATGGATGCGATCAAGCTGTTCATACTCAAGAATCCAGTACCCACCTTGCTCGCTGATACATACTTTTCGATTCACTCGAATAATGCCGAGGGAGGAGGACACATTGTATGTTGTACTGCCTTGTTGTACTCATGGTTCATCGCTCGCTTGACTTGGTATCCGTCCCTTTGGGATGAAGTAGCAATACCTCGATGGTCCAAGATACTTATGGCCCTCATCCATTCGGACATTGTTTGGTATGATCCCGCCTATGGAGGCGTACCTATGATTCCCAGCATCGGAGGATTCCCCAACGTACTGCTTATTGGAAGAGAAGGATGTATAAGTTACAATCCCGCTTTGGCTCGTAGACAGTTTGGGCACCCTATGATCCAAGTGCCCGACCCGGTTTCGTGGGAAGAGATCTATTTCAAAGGAGAAGAGGATCTAGATATAAAGACTGTCATCATTTATGCATGGAAATATATTGATATGGAAGGAACAGCTGCTTCAGCATACCCCAGTTGTGCTGTTTCTGAGGATTATCTGCATTGGGTGCGAGAAAAGGCTCTCGATCTCAAGATGCCTTTTCCTTTTCATGAACCTATGGTATTGTCTGCTCATGACCCCGACTGGTTCGATATGGATGAAATAGAACAAGTAAGGATTGCTTTAGGTGAAGTCCGGAAATTGAGTACTGCTTGGAAGAATAAGTTCTTCACCCTCAAGGTAGAGAAGGAAAGACTTCAAAGGACTCCGGAAGTAGAAATTTCCAGAAAGAGAAAGGCACAAGGAGATTTATTTTCTCCTCATGCCTCTTCAAGTGCTGTCACCAGTGATGATCTCCCCTCAACTACCATGGCTTGGAAGGAGTGTGTGGAACGGCTCATCATCGAGAAGACGGCGCTGCAGGAGCGTATTGATCAGCTGACCGAGGAGCTCCGTACAAAGGGGAAGACTGTGGGATAGAGTTCTAAGCTTTCTTTTGCTTTCATTGTAATAAACTCTTAAAAGAGTACTTTGCTTTACATTGTTTCTCAAGAATAAAAAGTTTTTTAATTATTCTACATTATAATACTGAAAAACACTTTGAGTTTCTTGAAGTCTCCTCTTACATCTGCATTTTCGCATTAACATTCTGCATTTAGCATGGCATTTTACATTTGTGCATGTGTCTTTCCTTTGTTGTGGCTCATTTCGGTTTTCTATCTTTTGCTGTCAGTCGTCGTCTCGACCATCTGACCAAGCCTGAAGTATCATTAAAGGATAGTAAAGAGAACGAAGATATGGATCGCACGACTAACTTCAGAGTAAGGTCTAAACCAACATTTCACCGTCCCTCCGACGACTTTGTGCCTACGCAACTTCAGCCCATGCGAGACAACCTGTTTGTCGACTTTCAGAATATTCATGCTGAGAAGGAAATGGACGATCCGGGGCTTATAGCATTCGAGAATGAATTTCGTGACTTCAAAGAACGATGGAAAATGATGAAGAGGAACCGTGCACCTGATTTTTATGCTCATGACCTGCGCTTAGTTCCAAACCTAGTTGTCCCCCCGGAATTCCAAATGCCCGCCTTCGAAGTGTACGAAGGTACGATTTGTCCAAGGTATCATTTGATGACGTTTTGTCAGAAGATAACTGCTTACCTTGGGAACGAAAAACTAATGGTTCACTGCTTTCAAGAAAGTTTGGGTGGAGCACCGTTAACATGGTATATGAAGCTACAAAGGAACCACATTCAGTCCTGGGAAGACTTAGCTGTTGCTTTTGTAAAGCAATACAATCACAATTTGGGAATAGTTCCAGATAAAACAGGTGACAGTGGATCGTCCAGAGGATCCACAACTCCGATATCCCGCCCTCAACATGG
Organism: Lathyrus sativus; assembly: GCA_963859935.3. Lineage (NCBI taxonomy): Eukaryota > Viridiplantae > Streptophyta > Magnoliopsida > Fabales > Fabaceae > Lathyrus > Lathyrus sativus. The sequence continues at coordinate 487,017,603 of OZ012741.1, read as the reverse complement.
GTATGCAATGCCCGCTCAGCGCGAGCAGCAATTACCTCCTAAGCGAAGGATGCCATTTCCAAATCAGCATCGACCTGTTCGAAGACAGTTTCCGAATCAGAAAGTACCTCTGAATACTCTGAAAGAAGAAACTCATTGGTTTGATCTTATCACATTGACTTACCGTCAACTATGGTTTTATTTCATCCGAAACTCGGTAATGACACCTAGAAAGACTAGAACCATGAACTCTCACCCACCGTGGTTCAACCCAAACACCAGCTGTGAATTTCATGATGGAGTGTTGGGGAATTCGATCGAAGATTGCAAAGTTTTTCAAGAGAAAGTTCAAGAAATGATTGATAATGAAGTGCTAACCTTCAAAAGAAAAAGACCGATCATGAATGGAATACCATTATGCTGATATAAGTGAAAACTCCAGAAGAACTGAGAAGGGCCCTTCGGCTGTTTATTTTGTTTGCTTGTGCATTTTTTTTTTCTTTGATTGAAAGCATATTTGGCATGTAAGAACTTTCTATTTTGAATAAGTAATGCAATAATTGTTTGTCTTGAAGAAATCCATTCGTTTTCACTCAAATTGTTTTTCAAAATTATTTATAATGCCAACGTTTAAGGAGGATGATGAAGTAAAATATATGATCTATTGTGGTATGCTTCGAATAAGAACCCTACTGATGATGTAAGGCCTTATTTCAACCACCTAAACACCAACATAGTTAAACCCTCTTTTTCAAGCCTGGAGAAAAGATTTGTTTTTTCTCCCAAACCAAAACCTCGTTTTTAGCCAGGGGCAGGGTAATATCAATGATGAACATATTTCAAAAAAAATTTCGGGTGGGCACAAATATACTAACCCTTTATTCCTCCACTTTACAAGTCATAAACTAAACCCACATACGACCTTCAAAGTCCTAATTGAAGTAAGGTTTGGTTCGAAAGCATACTCGATGAGATATTGTTTCCTGACTCCTTGAGCTATGCTCCAATTAAATCGACTTTATAAAAAATTTTATCCTAACTAGTGGTTTCGATCACAAGTTATTGGGATATCTCAAAAAAAAACTTCAAGACAAACGCGTGTTGCATTACCCGTTTCAAAATTAACATTTCTGACTTGCTAAATGCGCTTGACATCTTAGAAAGATTACAAACGAACATTGATGGATTTGAAGACTTTGCCAACCTGGGGCAGGTTATTTTCCAAAAGGTTTGATCCGTACGAGTTTGGCTTTCATCTAAAGCCCAAATTGGAAGACTCAGTTATACCGCTAATCGGGGGCAGTTACGTCGAGATTCGGCGAATCTCTAGAGAGTTTGAAAACAGTGGGGCATTTGGACATCAAGTTTTCTGTAAAATCCTCTCTAGATGTTGTTTCTTAAACCATAGACTTGGGGCATTTGAAAATTCGAAGCGCGGCGGATGTTTATTTCATCCCCGTGAAGTTTCTACGACATATTCAACAACTATGTTATCCAGGTTTCCCCACTGAAATGGATATTTATTTTATCCCCTTCGAAACCTCAGAATGGCTTTGATTCATCTCAACAATCTCTTCAGCAAGATCAAGTTGTTATGTCCCCGAGTGGAGTGTTTCTCTACTCCCCCAATTGAGGTTTCTGAAGCTTTGAAACAGGACGGTGATCCCATATTTGGTTCTCCGTCTATCCCCAGTAGTACTTCTATCTGTGAAAATTGGCCGAGATATTTATCCCGAGATGTTTATCTCCGGTCGCCTCTTTCTGTTTGTTTTGTCAGCATAAGCATACACATAGCATATAAGTAGGCAGCATAGCATATGCATTTGTTTGCATTCTTTGTGTTTCGTCACTTTGGTTGTAGTTATCCATAGGTGTTCGGGTGCGTCTTATCCCTCCAATTAGATTTGTCAACCCTAGGCAGAAAGAGCATAATGTTTCATTTTCCCCATGAAGTTCAACCCTCATAGAAGGCGGTTATTTTAGTACAATTCCATTTGAGTTCACACCTCAATGGTCAAGTCTTGCCTGACAGTTTCTTTTTGGCTACTTCCCAAATCGAACTTCGGTCTTTTGACAATCACATCGTGGACGTCTTCAACCTTTGAACAGGGATTAAGAGTGCATTTATTTTGCACCCTATTCCCCAGGAAGAGTATTCATGAAGACAGACATTTCTTCAACAAATTTTTCTCAAGCATCTACATCTATCTCTTTATTTGAGCAACTCGTTTTGATCAGGATCTTATTCAAAACGACGAACAACAGTTCTACAAGACAGATCATTTACCCTCCGTTGGGTCCTTCAACATTATTGATTCATCAAAGAAGACGGTTACAAGACATCTCTCTTTATTTGAGAGCTCACAGAATATTTTACAACTACAACAGGTTACTCCGCAGGAATGCACTCCCTAATGAGTTCATCACACAAGTTTGTTTCCATCAAGTGACATCTCCCCGGAGAAGTTGAATAAGCTTATGACAATAGTCTCTCTTTATTTGAAAAGACATACATTACAATTCAACCGGTTCACATCTCTTCTGAAGATCCCCGGTGAAACTTTACAACTACATTTACAGGGTTCTATAACGAACTACATCTACAGGGTTCTACAACGAACTACATCTACAGTCTACAACGACAATCTACAAAATTACAACCCCCTATGAAGGTGCTCTCGCGAGTTTTCATCATTTCGGGAAGGGACCGAGACCAGCTCATGATTCCCATATCATGATGCTCAGGGAAGTTCTACATCAGGGACCGAGACCAGCTCATGATTCCCATATCATGACGTTCGGGGAAGTCCTACATCAGGGACCGAGACCAGCTCATGATTCCCATATCATGATGCTCGGGGAAGTTCTACATCAGGGACCGAGACCAGCTCATGATTCCCATATCATGATGCTCAGGGAAGTTCTACATCAGGGACCGAGACCAGCTCATGATTCCCATATCATGATGCTCAGGGAAGTTCTACATCAGGGACCGAGACCAGCTCATGATTCCCATATCATGATGCTCGGGGAAGTTCTACATCAGAGACCGAGACCAGCTCATGATTCCCATATCATGATGCTCGGGGAAGTCCTACATCAGAGACTGAGACCAGTTCGTGGTTCCCATACCATGATGCTCGGGGAAGTTCTACATTAGAGACTGAGACCAGTTCGTGGTTCCCATACCACGATGCTAGGGGAAGTTCTACAACATCTACAACGACATTTACATCTACACCTACAAACTACAGTGATTCTACCATCTGTAAAGATTGAGACCAGCTCGTGGTACCCTTTATCGTGACACTAAGGGGAAGTTGCACATTTTCAAGTTGAGTTCCAAAAGAAAAGATATACACAAAAAAAAACAAAAAAAAAGAAAGAATAAGAGTAAAACTGAACCATCGACTCAATTCATTCGGATTATTACCAACCACAACATTATGATAATAAGCATATCTCTAGACTAGAAGCTTCTTTCCCATTACCATATCCCCGGTGTGTGAGGTATTGTTATACTTCTGGAGATTCCCTAGTGTTGGTTACTTCCTGTCCCCGTGGGGTTTCCTTTTGTCGAGCCTGTTTTTTTTTCGTGTGTCGTTTCTCCATGTGGCGTCATTTCACCACAGGACTCGCTGTCTTACATTTCTCATATCATTGCATATCATTTGCATCCGGGTGGTTTCTTAAGGCCAAAAATTCGCGCTATGTTTGTATTTAAGTCCCTCCTATCTCGTCGAGACGAAGATTTCAATCTTCATATCTCCGGATAGAAGTAACTTAAATAGGGGCATCTGTTGCACCCTAATTTTTGACCTTAAGATTCCACCTCATTTTGCGCATTTTTATATTATTTGACGTTATTTTAATATTTATGTTTTGCGACTATTATTACTAATATTATATTTATCATATTTATTATGTTATCTATTTTATTTACTAACATTACTTTCGCTCTTGAACTATTATTGGATCAATACACCAAAGATGTCTTTGGATGCAGTTTTCGACTATATCTCGTTAAAATCCAAGATCAGGATTCGGTATCTTATAAGTTAAGGTTGTTAGTCGTTTCCCTACCAAAATCATCAATCGAGAGTGAAGAAGGATTTGGAAGCCATGATACAAAAAGAGGAGGATTGGAATTCATTGAGTTTGGGTAGGCACGCTTAATTTGGGAGGACTATTTATAAGAATCCTTTTGAGGTGCACATACCATTTGAGTGTGAGAAATCAGGATTTAGGAACAACCAAGTTTATTGAACAAAGAATACAATTTTCAATCTAAAAGTGTACACCAAGAGACGAATACTATAATTGGACTATAGTAGAATAATTACAAATGTACATTTGACTTGACCACGTTACTTTCCAACAAATCATTCAAACTTAAAAGTACTGGGTCATCACGTTGTAACTTCACGCCAGGTTATTGAATCCAGATCCAACCAAACCGCTAAAAAAAGAAGTCGCCGCTTCAATGTTCACTTTGCTAAGAACAAGCCTGAAGCCGTTACATTCTGTCAGGATGAGCTCCGTCCTCACCGTATCCGTTTACCAATCCAATCTCCACTGGAGTTACCTGAGCAGAAACAAGAGATCATGACATTCATTAAAGTAATTCTTAGAAATGGATATTTATTTGAGTAAACTTAGACTCCTGTCAGTTACCACCTACGTGACCTTGAGGACATTTCACCGAGTAAGCGCCGTACGACCTGCCATCACCTACCCGTTACCACCTGTTCAACACAGCCAAGAATTGAGACCAATAAGTTAACAACATCATTGATTCGTATTTACGACAACATTAGCTCAAGACGCACTCAACATAAACAGGTCCTATATAAAGCTTTTAGAATACTCAGATGAGCAAAGAAGTGGAGGAAACATCCACTCAGCAGAACCAGGAGCCGCTTCGAGCACCCTGCAAAACAAACCAAAGGAGATGGAGCCACCGCATTTGAAACTCCTCGGTGGTAATCTACGGTAGCATCTAACCAAAGCATAGATTGGTGTTCCCTATAAAGAAGAAAGTGAAAACAGTCATTGAGCAGCAAAATTAAAAAAGCGAAATACAAGCAGAAAGTCAAAACTCAAAGCTGCTAATCCAAAGCCCAAAGTATACTCATGTTGTCGCGAGAAATGCAGCTCTTCCTCACATTTACGATAGCATCCATATCATTTGACTCAAAGCAACATTGGGTCCTAAGTTATAATATCACAAAACCCTAAAAGATTCCACCGGCATTGCCACGACCGAGTTCGTGAGGAATCTCATTACAACAGACAACAGCGGGATCATGCCCGACCATGGGTCCTCCGTGTCAAGCACCTTGCAGTTTGAAGATGTTTATAGCAGCAGTTATGGCTCATGTTGACCTGCTGAGAATCTCGGCAATATTGGTAGAGGTTATTACTGATATCATCGACGGTAAAACAAACCAACTGCCGGGGAACTCCTACAGAATTTAGCATTTTTTGTGCTTGCTGCACCATTTAGGCTGCCGTCAATCGCCTGCAAACCAAACCGCATACATTAGCATTTAATCTAAAAGAAGTGGAAAACCATGGAACTAGTTTTGTCCCCTTCCAATTTGAAACCAACACTGTAATGGTACAGGTCGTCACCTTTCGAATGCAGAAGACACCCAAATGCCACTGGAAGATTCGTCGCGCGTGCATCCGGTACTACTACATCTGTGATATGGCTAGGCGCGCAGGCAGTAAATGCAACAGAGTACTACCGCAAAACAACAAAGGTGTCAATAAGGGGCGGTTATCTTCTCCTTCTTTTCTGTGATCACAATGACATGAGCAGCCAAACATTTGAGGAAGCAAGTTGGGTAAACCAGAACAGTTTTAGGGAGACACCTGCTTAGACTTTGAGTAGTCAATAAGGGGGACCTAGCTGTATCTCGAGTCGACAACAGATACGACGTTTCAACCTGCAACAAAACAAATAGTGGCACACATTTAGATTGGTGAGGAGCAACTTTTAGTTGCAAGGTAAAGCAAGCCTCACAAGAGATGTACACACGCATCAAGCAATGAGAATCTTCATCAAACACAACTCGAAAGTAAAAAAAACCGCTTTCAAAAGAAAGTTTTGTGGTTAAAAAAATGGAAACTTTAGACAAGCTGGCAGTTACCTATCGAAACCATTGTATGGGGCTGTTAAAACCATAACCTATGGAGCCTTGTTTTTCTAGCAATCCGAAGGCATCATTCTCGACCTGCATCGTTTCTGTCTTCACCGATAAAATCTATGGCGAACCCACTGTTACAGTCTTTCAGCCTGAAAGTTCCAATGTAGTAGTGAGACGCAATCCATAATAGACCCGACATTGCCACGGTTATGCCGAGTGGCCAAAATTCGGAATAACACCGATCAACAGAAGCTCAGGAAGAGGCTATGAATCTATCTAAAGTGTGAGAAGAGGGTTTTGGTACCTCGTCTTCTTTACCGGTTTCCCGTGGATGAGGGTATTTTTTTATCTCATGAAGACACTAATGTCAACGAGTTCCATCCGTAAACAGCAGCTCACACCCAAAGCAACTTCAAACTTCTCCATTAGAAGACAATGGCCTACATGAAAAAAAACAAGAAGAGGAGTCGTGAATGCAATCCTTAACTCATCAAGTAATCATCAAAGGCAGTCGCAATATGTCAACAATTAAGGCCTACAATTACAAGCTTTCAACAAGGGCATAACAGTCATGACTGTTTTCGCCGGTAACGCACCTAAACTCATCATAAGCTTGTCTTTTATAACAGAGGCGCCCAACTGGAAACCTTCCCGTATCCGACTACACAAGGGAATTTCTTGCTAAACTGAAAGATTGCTAGACCCTCTCTCTCCACGCCATGAGCACAAGATTATATTTGTACGACTTCACGCAAGCAATCTGTACCTTTCCTACAACAACAAAAGACAATTTTGAGAAAGAAACGAAACCAGAGAGTAGATTGAAAGGAAGAGAGTATACCCTACATTTGCTACACCTCATCTTCAATACGCATCAAGCAAGAATTGACTTTGGGCTTTCAAACCACCTTCTGGCCCAGAATAACCGCTAGCCGTACCTGCCAAATCCCAAATCCGAATTAGCAAACTAATCAGAGAATATTCCACAAGATGCTTCGAATATCCCAATCTAATTTTAAACACAAACAGATTAATTTGATATCAAGAACCTGATTCTCATTTAACAGAGATTGGAACCGAAAAGGAAAGGTTTCCAATTTGGTTCATCTTAAAACGAAAAATCCAATCAGCATTCAAACTCATAATAAATTCTTACACAAAAAATCCCAATTGAAGCCTATATAAGACGAATGAGAAGAGGAGGAATGGACTCGAAAAAAAATTCAACAACAATCCACATAAAAAAAAACCGTTCACGATGCATTGAAAACACCCAAATCGAAACCCCAAGTCGGGGAAAAGAGGACTTATCTTTGTCACCATTGAGGCCTTCATCAGAAAACCTCCGGCGCCGCAGAACTCCAACCTTTCGAATCCTAACGCCTCCGCGAGCCACCCTTCAACACCCCTTTGCGAGTCGCAACCAACAAACCTGCAGATAAATCATTTCGAATCGTAAGGTATTTTGCTCCACTAACATTTTTTTGTTGCTCGATTTGCAATTTGCAGAGTAAACAGCAAAAAGAAGTTGAAGAAGAGAAATCAAATCGGAGAAGCGAAAATAGAAAGGAAAATTAATGAAGAAGAGAGCGGAGATAGGCAAGTAAGGTTATTTAATTTACTATAACCTTTTCACAAAACAACCTTTTATTATTAATCCTTAACTATTAGTTTTACCTTTTAAAACCTTAATTTAATTGTTTATTATTATTCTTGTTAATTTAAAAGCTTTTAAGGAAAACAATTTCATAATTTAGTAAAAACCAAATTCATAATAACAACAATAATTTAAATTAACTTTATTTAAAAATAAGTATTAACGCTTTTTTACATTTTCATAATCTTATTAATAATAATAACTAAACTTTTATTAGATAATAAACAATTTTGCTAAGGCAGGATAATACAACTTCTTTAAATAACCAATAGTAAATCTGTCTAATAAAATAATTTATTAAAAACTTAATTAATAACCCTCAACCTTTTTAAAAACTATTTATTTAAATAAGAAAACTCATCTCATAATTTTTTTAACCAACTCACAAAACTAATATTTATTTTCGCCTAAAAATCAAACAATTCCACTTAAAAATAATTCAACCTCGTCTAAAAACAAGTCGAACAGTTAAAATCAACCAACAACGCAAATCTCACTTCACGACACTTTCACACTTAGCGCTTTCATGCGTATGTATGCTTTATTCTTATCTGCTCTTATTTATCCACAAAGCACACACTCACCTAGCGCTTTCATGCGTTCGTGTATGTCTACTTATTTGCCCTTTACTTTACTCGCAATTTATCTTCCGTAATTTACATTATCGTAACTTATTTTATCGCATTGCATTCCGTCCAAGGGAAAACCTACACATAATTCAACGTTGTGTGTAGTTGCACGTCATTTGCATCATTTCCCCACGATCCTTGATTCCATTCAAGTTGATCGCTTAAGATAGATCCTACCTCATAGGAAGGACCATTATCTCTACAACTTAGACAAACAAACAACACTATACAACTTTTTCAAACACAATAGAGAATAGATGTTAATCATCTTAAGTGAGATATAATCTCCACCCCCACAATAATACAATCAAACATGTAGGAACTTTGCCTTAAGAGTGATAAAGGCATACTCGTCAAACAATCCGAGTACTTAAGCCCTTTTCTTAAGACGATGCAAAGACTATTTTCCTACAACCCCCTTTACACTTGTGGTGGTTACATCTCCCTTAAAATGAAGACTCATCTTTTCTCCTAAACTCAATCAATCAACTACCCTAAACCCGTAGGAACTTTGACCACAGTCAAAGAACTCCTTAAACCCTTTGGGGAACTACAAGTACTCTGATTCCACTCCCGTAAGGATATGTAGGCATAAGAGGCGATGTCTTATCGAGTATACTTAGAAATAAACCCCTAGGTCTTTCAATCCTTTAAGCAGATAAACACTTAGCAATAAACAACATAAAACAAGAGGTTCCTGTAGAGTACTACAGAAACTTAGGATGCTAGCACCTTCCCTAAGTTTAACCAACCCCCGAACCTATAACTCTCTAGCTTGCATTTGCATTGCATTGTGGGAATTCCGATCTTTATCCCTTCCTTTGGACAAATCAAAGTTCGGTTGCAAAATGAATTAAAGATTCAAACTAATCAATAGTTTGGTATCAAAATTTCACTGTGACAATTAGTTTGAATCTTATTCATTTGCAACCGAACTTTGATTTGTCCAAAGGAAGGGGTAAATATCGAAATTCCCACAATGCAATGCAAATGCAAGCTAGAGAGTTATAGGTTTGGGGGTTGGTTAAACTTAGGGAAGGTGCTAGCATCCTAAGTTTCTGTAGTACTCTACAGGAACCTCTTGTTTTATGTTTGTTTATTGCTAAGGTTTATCTGCTTAAAGGTTGAAAGACCTAGGGGTTTAATTCTAAGTATACTCGATAAGATATCGCATCTTATGCCTACATATCCTTACGGGAGTGGAATTAGAGTATCTGTAGTTCCCCTAAAGGGTTTGAGGAGTTCTTTGGCTGTGGTCAAAGTTCCTACGGGTTTAGGGTAGTTGATTGATTGATTTTAGGAGAAAAGACGAGTTGTCATTTTAAGGGAGATTTAATCGCCACAAGTGTAAGAGATTGTATTTGTTGTGGGGTGGAGATTCTATCTCGCTTAAGATGATTAACATCTTATTCTATAATGTGTTTGAAAGTTTGAATTGAGTTGTTTGAATGTGTTTGTATAAGTTGTAAAGGTCCTTCCTATGGGGTAGGATCTAGCTTAGAGGATCGACTTGAATGGGATCAAGGATCATGAGGGGAATGATGCAAATGAGATGCTCTACACACAAGTGTTGAATCATGTGTAGGTTCTTCCTTTGGACGGAGTGCAATGCGAGAATATAAGTTGCGATAATGTAAATTGCTATAAAATAAATTGCAGGAATGATAAAGGAAAAATAAATAAGACATACATATACGCATGAAAGCGCTGAAGTGTGTGAGAGTGAATTGTGAACGTGCGAAGTGTACACAATTAGATTATATTTTACGATGTGAGTTGATTTTAGTTGGTTGATTTTAAGCGAGAAGTTGATATAAATTAAATTCTAGGGTTTTAAATAAAATACTATAATGATTTAATTTTATTATCTAAAACTTAGGTGAAGTGATTATTTTTATTATTAAATTAATATTAATTATGGAATAAAAAAAGTGTTGTTATTATTTATTTCTAAAAGTAGTTAAATATTAGGGATTTTATTATTAACTAAACTTTACAAAGAGGTGTAACTTATAAAAAGTTATTAGTGAATAAACACTGATTTTAAAAAAGTTATTAAGTTGAGAAAGCTAGCAAAATATATTAATAAGAATTAATAGGATTTTTAAAAAGGTTGTTTTTGGTTGTTAAAAAAAATGAGGTTGATTAAATTGGAAAAAAAAGGTAAAATAAATAATTATTAGATAGTATGAACTATTTAAAGACTAATTAAATAAATAGATTAAAAGATAAAACTGATTTTGATTAATAATAGGTTATAATGATTTATTTAAAAAAAAGATTAGTTAATTAATTAAAAAGGTTAAATGTTGATTAGAAAGGGAAGCTATTAGCTAATAAAATAAAACAGATTAAATAAACCAAAAAAAAAGCAGATTAATGGGTGATTAGCGATTATGTGTGGGTTTAGGAGAGATTAATGGTGATGTGGTGATTACGCGTGGTGTTGTGTGTGCAAAGGAATCAAACTGCAGCCACAAAAATGAAAACGATGATGAAACGCAGAAAAGGAAAAAACCCTAAGCCCCTTTCGTCTTCCCCAGATTGAATCCCTGGTATCCTCATCTTCCTCTCTTCTCTCCCGATCGTGATCGATTTCCTCCACTCATCACCTTCTTCCATGTTTTGAACCTGAAACCAAACCAGAAACATCAATAGATCAATAACATGGATAAGGATAGAGTTACCGAAGGTTTGGTGACAGCAGCGGCGCTAGAGGTGACGGCGTGGATTCGCGGCGGTTTGGACTCGCGGTGGCCGGAACTAGCTTCGTCAACGGAGAAGATAAGCTTTTCTTTTTTCAATTTGCTAGGTTTACGAACATAAGCGTTATGGTGATTCTCAAATCGATCCTCTCTTCATCTCTTAGGTCTCCTTTTATAGGCTTCAATTTGAAATGTTTTGATTAAATTGGTCTTGAATGTTGATTGGGTTTTTCCATTTTGGTCTAGACAAATTTTGAAAACTTCCCTTTTTCGTATGATTCTGTAATATCTGTTAATGAGAGAAAACCCCAATCTGTGATTTTTGCCAATCATGTTTAATGTTCTGTCTGTCTAGGTTCAATGTTCCGGAAAAAATGAATTGGATCTTCTTTCGTAAAAATCATATTCCTTCCATGATTACTAACTCTGGGTTGGGGTTTGGCAGGTGTGGATAGCGAAGGATTTGGGCCAAAGGGAAATTAGCAGCCCAGGGAAAATACGGGTAACTAGTGCTGAGGATTTGGTGAGTCTGAAATTCGATCGTTGGTGCCATCCCTAAATACAAAAAACTCTTCCACGTGAAGTCACAGCTTGCTAACTGTGTTCTTTGATGCTCAGATGATGAACCGTGCTGGCCAGGATGGAAGTGAATACAACAAAACTCAGGCGTGGAGGAATCTAATAGGCTCAGTATACGAATGTTATCTCTGCTGGCTAAGCCATCATATTTCTTGCTCTTCAATGGTAAAACTAGTTCTGTTGCAGCTAATCTCTTTGTAGAGCTCTTACTCAATCCATTATTTTTCTTGCTCTATGTTGAACTTTTACTCAAACACACTGATGCATCACTTTTCTATACATTTCTTGCTCTTTGTTGGTGTAGCCAAACTAGAAGGAGAGATAGTTCAACTTGATATTGATGCAGCACCATATCTCTTTGGATAGTTCAATCTTGTAGCTCTCTTGGATGATGGAGGCGTTTTGACCTGATACTAATGAGGTGATTCAATTCGAAGCTTGTGCCGTGTTGTAGTTTCTTTACTTGGTGATTTGATCTTCCTCTTGTTTCGCCAATTGATGAAGAGGATTTCAATATCTATTTACTTCTATTATAAAGCTCACACTTGATGGGTATTAATGGTTCCTTGTTCTCAACTTGCAGGTTATACAGAGGGGAGGTAGTGTCGGTCTGCTGCGTCTGTAACTCTATGAGGCATTGTCTCGGGAGTGTTGGTGCTGGCTACTTTGGACTTATTATGGATAGGTGCAGATATGCCTGCATAAACTTGGCTAATAGCTTGAACAGGACATGACAAAGCTGTTGGGGAAAATTGGCATTCCTTTGAGAGTTGGAAACTTTGGCAGGTACAACTGGTGAAGATAATCCAAAGTTTGCTCTTTGTTATGACTGCCTATAAATTTACCTATGCATCTAACAGGTTTGTACAGGTGTTGTATCAACTGATGTTCTCGTTGCAGTCAATGGGACGGACAAATTGAATGCCGACCCCTTTTGGCTCCTCATTGTTGATGCGCTGCTTCCCCGGTAGCCATTTCAGACGTTGGATCGGGACGGAATGTAGCAACGGAGACTCGCCTCTTTGGTTTAAGAATCTGCGATGTTGGTCGTACAGGTCACGTAATGGTGCTGTCTGAAACTGCTCTTGAGTTGTTCAAAACATGTTGCTTGTTGAAGTAATGACTGCCCCTGCTATTGTTCTTTGAATACTCCACTGATACATCAAATTCTTGCAGATTTAAATAGGTGGCCGGACGTGATCTTCGGAAGTTGAAGGCGGCGGGACCAGACATTAGTAATTGTCACATGTATACCACTGAGCATCTCTCTGAAAATTAAGTTCTGTCCTGCTGGTTTTAATAAATCCTTAACCATCTCTTTGTAAATCCAGGTGTGAAACTCGAAGGAAAAATTCTCGGCTTGGGGTCTCTTGAATAATGCTAAGATCATCCTTTATGTCAAGAAGTATTAGTTTTCCTTGTGACTTGTTCAATATTATTCGATACGTGCGGAGGCTTCAGCTATGAGATGATCGCTGGAACTTCCAATCATCAGTAAGCTTTTTCAAAACTGTGACGCTTGCGACAATGCTGTCCTGATAAACTTATCCCATTGCTTGCAACATTCAGCGCTTTGGCCAAGACACCAAATTAAAGTGACAACTGCTTCTTTTGAATCCGGATAGTGATTTTCATCTGACTCAAGACCAATCGGTAAGCACACTTGTCTAATGTTTGCAGCATCATAAACTTCAGGAGGAAGCTTCCCAGCTGGATCTTTGAAATTCTAATTCTTGCAGTTTACAACTTTTCAGATTCTCCTCCTGAGTACGCAAGTTCTGCACTTCTAGGAGACGAACTCATACGGTGCAGCATAATTGGCGGTGCCGCGAAGACTGCGTGCTTTGGAATCAAACTGTGTTTTGTAGCGGACTATCACTGTCCTGATTTTTGGTTGCGTCATTGTCAGCTTTAGATTATACTTTGAAAATTGTAACTGTAACCTTGTATGTGTGTTCGAACAAATATGGTGAACTCTTTTTGAGTACTGCGCATTAGATCTTGGATTGAACCTAGTTTGCATCCATGTTACTGTATTCATAGGGAACTGTCCAATGAAACTTGGTGATGTTAAAATTGTAACCCCAAAGAAAGCTCATTACCATGTATTAAGTCAGGTCTTTGACGTAAACTTTGTTACGCGAATCATTCCCCTTCAAAATTTGTTCAAACATAGTGTACACAATGAAATGATAATGGAGACTTGGTTGGATTTCAAGAAAAAGATGGAAATTGGCTTGTTGTTTTTTGATGCTGATGAGCCCCTGAGTATTGTGACAACATTTTGAACTTAGGTGAACTTTTATCGTGAGAATGATTCTTAACATATGAAGTTTGAATAAATAACTTGGGCTTGAACTTCGAAGTTTGCTCCCATAGCCCTTTTACCAATTGAATTCCAATCTTTGACCTCAATACGAGCTTGTGTTGTGGACCAAAACAAGAAAATAGATCTTGTGAGGTTCCAATTCGCGTGGCCTACGCCTTTATCTCTGAAATATATGACAACCTAATAGTATGAATTCAACCATGGGATAGAACGTGATGGGCTCCCCAGAATAAGATCCTCGTCCATCTAGACCGCTTTGATTTTAAATAGCCATGTTGGGGGGATTGGATTGTAAGTGTCATCTCCACTTTAACATACATGCACGAGCTGGTTAATCATAGTAAACACTACAACATCATAGCGATAACAAAACAGAAAGAGGTGGGATCTTACGATCAAAAATTAGGGTGTGACAATCACCACTTGATCTTGATTTTGCCTCCAAATTCAAATTCCAAGCCTAATTTTGACTCCAAACCCCCAAAATTTCCAAGCCTAAATTTCTTCAAGCTTTTGATAGCCAAATTCACCTTGTCAAATTTCTTCTTGACTCTCTCAATTTTATCCAACTACCAAATTCACCAAAGCTCTTTCTTCCTTTGAAAGTTAGTAAGTTCTTCATTGGAACTTACTAATCTTTGAGCTAAAACCTTCATCCAATCACTTTTTCATCATCAATTTCAGTAGACTAAGGCTTTAGAGTGTGGTTCTTGAAGTTAAGTTAAAGCAATTTTAGATTTAAAGTGGTAAACCCTCCACCATTGTTGTTCTTGATCCATCTTCCACAATGTGATCTATTGTTGATTCTTGTTGCTTGATCTTTGGATCTTACAAATTGTGTTTTATTGGTGATATTTGTTGTTGTTTTACTTGAATTTTCATGCTAATTCTCATTCATGATCATGAGGTGTTTAAAGAAATGGTTGGATCATGAATGCTGAATTTTTCAATTTTTTTTTGCTGTTTTAGCAGTGTTAATCGATTAACACATTTGCACATGCAAATGGTTAATCGATTAACCAGTGTCCATAATGTGTTTTTTTGCTTGTTTTTGGGACTGTTTTGGTTCCATTTCCTTTTCCTTCCCTTTCCTTTTGTTATTTACCTTGGATTACATCTTTGTGTGGTTCAATTTGGCATTTCTTCATCTATCTCTCATTTTCTTTTAATCGATGAAAATCTTTGATATCATTGAAACTTATTTTAGTTCTTGATGAAGATGAGGTCGTTATCTATTTTCTTTTTGTACGATATTGCTTTCGGAAGATGATCTACATATCGTCTCTCTAGCATACATTAATACACATATTTTTACTGACCGGCCTCAAATAGTCGTGGCTTCTACATAAGCCAGATTACGACTGCTTAACATAGCGTAAAATTGTCCCGTATCAGAAAATATCATTTGTGGCTCAAACTTATATTTGAAAGTCCAAGTATGGTTGATTATTTGTCTTGGTCCATTACCTATAAAACTTGTTGTTAGGAGGCTTTGATTTTATCAATCCTCTAATGAGTCTTCATTAATTTTGGCCTAAGTTCATCATTTAACCATCGTTGATCATTTGTTCTAACAACTAATCACTAATTCACTAACAATATTATTGTACTTATTTTTTTAATACCTCTATCATCAAAGACAATAGTGTGTTCAAGAGAGTAGGCAAGATAGCGGAGAGCTTCACGCTTATGAATACTCGCCATGAACATATATAGTGTGAGGTCCTCCACTTGCACAACATCTTCACGTCTCCTGCTCCAAAGGTAGATGTAATCAGTCCTGAACCAGGAAAATGATGTAAGTTTCATAAAGTCAAAAGGCACCACAACAAGGGTTGTTTCCAATTCAAAAAAGAGACCGATAAACTGATCCAAGAGGGACACCTCAAAAAGTGTGTCAAGGGAGATTCCTCCCAAGGACCAGACAAATCTAGTTCACACAAGTGATACAATACAAGGAGTCTTGGGCTCGCCAAGGCAAATGAAGCATCCCAACGCGGGAGCAACAAAGTTGTGTGTCACGTGCCCAATATTATTGCTATAGGATTTGTCGAAGGCAGGGAGACTAGATCCACCCATAAAAGGTACACTCACCAGATTCTAAATATAGAAGACTTACATAATGTTGAAGATGAATGCAAACCTAAGAAGCTGAAGGCTATAATTGTCTTCTCTGAGAAGGATGAAGTTGTCATCCACCCTCACAATAATGACCCCATGGTCATTAACGTTAGGTGTAATGAATGGGTGATCAAAAGAGTCCTTGTATACCAAGGAAGTTTTGCATATATTCTATATTGGGAGGTATTTAAAAGACTTCGCCTTGACCCATAGGACCTAAAACCCCTTAAGGACTCGCTAGTTGGATTTTATGGGGATCAGGTGCAAGTGAAAGGGTACATCACTTTGAAGACCATCTTTGGAGAGTAGAATCAAACCAAGGAAATTAAGGTAACATATTTGGTTATTCATGCCCCCTCTTATAATATTATTATAGGGCATATAACTTTTAATCATGTGGGCGCCTCCTTGTCCACTTTGTATTTGTGCATGAAGTACCTGCTTTATGATGGGTGAGTGGGAGTTATCCATGGAGATCAGGAGATCACCAGAAAATGTTATGTAAAGAGCCTCGAGCTGAAAAAAGGTATGTAATTTAGGCTCAAAGTCTAGAAAAGAGGGCTCGGAAATAAAGCCACCATGAGAAGCCTACAAAGGAGATGAGGCTCCCCCTCAAACCATTAAATAGATTTAATATTAAAAGCCCATAAGGAGATCCCTTTGGCGCCAAATTTTCTACTGTTATTTGTTTGCTTTCTTTGCCACAACTTGGTTATTTGGTTGTTCAATTTTATAAGCGAGTATTGCATTGTTGTCGCTTATGAAGACATGTTATTTTATGGGGTGCACTCTTTTCACTTTGTTTAGTTCATAGGGAAGAGTTCTTAATGAGGCCCCTCATTTTATTATTTCATATGATTTATGTTTGCTGGCATTTCCCTGTTGACAGGAAACCTAAAATGTTTAAAGAAAGTCACCATAAAAAGCAATCCAAATGTTGGGTCCCTAATGAGATCCTTATCTCTCTATAAGGCAATCAAAATGATATATCCCTAAGCGAGACCCTTACTTCCTTAAGAGACAAACAAAATGTTAGTCCCTAAGTGAGATCCTTGCATCCCTAAGGCAAACAAAATGTCGGGTCCCTAAGTAGGATCCTTGCCGCCCTATGAGGTGATCAAAATGCTGGCTCCATAAGTGGGATCCTTGCCGCCCTAAGAGGTAAACAAAATGATGGGTTCCTAAGTTGGATCCTTGTTGTCCTATGATGTGATCTAAACCCTGGATCTCTAAGTGGGATCCTTGTCGCCCTCAAAGGCGATCAAAGTACTAGATCTCTAAGTAGGATCTTTACCGCCCTAAGATGCGATCAAAATGTTAGGTCCCTAATTGGGATCCTTGTCGCTCTATAAGGTCATCAAAATGTTGGATCCCCAAGTGGGATCCTTGTCTCTCTATGAGGAAATCAAAACAAAGGACTCTTGTGAGTAATTAAAGAAATACCAAAGAGAAAATTGTTGAGAAGAAGTTTCTGAAGAGAAAAATTATTGAATCAAATGACTCTGAGATAGATGTTAAAGAAGATGTCCAAGACATTGTGTCCACCATAAGGAGAAAGGTTGGTAGAAAAAGGGTTATTGTGAATGTTGATGATGCTCCTCTGGATAATGTGTGATTCCATTCAGAAACAAATGTTTAGAAGTGGAAATATATTTATCAAAGAATGATTGTTTGTGAAAGACAGCTAGACACAAAAGTTATTTGTTGTAAAGTGATTGTGGACATGATAAAGGTTACTGGTTTGATGAAGATTGTAACTGATATTGGTCATTGTTATGAAAAGTTGGTCAAGGAGTTTATTGTGAAAAATGTCACCAGATTGCAATGTTGAAGGAAGTCAAGAGTATAAGAAGGTTTATGTTAGAGGGAAGTGTGTGAAGTTTTTACCCTCCATTGTTAATGAGTATTTAGGAAGAATTAAGTCATCAGGGTCTGAAAAAATCAACCTATTAACAAGATTGCCAAAGAAATAACTGTTGGGCAAGTAATGACCTAACAAAGGGTTACTCTCTTGTGGAAAATTGAGTGTGAATTTTTCTATTCTAGAATAGGATTGGTGCATCTAATTGGGCACCTACAAATCACAACTCCAATATAACTACAACTTTGACTAAACTGATCTTCCTAATAGGAACCAAAGCAAAGCTGAACTTTGGAGAGTATGTTTTTGAGCAAACTATGAAGCATGTTGATTCTTCTGATGTGAAGCTACCTATAATATTTCCCTGCTTTGCATCCTCGAGAAGCTCCAGACAAAAAGGCTAGGCCTTTGACCCTTGATAAGAAGTTGTTTATGGGGACATATGTCCCAAACATTGTGGTGATAAAGCACCAAGGTTAAACTACTAGTGGAAATTCTTTTCCTGTATCCAAAGCAACCAGAAAAGATATGTTGCTTGAGCTAATGGAAGTTTCAAAGGTTCTGCAAGAGAGAATTATTGCAAGTACCATCAGGAAGAGGAATGTTGAATGATTGATCAGAATGCTGACCAAGGAGAAGGAAAATGAGGACATGGCATCTTCTCCTATATTCTCATTTTCTGGTTTCTACACAATTTCAAAATTGTATCCCAATAGTTTAGTCGCCAAATTTTGTTGTTCTATAAGGACAATCATATGTTGTAACAACTTATTCAAACTCTTTTAATTAATAAAAACTATGAAATAACTTCTCAATAGATAGGCTCTGCGATGTTGGATTGCAAGCATGATTTTTGTCAATTCCTTCTCGTATGCGGATTTGGGTAACTTACTTAATCTTATATAGAGTATAATTAGGGATATAATATAGTATCGCAAAAATATATAATATAATTACAGATATGTTTGAAAAATAAATAATTAACCTATTTTAAAAATTGAGTATTTTATAAAAAAAGACAAGAACAAATTTCACGATGACCTTTGTCATCATCATACCCACCATCTATAGATTTTTAAAATATTTATTCTGAATTAGAGAGCATATGCTCCCATTTTTCAAATTTTGTTATCTCTTAAAACTCACGCTCCAATAAAAAATTGAAGAATAACTAATGTAACCACAAATTGATAAAGAAAGATTTTTTGCAGTCAATAAGATACACAAAACTCACATATTCAATCAAATTAATATGAATTCTCAATATTAATTTATTAATAAAATTAATATATTTTATCTGCACAATAATGACAAAATAATAATAATACTGATTATTAGCATAATAATGGCAAAGAGCAAGATTTTCTCCTATACATATGGATATTATCCACGATCTCATACGTTTTTTTTTCTGTGTTTTATTAGTTAAAATAAATTTGAAAAACTCCATGCTTATTGTCACACAAGTTTAGGTTAGTGGCCAAAAAGTTTATGACCTATAGTTGTGTTTAATATGATTTATAAAAAAGATTTTTGTCTAAGTCCTTTAAATTATTTTAAAATATCAAGTTAGTATCTTAAATTTTTTTTATAATGCTTTGATCTTTTTAAAAAAAATCTGTTACAATAAATTACAAATTCATATACCATTTGAATTGATTTTTCGCGTTAATCATGAATATGTAATTAGTTTTACATTTGATAGTGTATTTTGGTCGGATTGTTGATTTTTTATTATGTATTTCGTCCATTTTTATTTGATTCTCATGAACCATAATTTGTTTGATAAATTTGATTGCATATTTGTGATCAGCGCAAAAACCAATTTAAATGGTAAATGAGTTTGCAATTTATTCTAACAGAAATTTTTAAAAAAGAACCAAAATTTTTAAAAAAAAAATCTTAGAAACTAATTTGATATTTTAAAATAACATAAAAAACTAAATCCGTAGTTTTGCTATTGTATTGTTGATTTCTCTAATTCAAAGTATTAAAAGGCCTAAGAGTTTTTCTATACTTAACTTTAAAATAGATTTTTTTTTTACCTAAATAAAAATGATTTATTAAAAAAAAACATTTTAGTTAAAATAAAAAATCTAACTTGATGTAAAGACTTAACATTGCAGTTTTGTCTATGCATATCGCATTTCATCAAATTGAGTGGACGAATAATACTGTTTGTCAAGTAAATTATCGTTAGAGAAATTCAGTTATAAAATTTCTATCTTACAGGAGATGGACCGACCATTTCTATGAAGATTCATAAGCTTCAACTTCCATCTTTAAAAATAATATTTGTAATATATATATGAAAATAACATGACTTTATGTTTCATTGGGGTTTATGAAAATAACATGACTTTATCCTAAATCCAGAAAGTAACGACTTTGATGGCATTTAAAATTTTGGTTTTGCATTTCTATCAACAACAATTTTTATTCTTACTTTATTTAAATTAGTGATCTCTATTGTTCAACTCTTTCATAATAGGATTTGGATCTTTTTTTTTTATATATCAAATCCTTGAAACCAACACCGTACTCATTTTTTCATATTCAATGGAATTTAACTTTTTCATCCTCTTTCACAAACAAGCTCAAAAAATTTTAGAAAATTCTGAAATTCAAATTGAAACATTCATCCTCTTCAACAAACTGAATTAAAATTAAAACCTAAATCCCAAATTGAATCCTTCAATTGTTGGGTTTCTGGATGTGGATGAAGAATTGGATCGGGTGGATTTAAACCTTATTCTTTTTATTTCCATTCATTAAAGCTAGGCTCATTGATTCATAAAAGCTAAAATATTTCTCCACCTTTTTCTTTTGCTAGTGCATCTAAACCTCAGACTTTTCATTCACAAAAAACATGCTAATAAGTAATGGTATTGGGTTAAATCATTCGCCCCTGTTTTGTTGGTGATATGCCTCCGGCTTAAAAGATTCACCTTTAGAGTTATGATTGTAACGTGTTTAGAAGCACCCTTCATTTGGACCAAGACAAACCTCCTACTCAGTGGAAGGAAGGTCTAGAGATTCAATGGTCTGTTCCAC
Source organism: Lathyrus sativus (assembly GCA_963859935.3). Classification (NCBI taxonomy): domain Eukaryota; kingdom Viridiplantae; phylum Streptophyta; class Magnoliopsida; order Fabales; family Fabaceae; genus Lathyrus; species Lathyrus sativus. The sequence goes on along the minus strand of OZ012741.1, from coordinate 486,996,537 downwards.
CTGAACCTGTATGCATAACACAAGGCGATTGTTCTAGAGATTCTAAGTGTTCTCTTTTTACCTTTTTGAGAAAAAAAAATTAAATTATTGATGTGGATTTGTCCTAGACTGATCAAAGGCTGTCTTTTTAAATTTGGGGATTGTATTCTATGGTGCAATTTGTTGAATGATTCTGCGTTTTTTTTTATTTGTCGTGTGCAAATTATTTTCATTAAAATATTTCTTTTTTACAGATAATAATTTATTATTTTCGTTAAAACATTTATATACTATAACTTAAATATTTTTTTTTAAATTTTGATTTTTTTTTGTATTTTTAATAAACATAATAATTTATGTTATTATTGAAGTAAAAATAAATATAAATGAGATGATATTTTATTTATGTCACCTAACCGCTGCAAGCTTATTATTTGCAATGTCATGTCATTAATAATTGGTCACAAATTGGAAGGGGAGACTAAAATTTAAAACAAACCTTAAAAGAGAGACTGGTTTTTAACCTGAGGGGACTAAAATTTAAAAATATGATAATTAGGAGATCAAAGTTGCAATTAAGTATAATAATAATAATATTATATTAAAATTTAAAAGATTAATATTATAGCAAGTTATCAATCTTTTTATATGAAGTTTAAACTTTTATGAGTTATATTTAAAAACACTAAAAGTTTAATTGTTGACAATTTTTATGAGTATAAATATCATCAAAAATTAATTTGAAACTTTGTCTCAAAATATATTATTTTCATTTTTTCTAATCTCAAAACAATTATAACTTTTGAATATTAATATAATATATATATGTTAACCTATTTTTATTTATTGAATTTTACTTTACATATATTAATTATAATTATAAAATATATTTTGATAAATAATAAGCAAAAATATTTTCTACGTCCTTTAAGTTATTTTATTAACAAGTTACTCATTTATGTTTTTTTGCTACAAGCATGTCCCATTTGTTTTTAAATTTTAACAACCAGATCCTTCAAATTTTGTAAGTTGTACAAATTACAACTTTACTGTAATAAAACTGGTATAGAAATACAACAAGTGTTACATGACGATATCAAAAGTCATATCTTACGACAAGTGTTACATGGAGGTACCAAAATTCATTTCTTACGACACTAACATCAAATTTAACAATTATCACCACTTCCGAACCAAAATACACATCAACAGTACAAAAATCAAAACTAACAACATTATGACATAGACTAGCATCTTCAACATCTTCAACATGTTCTTCATCATCTCCTTAAATGATACATCAACTTCATTTATGCCACATAAGAGTTTTTAAAACGGAGTTTGCGAAAAAATCAACGGTGAACACGTTAGTTAACATAAAGGACTAAATTGTAGCAAAAAAACATAAAGAACTGACTTGTTATAATAAAATAACTTAAAGGAATTAGACAATATTTTTGCCTAAATGATATTAATTTATTTTTAAATATACTTATTTTTGTAAAAAACCATATTAAATTTAAGCTTAATATTTAAATTTAAACAGAAAAAATAATAATAAAATTGTCCTTGCTATTAAAAAGTTCGTTCTCAAACCTATTTATTACAAAGGGAGACTAACGATTCTAGTTTGTTTCCCAACTGGTTGAACGAATTTCACACAACTCCATAAAGGGGACACTTGAGTTTTCATCTAACTTATAATTGGGAATGAAGAATAAGGTGCGCAAATTTATGCGTGTGTGTGACATTTGTCAAAGATCAAAGTATTTGACATCATCTCCGAGGGGTTTACTGCAACTGTTACCTGTATCAGAAAGGGTGTGGAAAGGCGTATCTATGGATTTTATAATAGGATTGTCAAAGTTTAAAGGATTTGAAACTATCTTTGTACTAGTGGATAGATTATATTTTATTTCATTGAAGCATCCGTACACATTGAAGGAAATTACATAGGCATTCCTTAAGAAAGTAATTTGTTTACGTGGAAGGTCGCCGTCATCCATATTAAGCAATCGTGGCCCAATCTTTGTGAGTCATTTATGGAAGGAATTATTCAAGATGTAAGAGACACAACTTAAGATGATCTGCACTTATCATCCTGAGTCAGATGGTCAAACGTAAGTGGTGAATAAGTTCCTTGAAACATATCTGACACACTTCATTGCAGATCAACCTAACACTTGAGTTTATTGGACAGAGTATGGTTCAATACTGAAGCTTTAGACGCAAGACACAGGAAAAAGAAATACAAAAAAAAAGTTGGGGATAAGAAAGATGAAGTACTTAGAGATCAAAGAATTTTGGGCCGCTAGAGTGACAAAGCTTGGAAAACAATAACATATAACACTACAATTAATGTTTTGTCTACATACTTTAACATTCAAATTATTAGAGAGGACTTCAAAAACTGTATCAAACTTTGACGGAGATGATATGGGATAATTAATGATATTCTCCGTCAAAATGAGTTTTTTGATTAGAATGATAAAAAAAACATGATTAAAATGCATGAAATGAATACGTCAAGGTATTCACTTTTACTGCTATATTTTATTTCTTATGTCAAGTTGAATTTTCATATCAAGTTGTTGATGTTGGAGCTATGCTTTCACTAATTCAAAAGTGTCAAGTTTTAATTTAACATGATACGCCTCGTTCTTCTTATTTATCTCTAGGGAATGAAATTTTAGTTTTGAACCTCATAGCTGATTGTTGAAAATTTATTAATTTTATTTTTTTAAAATAGTGAATGAGATAAACTTTTTTTATCGTCTTATTTATTACTTATTAAAGACAATATGAACTTTTTCATAAATATAAATATGTGGAGGTGCTATTGGTGCTCTTTGGAGTAGAAATCACCGACATGGTGAGATATTGCGCTTTTCTTAAAAAGTGAGTTATTGGGCCGGCCCAATGATAGTTCAGTTTAGGGTTCAAGCTACTACTGGTAGTGTCGAATGTGCCATCGGTAACTGTCATCGGCGATGGCTTCCGCGTTCTGTAAATCAGCGTCGAGAGTAGCCTCCAGCTCCTTCGCTAATCGCTCTAGAACCTTCGCTCAGAAACCTTCGATTCCGCTTCTTTTTTCTTCGCAAGTTCCTCGTGTTTCAAGGTAGAACAAAGCATTTCTTCAATTTTTTCAGTTGTGCTTATAGAGTTGAAATTTGATGGTGCTGATGTGTTTGTTTTGAAGGATTTTATCGGTTGTTGGAAGTGTTGAATCATTGATGCCTCTTCATAGTGCCATTGCTGATGCTAGACTCACTTCTAATATTGCATCTGATTCCACTTGCTGGAGCTGGCTTTCTCAAGGTACTTTTTCTGTTTAATCTCTTTTTGATGATTGCTGTTAGTTTAGTGTAGTTGTTTCCATTGTCTGTGTGAAATTGTTGATGATTATGTTGAATTTGAATTTCCTTGAAAGGTCCTTCCATGTTGTTGTTGATGCTTAATCAGTTAGCTAAGCGAATTCATAACCAAATGCCCTTCCTACCACCCATATATAAAACAAGAATTGAAATGTTGTCCGAGAGTATTGATAATTTCTTAATATTCTTTTCTCCAAAATATCTATTTCATCTATGAACTCAATTTTGATGGCGAAACATTGGTTCATTCCATGAATCACAAACACGACACGACACGAGTATGGATACAATACATATTCCATATATTTGATATGGTGATACGTTATTCTCTGAAAAATATAGGATACAATACGTTTGATACATATAAAAAATAAAATTAGACATCAGTTTAAATCATTGTCTAACCAAAATCAATCTTAGAACCAAAGTTTTAACACATTACTAAATATTAAATCTAAGCTAAGATATTGGAATAGAACTCTTGAAGTTGCATCGTCTCTTGATGAGCCAAATTTGGAAGCTGCTGTTTACCGATCTTGGTAAAAGAGATGTCATTATACTATTCCATTATCCTAGTAATGTCTTAAAAGTTGTTTTCTAAATTTGGTTTTTGTTAGACAATGGTTTAAATGATCTCTAATTCTAATATTTATCTACTCATCTTAAATGTATCATCATATCTTAGAATTTAAAAAAAAAATAAAATTAATTCTTATTTTGTATATGGTGTAATTCCACAAAATATTTAGGACGGTTGTTTTTGGATGGCCCGCCATATGTGCTTTGAGGGAGGTCTGATATACAATGAAGGTTCTGTTTGTGTCACAAACGGACTTGGTTTCCATTGGTGCTTTATTAGCGTTGCGACTCCTTGATTCAGTCCACCGTGACTTTGTGACTTTGTGATGTATTTTATATTTTTGGTTTATGTTCTGGTTTTTTATGGTTAATTGGCTTGTTAGAAGGGGATTTATGCAATCTTTATTAGGTTGTGGAAGGGCTGTTTTGTTTTGCTGCCAGGGTACTGTCTCTTTTTGTTTTGGAGAATTGGTTTCCATTCTGCATTCAATTTCTAGATGTGCAGAGGAGATTTTCTTTTTGTGTTAGTAATGGGTGCTGATTCTTTTTACTTGTAGTAGGGAGTTTAGTTGCAGGTTTTTCTTTTTGTCTTAGGATTTCCTTTCTCAAGTTTTAATTTCATGCCTCCATTTCTATAGCTTTGGTTTTATTGAAAGGCTAATTGATGGCTTTGTAATCTCAATACTTTTGGTTGTCTGTTAGCACTTCTTGTGCTTACTTTGAATTTTTACTAATACATTTTGATAATTCAAAGAAAAAAAGGGTTCCAACACCATACAAACTTTTCCATGCATCTCCACCAATGACCTACATCTTACTACTACTCTCTTTGTATTCTTTGCTTTTCCACCCAAAAGCCTCAAATTTGTATGCATAGATCCTCCAATTCTTCGCTTTTCCTAAACCAAGTCTTTAGTCATTTTAAGATTCAACTTATTTCATTTTAAAGAGTGAATTAATGAATAGATTTTCCAATTCCTTTCACAGCAAGATGAAGAGCTTCATTGCGATTCCCATTCTTAATATCAGAATTTTTTGTTTTTATAGAAAATTTTTGGATACTCCTTTGATACGTATGGATGATGTAGTGGTACATATCAGGTGCGATTCAGCAAAGTTTTTTTGTATCCGTACTTCATTACCGTGTGTTAGATACTATAAAATTTAAGGTTGCCATATTTGCTACTAAAATTAAAATAACTCAAATATTTGAAGTATAATTTGATTCTTGAACGTGATAGGTTGTCTTGCTTTGGTCCTTCAAAGTGTATGCCTGTACACATTAGTTTCCAAAAGATACAATTTGATAAACACTGATGTAGATTGCTATTTACCCAGACCTGACTATATTGCCTCAATGGTATTGACACTAGATTATTTTACTTACTGCTGTAAAAAACTAAAAATACTTAGGTACCAAATTCCTACATTGTAGTTATATCACTTTCAGGTGGGCAACTGATATGGTAATTAGCAATTACCTTTTTCTTCTTTATGCTCATCCTGATATCTTGTTTTACTTTGTTGTATAGGACTTGAAAAAACATTGTGACAGACCTGCTGGATCCATTCAAGATGAAAAACTATATTTTCCTTGGTCTCACTGTATGATGGGAAAATAACTTCACAAATGAAATTTTTGTCACAGCAGTAGTCTGTATTCTGTGCCAACTGCAGACTTTATATTATTCAATTTCCTTATTTGATAGAAAGTTGATCCATGTAGCCGACCTTGCTTAGTGAGATAAGGCTTGGTTGTTGTTGTTGCTACTTGAAAATATACGATCAACATGATAATCACACTCAAATTTTAGCCTTGAAGTCTTTCTAAGTTCCAATAAGTTAATTCTATTGTATGATAGATTAGCTTAATCCTAAGAAAGATTAACTTAAGTTTAATAAGTTCCATGTTGGTGTTTATAATTAAGTTTTGAGTTCTTACACTTAATTCCCCCAGATTTTGCTTCCTCTTGCTGATTGTAATCCATATTTTTTGGTTGGTGTGTCCTAGACTTTGCAGTTCCCCGGTGATAAAGACCAAAGAATTCAATCATTTCAATCCTTGTTTGGTTGCATTAAAGGGTTAACATTGGTTGACATCTTAAAATTGGCTTATTTATTTCCGTTATGGCTGCCAAATTATCTGGATTCCCATAATTCAGTATCACAAACTCGTTTGAAAATTCTTGTTATTGTTAGCAATGTAAACCTCCCTAAATTTTCAGAACATTATGATTTAAACGCAATGCATTATTCTCAAGTTTGATGAATCAATCACCTTTCACCTCCAAGCCTTTTGAATTTTAGATATATGTATGCTTCGAAATAGTGCCTAGGAAACCTTTTTAACCTTTAAAAGGGAAAATAAAGATACCTGTTGGGCATGTTAGGTTTATGAGTGAGTAGTATTAGACAAATATGTTCTCGTAGACCGAAATTAAATGAACAACACTAATTCATGCTGAAATTTTAGTGGAATATATTAAATGTTAATCCAAAAGTCTCGATGTGGTGAATGGAGGGTTTTTAGTATTTTTCTTTTGTTTAATCTACATTTATAATATAATAATTACAAATATACCAATATCCAAATATATCAACTAAGTAGTCAGATTTTAAGACACTGTCAATATGATAATGTGTGTTCGACGCACTAATAAGTTGTTTGATTTTTAAAATAAACTTGAAATGAAATTTTATCAATAAAACTGATTTGAATAACAACTTTATATTATTTTTAAAATTTAATAAAATGATCATGTGATACTACTGACAAACAACTATGATAAGAGTTTTTTTTTTGAAAAAAAAAACAAAAACTATTATTACTAAAAGATGGGTTTACACGGGCTTAAAATAACTTGTGTATTTTTGGCATTACTTCTTGTATCCTTAGGAGCGCTCGAACACTTTGTGAAAAATAAGAAAAGTTTATTTAATTTGAAAATATAATTTCGGATGTATTTCATTCCACATCTCATTCTTTTCTTTCGTAAGTGAACATGATTTTTATTTTGTCAAAATAAATGAGAAATATACTTTTGAAATAAATTAAAGTTGAAGTAGGACCATTTAAAGCAATGTTTTAAAAATCTAACTAGAGATCGAACCAATGAAACTTGCAGTTTAAGGTTTAATTAATTAAACTGATTAAAGTTACAGTCAAACTATTTATTAAATAAATTAATAATATAAAATTAAATTAAATATGTCGCACATAGTTATACATTCACAATTTAGTAAAATAAATATTTTAAAAATCTATTACAAATTTAATACAACAATATCAATAATACATAACATAATATAGTTATACACTTCATTTCAACCATCATTTAAGAATATTTTAACTAAACTAAAAAATTATAATAAAATAAATTAAATTAGTTTAAACCAAAATAAAAATAGTAGAATATAATAACTAAAATAAATTTCGAATAATTAAGAATATCTAAATTAAATAATATAGAATACCAAAATATAAATAACACAATATACTTAATTAAACAATAAAAAATTGAATTTGAGTTGAACTACGACAAACAAGAATTAATTGACAACAACAAATAATATTGACTTGAACGAAAATCAATATTGAGTTGAACATTGTAACACCCCCTTTCTATACTCCCAAAATAATCACATAATCAATTAGTCACATGTTAAAAATTTCATCAGAGTATAATTATAAACATGATATAAAAGGGGCGAGTCACATTACGCATGAAATTAAAACATACAACACTTGCTCAACAATAGATATGCAACAGTGGAGTAACTTTGCAACAGAGGAACTTAGTCCTTACACCCACATCTCAATATTTAGAATAAAAGCGGAAAATCTAAACATTGAACAACATCAAACATATATACATATATACATCATCCAGAATTATAGAACAACATAAGTCATATTTTCATAAACATTCACCAACAAGATACATATACAAATGTATCACAAAAGAATCATAAACAACCTAGCTACCCGATGCTACATATCAGAGCCAACCGAACAAAAGAATGAAGACACGCTTCACAAAAAGACCTCCAGCATACCTACTCTGCAATGCCTCATAGAGCACCATAAAACAGCAGAAGGGTGAGAAATATTATCATAACAACAATGCATATACTTATATATCATAACATAAAATACACATATTCTGCATTCTCACCACAATTCATCACATCACACTCATCCACATACATCACAATGTATATATATATACATATAAATCCAAGTATATTCATCATGCATACTTCCACAATTCCATCATTCCACATAAACATACACAATTATGTTCATTCACCAATGCACCATTATAAAGATGATAAATGCAAATCATAAAGACCAACTCACGACTCTATGCAAATGCAATGCGGTACTGACTCAATCATCACAAGTTGACTCAGGAACTTATTGGAACCATCGCTCACACCCCACATGGGCACACAATGTTCACCCATTGCTCACACCTCACATAGGCACACAATATTTATGGATTGCTCACACCTCACATAGGCACACAATCGTTTGTAATCATCGCTCACACCTCAGATAGGCACACGATGTTACAACGGATTCTCATTAGAATCCCACAACACAAGAATGCACATCATTATGCTTCACATGCAAAATGACTCAAGACACTCTTGAAATGCATACATATTCACAATATATATTCATGCATTCATCTCATTCTATCACATACAATCCATATACATTCACATCCAATTATGCCAAACGGCAACGAACATCGCTTTACCACCTAAACGGCAACAAACTCTATCACAATCATCATGCATTTATATTTAATTTAAACAATGCATATAATTTGCCAAAAGGCCACAATTCACAATAAATTCTACAATCTAGGATTCACGCCATACGGCTACCCACAACATATCATATAACAACACATAAGCTACACATTCGGAATAAGATTAATCACATCCGAGTCGAAGAGTCGATGTTGGATGGAACAAAAAAAATAAAATGTTGTACTGTCATGCTCGTTAGGCGAGCAGAATGGCGAGCCCTTCGCTACTCCACTCGCTCCAGCGAGTTTGAGTCTTTTTGGTTCTGTCCAAGTCTGAGAGTGTTCGCTGGCAGCTCGCTGGGTACTCGTTTAGCGAACCCTTCGCTACCTCACTCGCCAGTAATTCGCCTAGCGAATGCTTCGCTACACAAACCCTCAACAATCCAAAATGTCATAAAGTCACAAAATCACCCGATTTTATTCAAACAAGTTCCAATAGTCTTGGCCTCACATTCCTCGACTAAACTACACCATTATTTCAAATTCTAACCGTGAAAACATCGGTTTCTATCGATTTAATCCCATTCGACCTAAAATGGAAAATGTAGAAAAACAACCAAACAATCCAAACAACACATACATAATCATACACATTGATGAGATAATAAGATTTCACACCCTTACCCGATTAAATCGATTCCTAGAAGTTGTTTTGAAGATCTACAAGCTTTTCCTCTTTTTCTTCTCTTTTCTCTTCTTCCTCTTTCTTTCTCTCCTTTTCCTTCTCTCTTTTTCTTTTCTTTCCTCTTTCCCTCTTATATCTTTCTACTCTCATTCTTTCTATTTCTTTTACTCTCAAAATATCTTATAATTCATCTTCTCACAAAATATCTAACTTAACATTAATTAAGAAATATCTAAAATACCCTCCAACCTAATTTCCCCGAAAACTCTCAAAGACGATAAAACAACACAATATGCAAACATAACATATTAACACACCAATTCCATAAATAAAATAATAATCACCCAAATAAAATAAAAGACTCAACAAAAATGAGAAATCAGAATCGGGGCGTTACAAACATCATGACTATGTTTGAAAGTGACGACATGATGATGAAGTGTGGTTAAAAGAAAAACTATAATGGAGTGACATTAAAAGTGTGCATGGTTGTAAAAAACACACATAATTTTCTTTTTGTGATTGAGGAATGTATAGATTTTGATATTAACATATTAAAATTAAAAAAAAAATCAATTTGATATATTTTTTTATGAACTGGACGGTTTTACGAAACCGACTTCAGTTCTTTAGTTTGAATGATTTTAGAAGGTTAAATATGATTTTTCCGATTTAACTCTAATTTTGATCCACTAACAATTTTAAAAGATTGACCCAACCATATTCGTTCAATCGATTCAACCGGACAATTCAATCCAGTTTTTAAAACATTGATTCAAGGTCTATGTTTCCACCATCCATACTCTTAATTAAAAATGAAGAAATTTCATTACTTTTTTTAATAAAGTAAATTGTTATGTTATTGGTTGACATGATTCAAAGACAAACAACACAAATAACTTGCTTGCAATAAATGAAAACAATTTGTCTTAAGATACAATGCAATGAATATTATAATCGTTTTAATCATCTTCACCAAAACGATGATACCAATCAACGAAAAAAATATCTATAATTGGTTAAAAAACACTCACCACTAGCTTTCATTTGATTAGAACTTTGACTAGCTTAAGTATGACCAACTTTACTTTTGAGTGGTTCATCTGTGTTGTAAATCGGATACCCTAAACAAAGTATAAACAATTTCTTCTTGATCAAAAAATACACAAGGGTTAGGGTTAACAAAGAAAACAAGGTAAAACAACAAGGAACAACAATGATTGGTTATAAACAATTATTATTTCCTTTCTCTTAGAACAAGATTACAAGTATACAAGAATAACAAAATAACCTCTTTCTCTTGAAATTAGGATTTTATCTTCCTATTTTTCTTTATCCAAAGATTGAAAAACTAGCATCCTATTTATAAGAAAAACAGCACACTAACCTAATGGGCTTTTTAACAATTACTCATTACAAGCTAACTTAAGCAATTAGGCTTACAAGCAAAACCCAATTCTACATGCTAACAACCCTAGCAATATTGACTAATGTATGTTAGAACAAACTTCGACTACAACACGCATTACTCCGACAACAGCATGCGGATATACTTCGACCTCATGTTTAATTTCTGTTGAACCAGAAGCTACCCTTCGATCATACTAGAGTTTGATCAAATATCTCACAATCTGGTTTATGATGTCTGTGGCCGACATTAGAACTGGTTTTTGTTCTGTCTCTTTCTTGTTTTACATCTTTCGTGGACAAATTTGAATGAAAAATGCGAACAAAATTTTCAGTAATTTATTCCAAATTTTCAAGTTTTTTATAGTTCATTTTTAAATTTGTGATATAAATTTTTTATTGTTTTTTTTTTAAATTAACATACTGCTTTTTTTTTTTTTTAATTTTTTTATAAATTTGATATTTATCTTATTTTTCAAATTTTTAAAAATTTCAGCAGTTCATATTTAATAAATAAAATTTTGTTAAGATTAACATAAATTTTGAAAAATGTTGTAATTTATTAAAAAATTTAAAAAATGCGCTAGTTTATCAAAAATTGTGAAATATCTAATAGTGTAAAAAAAAATTTTGATTTATTTTTAAATTTTCTGATAGTTCTTCAAAAAAAAAATTCAAAAATCATTAATTTTTTTATAGAAAATTTCAAAAAACTCCGATATTTTTTTGAAATTTCCAATAAACTAATCTTAAAAAAATAGTAAGCATATAAAGGAAATAACAACCATCATGTGAAGTGCTTGATTTAATTAGTGGGGTGACAAATTAAATGTTTCTTTTAAAGCTATAATATAACAAGAACCAATCAAATATTGGTGATGGTTAGACAAATATAAAGCCCAATACAAAAATGAACAAATTAATAATTAGATTAGCAAAATGAATGTTGCAATAATTAATTTGATAAATCATGAATGAATATCCTACGGAAGTATACTTCAGATTTATTCTAGAAATATATTTTTGAATTATTGTTTTTAAGATAAAATGAGAGTTTAACCCATTTATAAAGGGAAGTCGCGTGGAACGAGGTGAGTTAGAAAATCTATTTTTAAATTAAAATGATATTTTTAGTTTTTTACAAGAGTGTGTGAGGCATCACTAAGAGTGTAAAAAGTAATGTCCTTACTTTTTTTTTGTTAGCATGTTTTGTCAAATTGAGGACTTCAATATTCTCAGCTCGAAAATTTTACTCCATACTCCATCATTTATCCACTATCTCTACATTATACTTTTTTTATACCAAAATACCCTCATTTAAAGAGTTTATTTTTAAAAAAAAAATCACTTTTCTCCACTCTCGTCTCTCAAGTATTTTGATACAGAAAAAAAATTCTTTCATCCCGAAACTCTTCAAACATTTCTTCCAGTACACATATTACAAACCAAAATTGAATCAGTAAGTTCTCTGGTCTTAAAATGAAACTGAAACTCTTAGGCCAACTCTTCTGGTTCTTATGCTACACACTGAGACCCATTTGCAATGTCACCCGGTTTATTGAAACCCTCACCGAAACTCCTTTACAAAGTAGTCTGGTATTGCGAAAAGTTAATGCACCGAAAATCTTGCAACATGTGTTTCCATTTTTTTATATAATTTATTTTCTTGATGTGTTTTTTGTTATTTTGGAAATGGCGCGAACACGAGGCGAGGACGATAATATTCCAGAGCATGGTTTATGACGGGGCATTCCATCGATGTTGGCAGGTGAGAAAAAGCATATTGGCATGTCATTTATACTTTTAATTGTTTTCAGGAGAGAGGCCCGAAGAAAGATCTAAAGATTGTTAGACATGGGTTAAAGCTTATAGAAGGAGTTCCTCATTGTCTCCCACCAAAGATAGAGAGTTGGATGGCTTTGTCAGGTATATCTTCACTTCAGAGAACTAGTTTGATGAAGATAGACACGAACCTGGTATAATCATTTGTACCGAGATGACATCCAGATACATCCTTACTTCGCATGCCATTTAGTTAGATGACCATTACTATGGATGATCTCTCTTGTTTGCTTCACCTGCCCATATAGGGCGTGTTTTAGATCCCTCGAGATGTCACTGAAGAAGCTGTTGTTGAACTTGTTGTTGATTACTTAGGAGTGTCACATAATGATGTAGTACGCCATGTTCGTAGCTACATGGGTGCTTATTATAAGTTAGAGTGGTTGCATGACTTATTCACAAGTCATCGATCTACTTGTAGATGAGAATCTACGACCATAACATATATGTTGATGTTGGTGGGTTCCATAATTTTTTCCATGACGTTTACGCTTTTTGAAGCATGACATCTGCTATTATTTATGGACTTTGAGAGATATGGGGGATATAGTTGGGGAGCAGTTGTGTCGGTTACCCTCTACCGATATCTCGAAGATGCTTCCATGTTCACTTGCAAGTAGCTCGATGGATATCCTACTCTACTACAAGTATTTATTTTAATTTATTAAATTTGTTTATTAATAGTATTAATTTTGTAATAGTGTTGGATTCATGAGTATTTTCTAACTCTTGAAAAAAGAGGAGAGACTTGGAAACCAACTAATAAGTGTGGACATCCTCGAGCTACGAGATGGTCCTATAAGCAAGGAGTTTTGCAGCTGCACGAGTTAAGACCAGTTCTGGACGATCTTACACCTACAAATTTCGTATGGCGCCCTTTTGAGGATCATAAAGTATGAGGACAATTTGACAAGTTATGTTTGTAGAGGGGGTTTCTGAAGTGGGGTGACGCGGTTGTTCTATACTTGCCTGCCAGATGTATTTGTCAGTTTAGATACATGAATTATGTTCCACCCCCACATCTTGATAGTTTCAATTCTCAATAACTCTTCAATAATGTGTCTCAAAGCAGGTCGAGATAGTGAACCACACAGACTACCATAAACAGGACTTATGTGCGCATGCTCAACTTCATAAAAACTTTTTTTTGAAAAGAAGCTCTAATGTTGCCCAGTTGTAACGTCAAATTGTTATTCATAGCCTTCCAACATTTAACCATGTCATCTATACTATTCCCCAACACTTGCTTTAACTTCCAATGAGCAGACTCAATCCTAAAATTAAAAAATATATATAAAATCAAACCAACACATAAAAAAATTCATACCTATTGGTCGTGGTGTTACCCAAATGTAGCACTTGATTAATCCATGCTCCAACAAATTTATGCCTATGAGGAGTCAACCATGTGTCTTTCGCATAATCAATAAATTCACTACAATTAACACATATGCTCAAGTTGTTGCAACCTTTGATCATACTCAACCTTATCACTAGCCCATTGTTGGCTGGGAATTTCGACACCATGTTCCCCTTTGAGAAACTAAGTAAAACATGAAAAGTTTCTTAAGATTGGTTAATTTCAGCAGGGATTGTGATAATGCGAAAACATATATATGAAATGCCGTAATTTCATGCTACTAACGGTTGATTTCACTCTGATTTCGTACCACACTCGCATTGTTTGTTAAGTATTTTGCAGGTTTACGAAGTCAATACTCAAATGAAGCAAGACAAGGAAAACAAGTACTAAAAGACTCATAACAGAAGAAAAAGAACGAGAAAAGTAGCAGAAATAAACTTTGCTGATATGACGGTCGTCACAGGGCCCTTACGATCGTCACGAGCGTGACGACCGTCATGACCGTCACGAACGTCATGACCTCCACGAGCGTCATGTGTCCCTTACGACCGTCACACATACAAATTCTGCATAACGTCCATTTTCCAGAACGTGCAACAGAAGCCCAAAACAAATGCACGACTCCCTGGATTTTCTGACCCTCAATTGCACTTCCAAAAGCAGTTCACGTACAATTCATTCACTATAAAAGGAGAGCTTAGGGACTGCAATAAGGGAGCCACATTGAAGACCACGAAGTGCTGCCAGATTTACTACCAGAGATATTTTCTTGTTTTCGTTTCCTTTTTGCTTTGCTTCCTTTCCTTTGTTTTCTTTCCAGAATTCAGTTGTATTTTTCGTTCTTTAATTTTTCGTACAATTAATCGTCACCATAGTAGTCCTGCCGACATTGTGGAGGATTATCCAAGTGCCGAACCAGAATTGTTTACATGTTTCATTATTATAAATTAATTCTATTTGCTTTAATATGTATGTTTACAAGTTCTGCTATTTTAATTTAATTATGCATGCTTTAAATTTCATGTCTAGCTAAAACCGCATCGATCGGTATGTAATGAACTAGTAGAACAAAGTTTGATAATAACCAGCGCAATTTTCCTTTTTCAAACTTGTTTCTGGCTCTAGTTTTTAAACCAAAATTGTTAAAGTAAACTTCATCACGACAACGAGAATTTATTTAAAGCAATCTCGCCACGACAGTGGGAGATTCACTAAGGTATGAACCGACATGCGAAAGCTGAGGCTAGGACCAAATAGTAAAAACTAAGCATCTATTTTAAACACAGCGAAAGCACTTTAAAAGAGATTAGAACTCAATGGTTTTCAAAAGTCAATTTAAACCCCGAACGGGATAGCGAAAGCATACGTTCCACCTTGAGTTGCGACTAGCGTCAACAACCATCGTGAGACAAAGGTCTTTAAACCGTTATTTTCTTCTGAAAACCATTTTGAAATTACTAAACTGCGCCGATAATTTATCGAATCCTCGAGTCACTAAGTCATTACATACCGGTTCCCGCATTAATATTATAAGAAACCTTTTTGCATTTCTTTAGTTTAGCCTTTACTTTTGCATATTTTCCCTATAAAACCATATACGACCTAGCTAAACACAGTAACGTACGAGTACACTAGATTGATTATGAGTCCCTGTGGGATCGATATCTTACTACGCGATAGACTGTACACTTGCAGTTAATTCGATTAGACTCGGAAAGTCGCGATCAAGTTTTTGGCGCCGTTGCCGGGGACCCGTTTAGTCAATAGTGTAACCCTTTGTTATGCAGTATAGACTAGGTTAACTATTTTCTTTCCCTTTACTCGTTCGTCGATTGTATGCCAAGTACTCGCTCACAAAGCGATATATTACAACCTCCAATCGCCGAACTAGAGTGCTTCTTACACTTAAGAAGGCGCATCATTGAATATCAACAAAAACACAATATTCTCGATCTTCTAGCTCATACTCCTGAACCTGTTGAAGAATCAAAAATGGCTGAAGGACCTCAAAACAGACCTCTGAAGGACTACGCTACCCCATCTCAGCTAGAGCGTCATAGTAGCATTGTTGCCCTGGCTATCAATCAGAACGATTTCGAACTAAAACCATCATTGTTGTCAGCTGTGCAACAACATCAATTCTCAGGAAATGCAACTGAGGATCCGAATGAACACTTAATGAAGTTTGTGCAATACGCAGACACAGTGAAGGCAAATGGAGTAACTCCAGATGCAACAAGACTTCGTCTTTTTCCTTTCTCTCTTAGAGATACAGCTTGGGCTTGGTTACAATCCTTGCCATCCAACTCTGTTACAACGTGGGAACAGTTGAAGAACGTTTTCTTAGCGAGATACTTTCCGCCAAGCAAAACTGCTATGCTTAAAGCTCAAATCAACGGATTTCGACAGAAAGATGCTGAATCCCTCTACGAAGCGTGGGAAAGATTCAAAGATATGATGAGAGCATGTCCTCACCACGGTTTGGAAGACTGGGTGACAATTCGTACTTTCTACAATGGGCTTCTGTATAACACCAGATTAATAGTAGACACCGCCGCGGGCGGTGCACTTATGGATAAGCCATACGATGAAGCCTATCAACTTATCGAAAACATATCTCAGAACCATTGCCAATGGGGAGGTGAAAGAACTCCATCAGAGAAACCCGCAGCAAAAGGTGGGATGTACGAGATCAGCAGTCTTGAAAAATTCAACGCTAAGGTGGATGTTTTAACGCAGAAAATCGACAGTTTAACTGTAACACCACCTGCAACCGTAGCTGCTGTAACTCCAAATTGCGAGTTATGTGGAATTGCCACTCATAATGCGCCCGAGTGCCCATTATTGGTAGGGATTCCACCAGACCAAGTAAACTACGCTCAAGGTAACCCTTACGCGAATACCTACAACCTAGGATGGAGGAACCACCCAAACTTTTCCTACAAAAGCGATAATGCCTTGCAAGTACCTGCTGCTCCGCCAGGATATCAGAAACCAGCCGTAGCTGCCCCGACTGCCCCTAAAAAATCAAATCTTGAATTGATGATGGAAAAATTCATAGCTACTCAAGCTCAAACGAACAAAGAATTCCGGAATCAAAACATAAACATTAGCGAGCAGATTAAACAGCTAACCAGCAAAGTAGACGCTTTAGCCACCCATCACAAAATGCTTGAAACGCAGATATCACAAGTGGCTCAACAACAAGCTTCTACAGCCGCACCAGCGGGTACATTTCCTGGTCAGCCAGAACCCAATCCGAAAGGTCATGCAAACACTGTTATATTAAGAAGTGGAAAAGAACTGGACGGACCAACCGATCCTAGGAGTGAAAATTTAGCCATGCATCAGAAAACTGATAAACCAGCAGAAAAGGAGTCTGAAATCGAAAAGAAGGAAGATAACGACCAAGAGGCCGCCAAAGATGAAAACTCATATGTGCCTCCACCGCCATATAAACCACTGATTCCTTATCCTCAAAGATTCATAAATTCCAAAACTTCAGGAAAATTTAAGAAATTCGTAGAACTTCTGAAACAACTGAATATCACAATTCCTTTCACAGAAGCTATAACTCAAATGCTGTCATACGCTAAATTTCTTAAAGAAATCCTGTCTAATAAAAGAAAAATCGAGGATAACGAAACAGTTACACTTACTACCGAGTGTAGCGCAATCGTTCAAAATAACATGCCTCCTAAACAAAAAGACCTAGGTAGCTTCTCCATACCTTGCATCATAGGAAAGTTCGTCATAGACAAAGCTTTATACGATTTAGGAGCCAATATAAGTGTTATGCCCCTATCTATATGCAAAAAGCTGAATATGGAAGAACTAAGGCCAACTAAAATGTCCGTGCAATTGGCTGACCGATCAGTCAAATATCCCGTCGGTATACTGGAAAACATTCCAGTACGCATAGGTCAATTCTACATTCCAACCGACTTCATAATCATGGATATTAAGGAGGACTCTGTTACCCCAATTATCTTAGGAAGACCCTTCCTAGCAACAGCCGGAGCTATTATAGACGTGAAGAAAGGTAGGCTAACATTCGAAGTAGGAGAAGAAAAGATAGAATTCATCCTCACCAAGTTCTTAAAAGCACCAGCTATAGATGACACATGCTACCTAGTAGATGTCATTGACGAATGCATATGAGAACTGGAAAAGGAAGAAACTAAATATTCTGAAATCATGAAGATCCAAACCCCTGATGTTCATGAAGACGACAATTGGCGTGCGCCATACAAAGATGATAGTCTAAGCAAAATCTTAGCACTAACTCCTAATCACATGCCAGGTCCGAAAAACCCAACTTTAGAACTTAAAGAATTACCTAAGACCCTCAGGTACGAATTCTTAGATATAGAATTCAAAAGGCCAGTAATAGTCAACGCCGATTTAGGACAGTTAGAAACTAAGAAATTATTAGAAGTCCTAAGGAAATACCCAACCGCGTTAGGCTATAATATAAGCGATCTCAAAGGTATAAGTCCTTCCACCTGTATGCATCGAATCATGCTAGAGGAAGACTGTAAAACTTCTAGAGAACATTAGAGAAGGATAAATCCTATCCTAAGCACTATAGTCAAAGACGAAGTAAAGAAGTTGCTAGACGCAGGAATCATATATCCAATCTCCAACAGCCAATGGGTTAGCCCAATGCACGTCGTACCCAAGAAATGAGGCGTCACTGTAGTAAAGAACGCGAAAGGTGAATCGATAACCCAAAGAGTTGTAACCGGAAGCAGGATGTGTATCGATTACAGAAAACTGAATAAGGCAACTCGGAAAGATCATTTTCCTTTACCCTTCATAGACCAGATGTTGGAGAGATTAGCGAAACATTCGTACTTCTGTTATCTAGATGGTTATTCGGGATTCTTCCAAATTCGTATTCACCCCGATGACCAAGAAAAGACTACATTCACCTGTCCTTATGGCACTTTTGCTTATCGTCGAATGCCGTTCGGACTCTGCAATGCTCCAACAACTTTCCAAAGATGCATGATGGCAATCTTTGCGGATTTCATAGATGACATCATGGAAGTGTTCATGGATGACTTCTCTGTATGCAGACAAAGTTTTGAAGGCTGTTTGTCGAACTTAGAAATGGTACTCGAAAGATGCACTAAAGTAAACCTTGTTCTCAATTGGGAGAAATGCCATTTCATGGTCCGACAAGGCATAGTTTTAGGACACGTCATATCTGAAAAAAGGGATTGAGGTTGACAAAGCAAAAATAAAAATTATAAAGGATCTTCAACCTCCAAAAACCATACGAGAAATACGAAGCTTTTTAGGACACGCCAGATTCTACCGACGATTCATAAAGGATTTCTCGAAAATCACAAAACCTATGACAGGTCTGTTGATGAAGGATGTTGAGTTCGTTTTCGACAAGGACTGCTTGGAAGCATTCGAAACTCTAAAAACAACACTCATTACCGCACCAGTCATGCAACCACCAGATTGGCAACTACCATTCGAAATCATGTGCAATGCAAGTGATTATGTTGTAGGTGCAGTTCTAGGACAAAGGAAAGACAAAAAGCTTCATGCAATCTACTATGCCAGTAGAACTTTAGATCCTGCCCAAATGAACTACGCCACAACTGAGAAGGAACTTCTAACAATTGTGTTCGCCCTTGACAAATTTCGTTCTTACTTGGTAGGAGCGAAAATCATCATCTACATAGACCATGCTGCCATTAGGTACCTGATAAGCAAAAAGGATGCCAAGCCAAGATTGTTGCGATGGATCCTATTACTACAAGAGTTTGATTTAGAAATAAAAGATAAAAAAGGAACCGAGAATGTATTGGCCGATCACCTATCCCGAATAGAAGGCATTAAGCCAGAATCAGTGCCTATCAACGACGATTTCCCTTACGAACGCCTGATAGCCAGATTGGAAAGTGATATGCCACCATTAACCTCAGAAGAACCAGAACTAGAAAAAGCCGTGGAAGCCGTCTACGTACAAGTCACCTTGCCTTAGTATGCTGATATTGTAAACTACTTAGCTGCAGGCATGCTCCCACTGGATTTCAGCTATCAGCAAAAGAAGAAATTCTTCCACGACTTAAAGCATTACTATTGGGACGAACCTCTGCTTTTCAAGAGAGGAGCTGACAATATATTTCGTCGATGCGTCCCAGAGGAATAAACTGAAGACGTTATTTCTCAGTGTCACTCTGCTCCTTACGGAGGACATGCCAGTACTTCAAAGACATGTGCGAAAATCCTGTAATCTGGCCTATTCTGACCCAGTATTTGGAAAGATGTCCGCGCTGCTATATCATGATGCGACCGGTGCCAACGCACTGGAAACATTTCAAGGCGCGACGAGATGCCCCAAAAAGGTATCTTGGAAGTGGAAGTCTTTGACGTATGGGGAATCGATTTCATGGGTCCATTCCCATCTTCTTTTGGTAACAAGTACATACTCGTCGTTGTCAACTACGTATCGAAATGGATTGAGGCCGTTGCCGCTCCAACTAACGACACACGAGTAGTTCTCAAACTCTTTAAGAATACCATATTTCCCAGATTCGGTGTGCCCAGACTTGTCATCAATGACGGTGGTTCACACTTCATAGCGCGAATTTTTGACAAAATGCTATCGAAATATGGAGTAAAACACCGTGTCGCAACACCGTATCTGTAACCCGGTGAACTGACTTTAAACAATGTTGCGGATAGCAAGAGTCGCCACCGACTTTTATTTTATCCATAAGGAAAGGTTATAAAAGAACAGGAAAGACCTTAGAGAATATTTTGGGTCCGGGGGGTAGGTTATGAAAAGGGAAGGTATTAGCATCCTTTTCATCCATGGTTATCCATGGGCTCTTAGGTACTTAAGCTCACTTTTGAATTGTTTTGAAAGTGTAGTGTGTGAATAGCAAAAAATTTCAGAATAGTTTAATAATAATCCGTGTATGGATGTGAAAAAAACTTGTTTGAAAGTTTTGTTGGAAATTTGTTTAAGTGTGAAAAAGTTTTGAAGTGAGCAAGTATCTAGGAGTAGCCTACCCTAATGTTTTAAGGTCTTTCTTATTCTTTATCCTTTCCTTAGTAAGACTATCCCTACTAAAATGGAGTAGGTAGTCCTTACTTTGGATGTTAAGGGACATGTGAGGGACGATTGGATTTTTTGAAGGCCATTGTGGGGTGTAATAAGCAAACTGGAGGGACTATCATCATTCTTCGAAAGGGACTCGATTCGTAAAGGCAACCATAAGGGACTTTGATGATTTTCTTTTTGAGGGACTGGCTTTATACACCCCACTTAACCATTATTCGTAGGCAACTTGAGGGATATCCTCAGGAAGTGAGACGGCGATTAAAATCGACTTACGTGTGTGACGTGTTTATTTTAATTATCTTTATTTAAAAGTGATCTAAATTTATTTTAATATTACATACATGTTGTTACACTCCCTAATTACTAACCATAATAATAATTAAATAATTAAACAACTTTACATCCAAGAAACAATTACAAAATAATAAGCAAAATAATTAAATAGCAAAGATAAATAAAATATAAATAAGCAATAATAAATAATAAAGGGGGTTAATTCTAAGTTTACTCGGCAAGACATCGCATCTTGTGCCTACGTATCCTTACGGGAGTGGAATCAGAGTAATCGTAGTTCCCCTCAGTAGGGAGGTTAGAAACTTCTTGACTGTGGTCAAGGTCTCAAGGGGAATAAACGCATCTTAAGGACACGCTTACGTGGAGTGTAGAAACTCCAAATCTCTACGTTGAAATGTTAAGTTGTAATTAGGGTTAAATTAGGGATTCCACGGCGGGAAACCCTAAAATGAGCGCGGCGGCTCTTTGACCTAATGCTAAGGGTAAAATTGTAATTTTGCCTGCGGCGAGGCATTTGTGAAAATTAGGGTTTGTAGTTTGTAGTTTTGAGGATTTGAAATTGAATGTGTGAAGTTTTACGGACTATTGGCGCGGCGGCCAAACAGTTAGACCTAACCTTCGGATGTGTGCAATGTGACAGAAATAATAGTAAACGCGTGAGATAATTGAATCATGCAAACAGAGAGATAATGTCATAATTTAAACCATGCAAGCAGAAATTTAAAGGCAGAATTTAAAGAGCGATTGTTAAGTTCGCGAGGTTACATGAGAGGAGCAGATACAATATGATAATGAAATTTGAATTGAACAATAATAAAATAAAATAAATAACGGTTCTAGTTATTATTTTAAAAAAAAGATTTTAGTTATTATTTTAAATTTATCTAAAAAAAAATTTTTCTTAAAAATAATAGGTTTTCATATTAATTTGGAAAAGATGTTAATGTTATTTATTTTAAAAAAACAGATTTTTATATTATAACAAATTTTAATAAATTAATGATAACAATAATAATAATAATGGTAATAATAATGATAATAATGATAATAATAATAAATAATGATAATAATAATAATAATAATAATAATAATAGTAATAATAATAATAAAGCAATAATGAATTTTAAATGTGCCAAATAACCCAACAATGTTGCTAACGCAGAAATGCGCTTATCGCAACCAGATCTAAATCGGACGAAACAAAATTTATCGCAAAGAAAAAGAAATTAAGCAAAAAATAGTATTATTGCTCACACAAAAAATGCGATCATCGCAACCAGATCGAACTAACACAAATGTCACGCGTCATGCACACAAATGTGCAAACATCGTATCGACATAATTCGATCAAAAATCTTATATATATAAACTCTAACAATTTAAAAATTATATATATATAAACGTAACAGTAATAGATAAAGAAAAAGAAATAACGGTAATAGATGAAGAAAAAGAAATAACGGTAAAAGATGAAGAAAAAGAAACAACAGTAATAGATGAAGGAAATGAAATAACGGTAAACGATGAAGAAAAAGAAACAATAGTAATGGATGAAGAAGAAAACTAAATAACGGCAAACGACACTCACTCCTCTTAGGTTTTTTTCATTCTCTCCTTTTTTCCAATCAAGGCAACACATGTATATATAGGGAACAAATTAGGGTTAACACCAAATTGTCAATAATGTCCCTAAAGCCCATTTTAAAGCCCAAACTAAATAATTAGTTAAGAAAAAATAAAATTTAAATAATTTAAAATAATTAAAATAAACTTAAAATAAAAACTAATAATCCTATTGATTCCTAAAATAAAAAATATTATAAAAAGAACAAAATTTTTTTCAATATTTTTTATTTTATGATTTTTTGGATATTTTTATGAATAATTTAAAAAAAAGTGAAAAAATAATATTTTTAAAAAATGATTTAATTAAAATACGAAAATAATAATTAAATAATAATAAAAAACTATTTTTGTTATTTTTTTAATGAAAGATAGAAAAATTTAGAGTAAAAATAATAAAAAACAAAAAAAATGACAAAGGTGAGATTCAAACTCTCAACCTCTCACACTCATAACTCCTTACACATGTCCTCCTGCCAATTGTGCCATTTTTACTTTTTAGAAAAAAATGCATGCCATATGATATTTACCTGCAAAAAGTCAAACGACTACACAAATTTGTTAGTAATTGATTAAATGCAATGAAATGCGACGACAAATCTTAGGGCAAAATTTGGGGTATTACAGTTATTATGATAATATTTCTCACCCAACCTCTCTTTGATGTTGGCAAAAAAAAAAATCATGAAGTTTGACTTTGGTTTGACCACAGTTGACCTCAGTTTGACCTTTTAACTGCATTGACTGCTTTTGACTTATCTGATCATCTGACTGAGCAAACTTTTGAGAAAAGTCTTGAAACTTGACATGGGGGTTCTTATACACATATAAGATGTTATGAAGCTCACTTGAAGTCTTGGAAGTCCATTTAGCCTGATTAAAGTCAAAACCCTAGTTTTGGATGCACTGCTTAGGAGGTGCATTGTCTGAGGGAATTGTCAACTCTTCTGACCAATTGTGAACTTTGTGAACCTTGTGAACCTTCTTGGAACACAAAGTCTTGTATTGTGAGGGCAAATTTTGGGGTGCAACAGCTGCCCCTGTTCAATTTTCTGAAACCTGAGGGGTTAGATTGGTATATTTGCCAGTCGTAACCTGGAAGGTTGAAGGGGATTGAACACAAAAGCCCAAAAATTTGCACTCACCAGTGCATGGAGTGATATTGATGGTTGGTTGAACATGATTGAGTGGGCTTAAAGATGCCACTAGGGGAAAGTTCTTCAGTAGTATAATGAGAACTGTCAGGAGTCTGGAGTAATACTGATGTAACAGCATGTCTTCATGAGGATAGAGCAATCAATAATGATAACCCTAAAGTAGTCTTGAAGTGATAAATCTGACCTCAGGAGGATAGAGCAATCAATAGCTCTAAAGCAGTCTTGAAGTAATAATGGCTTCAGGAGGATAGAGCAATCAATAGCTCTAAAGCAGTCTTGAAGTAATAGAATGGCTTCAGTAGGATAGAGCAATCAACAGCTCTAAAGCAGTCTTGAAATAATAATGTGATATGTCTTCAGGAGGATAGAGCAATCAATAGCTCTAAAGCAGTCTTGAAGTAATGATTTCAGGAGGATAGAGCAATGGATAGCTCTAAAGCAGTCTTGAAATAATAATGTAATTTCAGGAGGATAGAGCAATGGATAACTTTAAAGCAGTCTTGAAATAATTAGATGGCTTCAGGAGGATAGAGCAATGAATAGCTCTAAAGCAGTCTTGAAGTAGTAATATGACCTCATGAGGATAGAGCAATGAATAGCTCTAAAGCAGTCTTGAAGTAATAGGATGATTTCAGGAGGATAGAGCAATCAGTAGCTCTAAAGCAGTCTTGAAGTCATGAGAGGCTATCAGGAGGATAAAATAACCCTGAGGTTACAATAAAGCAGTCCCAAAGTAATAAGAAGCTCATCAGGAGGATAAAGTAACCCTGAGGTTACAATAAAGCAGTCCCAAAGATCATAAGATTGTTTGTTGGATAATTAACCTGAAAACAAGGTAGCATTCTGTATAACAACATTAGTTTATGCTTTATGTATGCATGTATGACATGATGCACTTAGGTAATGTACTATAGACATATATGTTATGGTATGATGTAAATGATGTATGTATGCTATGACACTGCTGGAAGTGTCTGGATATCCTTGTATAACAACTGCTGGCCAAGAAAAATAAATCCCGATTCGTTGTTGAAGAATATATAACCCTCCGTCTGCTGGGGATAACAAGGTATAGATAACCTCCCGTTGTTGGGGATAACAAGGTATAGATAACCTCCCGTTGTTGGGGATAGTAGGGTATAGATAACCTTCGTTTTCGTTTGATAGTAGGATAAGTATAACATCCCGTCTTCGTTCATCGTGCCCTTATTGGAAAGTAATTTCCCGTATATCCGTATGAGGATAAAAGAGATGGATATAAATTCCAGGGGAGATTAGACTTTGTGAAAATGGATTAGTCCTACTGATGGTTTGTAACTGTCTTGTAAAGATGAACCGGCGAAGCTTCGTTGAAATCCTTCCCTCGTTCGTCCTTAGTAAATACTATTACTGCATTTTCATGCATTTCTGGTAAACATCAATCATATTAAAAGCATACATGCGTTTCTGGTAAACATCAATCATATTCAAAGGCATACATACATTCAAACACAACCAATGGACGTTTCGCTTATGTAAATAGGGTAAAAGTGAATCTGGATTCAAAAGATGGAATTTATTTATATCAAAAGTGACCCATACACGGGTAAGTTTGTACAAGGAGACATAAACCCTAGTAAGAGAATTTTGTCATGAAGTTTTACAAAAAGAATCAGCTATGTGGGAAATAATCCTATTGAGTTTCAATTCTACTATTGCCACTCAAGTATCTCATCTTCTTGCTGTTGAGACGGAAACGATTGGATTGAGCTTTATCTTTTTGAGCTTGAGTAAGTAGTACAACTGGTTGCAGTTTCATGAGTGATCCAAACGAGACATAGTCATACGCTTTAATCCCTAACTTTTGCCTGGATTGCCCTTTCAGGTTTTCAATCCACCGGGATACCCTTTTTTGCCCAAGCCGCCTTTTCAGGTTTTCGACTTGCCGGGTGTACATCTTTTTATATATATATCCCTAATTTTTGCCCAAACCCTTTTGGTTTGCCGGGATGCCCTTATTTTTGCCTAGGCCTGTCAACCTAGCGGGTCTCTTTTTATGCGTAGTATTTTTTAACTATGTCTGCGTTTACAGGTTGTGGGAAGTCTTCACCATCCATTGTAGTCAGTATCATGGCACCTCCTGAGAACACTGTCTTGACTACAAATGGTCCCTCATATGTTGGAGTCCACTTGCCCCTAGGATCACCCTGTGGTAATATGATACGCTTGATTACCAAGTCACCAGCCTGATATACCTTTGGCTTAACCTTCTTGTTAAAAGCTTTGATCATCCGTTTCTGGTACATCTGGCCATGACAAACTGCTGCTAACCTTTTCTCATCAATCAAATTTATCTGGTCAAGTCGAGTCTGAATCCACTCATCTTCATCCAAGCCTGCATCCTTCATAATTCTCAAGGAACTGAATCTTCATATCAATAGCAACTTGCATACCCATGATACATGCCTCATACTCAGCCATGTTATTGGTACAATAGAAACAAAGTCTGGCAGTAATCGGGGTATGACAACCTTCAGGGGAACTAATCACAACACCAACACCATTACCATGTGCATTGGAGGCACCATCAAAAACCATAGTCCATCGGGATCCTTGTTCAGGTCCGTCATATTGTCCAGGTTCTTTGGTAACAGACATAATGTCTTCATCAGGGAACTCAAAATTCATTGACTGGTAATCATCTACTGCTTGATGAGCCAAATGATCAGCAACAACACTCCCCTTAATGGCCTTCTGAGTAGTATACTGTATATCATATTCCGTCAAGATCATTTGCCATCTTGCAATTCTTCCGGAGAGAGCAGGTTTCTCAAATATGTACTTGATTGGATCCATCTTCGAAATCAACAAGGTAGTATGGGTCAACATATACTGTCTTAGTCGGCGAGCAGCCCATGCCAAAGCGCAGCAAGTTTTCTCGAGCAGTGAGTATCTTGTTTCACAGTCGGTAAACTTTTTGCTAAGGTAGTATATTGCCTGCTCTTTTCGACCAGACTCGTCATGTTGCCCCAATACACACCCCATTGAGTTGTCTAATACTGTTAAATACATAATCAAGGGTCTTCCATCAACTGGTGGCATTAAAATTGGAGGTTCTAGCAAATATCTCTTGATTTCATCAAAGGCAGTCTGGCACTCATCATTCCATTCCATCACCTGATCTTTCTTCAACAACTTGAAGATTGGGTCACAGATGGTAGTTAATTGGGAAATAAATCTTGCAATGTAGTTCAATCGTCCCAAGAAACCTCTAACCTCCTTCTCAGTACGGGGAGCCGGCATCTCTCGTATAGCTTTCACTTTTGCAGGATCCACTTCAATACCTTTTCCACTGACAATGAAACCCAGGAGCTTTCCAGATCTAACTCCAAAAGTACACTTGTTTGGATTTAATCTCAACCTGTATTTCTTCAACCTCTCAAACAACTTGTGCAGATGATCAAGATGTTGTTCTTCATTCTGAGACCTGGCTATCATATCATCCACATATACCTCTATCTCATGATGAATCATATCATGAAACAAAGCCACCATAGCACGCTGATATGTTGCCCCTGCATTCTTCAAACCAAATGGCATTACCTTATAGCAAAAGGTGCCCCACTGTGTCACAAATGTAGTCTTCTCCATATCTTCAGGTGCCATCTTGATTTGATTGTAACCAGAGAAACCATCCATAAAAGAGAATACCTTATGCTGAGCAGTGTTGTCTACCAGAATATCAATATGAGGAAGTGGAAAGTCATCTTTAGGGCTGGCCTTGTTCAGATCTCTGTAGTCTACACACATACGTACCTTACCATCTTTCTTAGGAACTGGTACCACATTTGCAACCCACTGAGGATAAGAAGTTACGGCCAAGAACCCTGCATTGAACTGTTTCATTACCTCTGCTTTGATCTTTTCTGACATTTCAGGACGCATACGACGGACCTTCTGCTTCTTTGGACGACAATCTTCTTTCACTGGCAAACGGTGAACCACAATGTCTGTATCCAACCCTGGCATATCTTCATAAGACCAAGCAAAGATCTCCACATAGTCACGCAGCATCTGAATCAACCTGCTCTTGACACTGTCCTCTAAATCAGCCCCTAACTTGACCTCTTTTCTGTTTTCTTCAGTTCCCAGATTCACAACTTCGACTGGCTCTTCATGTGGCTGTATAGCTTTCTCTTCTTGTTGTAACAACCTAGCAAGCTCTACAGGTATTTCACAATCGTCCTCGTTTCCGTCTTCAGTTTGATAGATCGGATTCTCGAAATTGTAATTGGCAATAGTAGAACTGTTATCAACTGGATCCAGAGTGGATGAGGATTTGCATTTTAGTGACGTGGGTGTGTGTAAGAACACATAGCTGATAAAGCAAAAATAAAAGAAAAAGAAAGACAAGGAACACAATATTTACGAAAACGAAACGTCCACTGATTTTATTGAATGAAGTATGCAAATGAAATGACAACCCGTAACAAGCACACCATTGTGCCCCGGGTAAGGCACATGGCTTGAAAGTTTTAATTGTCCCAGAAATTATAAATTTAAAAACATAACACAGTAATAGTATTTACTCCTGACTAAAGGAGATAGGGATAACATCTTCAGCTGTCCAATTATTGAGTCCAGCACCCACAGTAGGAAAAATCCATGCCTCCAAGTTGTGGTCTTCATCTTGATCTCCCACAGCATTGATAACCCCTTGATTGGTGATACGAACAGCACGGGCACGACGGACAGCCTTCTGGGACTCTTCTTCCACCACAGCTTTTGCATCATTGAGGGAGGCCATTGCCATTGTTGGAGGGTTTCTGATGGCCACAGGAACCTTCTTCACAGCAGGAGGAGTCACACAATCCTTAACAGCCCAGGGAACCACTTCAAATGACTGACATGGAGTTTCAATGTATTCACCTTCTACTTCCAGATACTTGAAAGTGTTTACATGGCTGACAAAGTATTCTTCCTCTCCAAAGACAGTAACAACTTTTCCATTCACCGGATATCTCAACTTTTGATGTAATGTGGAGGTCACAGCACCTGCCCCATGGATCCAGGGACGACCAAGCAGACATGAGTACGAAGGACGAATATCCATCACATAGAATGTAGCAGTAAACACCTGAGAGCCAACCTTGATTGGAAGATCAATTTCCCCATGCACTACTCTTCTAGAACCATCAAAAGCCTTTACCACAATATTACTGGGCTTCAATACCGTATCTTCAGGACTCAGCTTGTTCAGGACTTCCTTAGGCAACACATTCAGAGAGGAACCATTGTCTATCAGCACATGAGACAGGGTAGTGCCCCTGCATTCAATTGAAATATGCAAGGCCCCGTTATGATCCCTCTTGGCAGGGGTCAAGTCAGCATCAGAAAATCCTAACCCGTTGTCATAGGTCAGGTGAGCAACACAATTCTCAAACTGGTCCACAGAAATTGCACTGGGTACATGAGCCATCTTTAGAAACTTGATCAATGACTTGGCATGAGCCTCAGAACATAATAACAGGGAGAGCATAGAAATCTTTGAGGGAGTATGCCCCAGCTGATCAACAATATCATAATCACTCTTGCGAATGATTTTCAATACTTCTTCCATCTGCTTAGAGAGGTCATCAGCAGCTGGCACATCAGTAGATACAGGCTCAATAACAGGACCCTTGCCCCGAGCATCAGTGGTGGAAGTAACAGCAGGAGTAACTGCACTCTTAGAAGCAACTGGAGGAGAGAAGACTCTTCCACTACGAGTGATCTTGCTAGATCCAGCAATATTATCAATGTCAACAGGCATATCAGGTAAAGGCTCCTGCTTGACACCATGGATGTAAACATCAGACCCATAGTGCCAAGGCACAGCTTTGTCAGATGTATAAGGAATAGGACCAGGAGTGGTAATGATCAGAGGAGCTACTCTGGCTTCAGCAACAACTTTCACAGGACCTTCAGCAGTAATCTTGATTGGGCCCTGATGAGTGATTTTAATGGGACCCTTTGAAGTGATTCTTAGTGGTACTTTGTCAACCATGTCAACCTCTTCAATCTTCTTACCCTGAGTCAGATGATCCACCATACTTTCTACAGATGCTGGTCTTCTTTCAAACACTATAGTATATTTATCCATGAGACGTTGAATCCCATCTCTCAAAATGAAGCAACTATCCGGTTTATAGGTACAATATAGACAATCTTCATGACAACCTGGAAAGATCCCAGCTTGTACTAACCTCTTTTTGATAACAGACAATGGTGTGCTCAACTCCATAACTGAATAGACATGCAGATCTTCATCAATATCTTCATCAATGGCGTTGACAGTCTTCTCGTGATTTGGCATTGGAGCTGTAATCACATTTGGAGTACCTGGTGGATCAAACTCAATTTCTCCAGCATCAATCATATCCTGAATTTTGTTCTTCAAGACCCAGCAGTTATTAGTATCATGTCCTGGACAGTTTGAATGATATGCACATCGTGCATTGGGATTGTACTTGGGAGAAGTAACATTGGGATTCTGAGGAGCCTCCCTCAGGGTAATAAGTTCAGCCTTCAACAAGTGTTGCAATGCCTGAGCCATTGACATGTTGATCTTCGTGAACTGTCTTCTAGCCCTCTGTTGGTTGCCTTGAGGCTGCTCTGTTGTTGCAGGAGTTGGATTTGAAATATGAACTGCACTAACAGACTGATGCCTTCTGTTACGATCAGGCTGACCATACACAGCATTAGATTCTTTCTTCCCAGTGGGAGGCTTCTTTGCAGCACCTGATGAAGAAGTGCCCACTTGGATCTTACCACTCTTGATACCATTCTCTACTCGCTCTCCTGTCATGATCAACTCAGTGAAGCCAGATGATGAGCTTCCAATGAGATGACTGTAAAACGGACCATTCAGCGTACACATGAACATATCAACCAACTCCCTATCAGTCAAAGGGGGTTGAACTCTTCCAGCTAAGTCTCTCCACTTCTGAGCATACTCCTTAAAGCTTTCTTTGGCACCCGTAGACATGCTTTGAAGCTGCATGCGAGTGGGGGCTAAGTCAGCATTGTATTGATACTGCTTGTAGAAAGCTTCAGCAAGGTCATTCCAATCTCTGATGTTGACACTCTCCAACTGATAATACCACTCTAGCTGAGCTCCAGATAAACTCTCTTGAAAGAAATGGATCCACAACTTTTTATCAGCAATGTGGGGTTGAATTCTTCTGACATAAGACCTCAGATGCAATTTGGGACAAGAGACCCCATCATAGACAACAAATGTAGGAACTTTGAACCCAATGGGTATGACCACCCCAGATATCAAGCTCAAATCCTCAAAATCCAGCCCAGATGATTTCTGTAATTCCATAGCATCCATTCTATCCACCAGCATCTTGAATTTGTCTTCGTTAGGCTCATGGTAGTAGTTAGCCTCAGAATCAGAGTCCCCCATAGTGTTGTGGAGACTGCCTCTCTCCTGCTCAGATTCTTCAGATTCATAGTCTTCAACCTGTTCCTTGGTCTTGTCAGGACCTTTGAACCTTCTTCCCATGTTGAGCAACCCAGCAGACCTTCTAGCCTTCTTAGTCTTCTTGGCTAGCAGTGTCTTCAATTCATCTTGCCCCTTGGATAGGTTCAGGATCAGCTCTTGGAACTGTGCATTCTGTGCCTGGAGATCCTTAACTGATTGTTCAAGAGCCATTGCTGAAATAAACAGCGAGAAGATGAGAAACCTGTGCACCATTATAAACCTGTGATGCAATGATATGGGAATGCATATGCAATGTTTTCAAGGACCGCAGGATTTAAATTTGCTTAAACAAACAAGAAAGTAACTTTTTATTAGTAATAACTTGTTTTGCCTTTTAGGCTTACAAAAAATGAAAACGAAATAAGTACAAAAGATGGGGTTTTAAGTCTCCCATGGACGTTTCCTCTTTGTGTTGAGGTATGAGTTGAGGTTTCGTTCCTCATGAAGTAGCTTTGTTAGCTCTAGGATCCTTGCTTGGCTTGCTTTGTAATGAGCCTCGAAAGTATCCCTTTGCTCTTTCAGTTGGATCCATAATCTCTGCAAGTCTTCCATATCAGTAGGCATGTCTGGGTGAAGGATGGTATAAGCTGTGTCTCCTTCAGCAACAGGTTCCATGGTAACTGGTAGGATGGCAGGATATGGCATCATGAGTGTCTGAGCACGAAATCGTACCCATCTGAGATAAGCCTCCATAGGAATGGTGTACTTAGGCTCCAGTGTCTTGCTGTCAATCCTGTTTACCTTTCCCCAAGCTCGGATGAATCTCTGACGGTAACCCTGAAGATCGTTGTCGTAATCAAACACAATGCCCTGAATCAACATGTCATGTGGACCATCGCTCCGGGCGTAACCAAACTGTCGTAAAGCTAGAGATGGGTTGTAGGTGATGTCTCCTCTTATGCCTAGAAGTGGCACATTAGGAAACTCCCCACAACGGTCAATGATGGTGACATTCTCCATAGATCTGGAGCACCAATGGATGTCTGAGTGAGAAAGTGACATGATCCTCTTGGACCATCTGAACCCTTGCTCATTCTTCATTACTGAGCGAGGAAGGTGAGAAATAAACCACCTAGAAAGTAAAGGTATGCAGCACATCAAAGTTCCTCTTGCCCTTGTAGTACGGGTGTGAAGAGAATGTAGGATGTCTCCAAGTAAGGTAGGCACTGGATTGTGACTCAGGAATATGTTGATGGCATGAACGTCTATGAACTGATCAGGATTGGGGAACAACACTAAGCCATAAATCAATAAGGCTAAGATCTCCTCAAAAGCATCGTAGCTCATAGCCTTCAAGAACATTTGGGCTTTATCCACTAATACCTTGGCAAGAATACCTTTAACTCCACTTCTCGTCTCTAGAACAATGCCAGACTTCTTCAGATGTAGAGCTGCAGCAATAACTTCTGGTTTAAGCTCCTTCTCTAAGCCTGTGAATGGCTTCTGATCAAGAACAGGTATACCCAGAAGTTTAGAGAACTCCTCCATGGTTGGAACCAGCTGATAATCAGGAAATGTAAAGCAATGGTGCTTAGGGTCAAAGAACTGAAACAGCACACTCATCATGTCTTCACTGAACCCTGAAGTAACTAGATCCAATAAGTGACCATGTCTCTTGTTGAACTGGGAATGATCAGGCACTAGGGAAACCAACTCCTTGAGCTTAGCAGGTATCCCTACAAAGTTGATCCTGATGGTGTTTCTACGAGCAGAAGCCATGACCTGCAACAAAGAACAAAGATAAATCCTTTGGTCCTTGAAATGGTTAGGGAAAATGATATGCTTATGATGCATGATGATGTCATGATGTCATGCTCAATCACAAACATGTGGCACACACAAACAAGTCACACCATAGCCCTAGGTTTAAAGGCTTGCATGAGGTTCAAAGGCAAGTACCCTCCCCTGAAGTTAGATGGTTCATCCTGTCCTACAAAAGTAACCAGGTTCTAAGGGATCTCAATATCATTGATCCTTCACAAGGGTGGTTGTTCAGAAGGCAACTTACTTGCCAACCAAAACCCTCCAAGTTTAAGATCTCAATGAGCGTAGTATCGAGTGTCAACCAACTTCAGTCTGCACCAAAGTCGGTTACCTCACTACTTTCTAAAGGCCAAGATGAGTTAACTAGGGTTCTAAAAGTCAGTTAGTGCATTGACAACATATGGCAGCCTCAATATTATCCTCAACTTGACTTAAGGAATATAAGCACCAACCAAGAAGTCGCACTAACTATGGCCACCAGATCAACCGTATCGATATACGTCGTACAGTTTCCTTGGTCTATTGCCATTTACCTAAGGTACACTAGATCCGGGTTAGGACCTTTCACACATAAGAGCACCCCAACAATATAATAATAAAGCAAACAAGGCAAACAATTTAAAGTGATCTTAATTCTTAAGGGTACCCCTCTTAAATAAATCCCCAGCAGAGTCGCCAGTTCTGTAACCCGGTGAACTGACTTTTAACAATGTTGCGGATAGCAAGAGTCGCCACCGACTTTTATTTTATCCATAAGGAAAGGTTATAAAAGAACAGGAAAGACCTTAGAGAATATTTTGGGTCCGGGGGGTAGGTTATGAAAAGGGAAGGTATTAGCATCCTTTTCATCCATGGTTATCCATGGGCTCTTAGGTACTTAAGCTCACTTTTGAATTGTTTTGAAAGTGTAGTGTGTGAATAGCAAAAAATTTCAGAATAGTTTAATAATAATCCGTGTATGGATGTGAAAAAAACTTGTTTGAAAGTTTTGTTGGAAATTTGTTTAAGTGTGAAAAAGTTTTGAAGTGAGCAAGTATCTAGGAGTAGCCTACCCTAATGTTTTAAGGTCTTTCTTATTCTTTATCCTTTCCTTAGTAAGACTATCCCTACTAAAATGGAGTAGGTAGTCCTTACTTTGGATGTTAAGGGACATGTGAGGGACGATTGGATTTTTTGAAGGCCATTGTGGGGTGTAATAAGCAAACTGGAGGGACTATCATCATTTTTCGAAAGGGACTCGATTCGTAAAGGCAACCATAAGGGACTTTGATGATTTTCTTTTTGAGGGACTGGCTTTATACACCCCACTTAACCATTATTCGTAGGCAACTTGAGGGATATCCTCAGGAAGTGAGACGGCGATTAAAATCGACTTACGTGTGTGACGTGTTTATTTTAATTATCTTTATTTAAAAGTGATCTAAATTTATTTTAATATTACATACATGTTGTTACACTCCCTAATTACTAACCATAATAATAATTAAATAATTAAACAACTTTACATCCAAGAAACAATTACAAAATAATAAGCAAAATAATTAAATAGCAAAGATAAATAAAATATAAATAAGCAATAATAAATAATAAAGGGGGTTAATTCTAAGTTTACTCGGAAAGACATCGCATCTTGTGCCTACGTATCCTTACGGGAGTGGAATCAGAGTAATCGTAGTTCCCCTCAGTAGGGAGGTTAGAAACTTCTTGACTGTGGTCAAGGTCTCAAGGGGAATAAACGCATCTTAAGGACACGCTTACGTGGAGTGTAGAAACTCCAAATCTCTACGTTGAAATGTTAAGTTGTAATTAGGGTTAAATTAGGGATTCCACGGCGGGAAACCCTAAAATGAGTGCGGCGGCTCTTTGACCTAATGCTAAGGGTAAAATTGTAATTTTGCCTGCGGCGAGGCATTTGTGAAAATTAGGGTTTGTAGTTTGTAGTTTTGAGGATTTGAAATTGAATGTGTGAAGTTTTACGGACTATTGGCGCGGCGGCCAAACAGTTAGACCTAACCTTCGGATGTGTGCAATGTGACAGAAATAATAGTAAACGCGTGAGATAATTGAATCATGCAAACAGAGAGATAATGTCATAATTTAAACCATGCAAGCAGAAATTTAAAGGCAGAATTTAAAGAGCGATTGTTAAGTTCGCGAGGTTACATGAGAGGAGCAGATACAATATGATAATGAAATTTGAATTGAACAATAATAAAATAAAATAAATAACGGTTCTAGTTATTATTTTAAAAAAAAGATTTTAGTTATTATTTTAAATTTATCTAAAAAAAAGTTTTTCTTAAAAATAATAGGTTTTCATATTAATTTGGAAAAGATGTTAATGTTATTTATTTTAAAAAAACAGATTTTTATATTATAACAAATTTTAATAAATTAATGATAACAATAATAATAATAATGGTAATAATAATGATAATAATGATAATAATAATAAATAATGATAATAATAATAATAATAATAATAATAATAATAATAATAATAGTAATAATAATAATAAAGCAATAATGAATTTTAAATGTGCCAAATAACCCAACAATGTTGCTAACGCAGAAATGCGCTCATCGCAACCAGATCTAAATCGGACGAAACAAAATTTATCGCAAAGAAAAAGAAATTAAGCAAAAAATAGTATTATTGCTCACACAAAAAATGCGATCATCGCAACCAGATCGAACTAACACAAATGTCACGCGTCATGCACACAAATGTGCAAACATCGTATCGACATAATTCGATCAAAAATCTTATATATATAAACTCTAACAATTTAAAAATTATATATATATAAACGTAACAGTAATAGATAAAGAAAAAGAAATAACGGTAATAGATGAAGAAAAAGAAATAACGGTAAAAGATGAAGAAAAAGAAACAACAGTAATAGATGAAGGAAATGAAATAACGGTAAACGATGAAGAAAAAGAAACAATAGTAATGGATGAAGAAGAAAACTAAATAACGGCAAACGGCACTCACTCCTCTTAGGTTTTTTTCATTCTCTCCTTTTTTCCAATCAAGGCAACACATGTATATATAGGGAACAAATTAGGGTTAACACCAAATTGTCAATAATGTCCCTAAAGCCCATTTTAAAGCCCAAACTAAATAATTAGTTAAGAAAAAATAAAATTTAAATAATTTAAAATAATTAAAATAAACTTAAAATAAAAACTAATAATCCTATTGATTCCTAAAATAAAAAATATTATAAAAAGAACAAAATTTTTTTCAATATTTTTTATTTTATGATTTTTTGGATATTTTTATGAATAATTTAAAAAAAAGTGAAAAAATAATATTTTTAAAAAATGATTTAATTAAAATACGAAAATAATAATTAAATAATAATAAAAAACTATTTTTGTTATTTTTTTAATGAAAGATAGAAAAATTTAGAGTAAAAATAATAAAAAACAAAAAAAATGACAAAGGTGAGATTCGAACTCTCAACCTCTCACACTCATAACTCCTTACACATGTCCTCCTGCCAATTGTGCCATTTTTACTTTTTAGAAAAAAATGCATGCCATATGATATTTACCGGCAAAAAGTCAAACGACTACACAAATTTGTTAGTAATTGATTAAATGCAATGAAATGCGACGACAAATCTTAGGGCAAAATTTGGGGTATTACAGTTATTATGATAATATTTCTCACCCAACCTCTCTTTGATGTTGGCAAAAAAAAAAAAAAATCATGAAGTTTGACTTTGGTTTGACCACAGTTGACCTCAGTTTGACCTTTTAACTGCATTGACTGCTTTTGACTTATCTGATCATCTGACTGAGCAAACTTTTGAGAAAAGTCTTGAAACTTGACATGGGGGTTCTTATACACATATAAGATGTTATGAAGCTCACTTGAAGTCTTGGAAGTCCATTTAGCCTGATTAAAGTCAAAACCCTAGTTTTGGATGCACTGCTTAGGAGGTGCATTGTCTGAGGGAATTGTCAACTCTTCTGACCAATTGTGAACTTTGTGAACCTTGTGAACCTTCTTGGAACACAAAGTCTTGTATTGTGAGGGCAAATTTTGGGGTGCAACAGTATCACCCGTAGACCAGCGACCAAGTGGAGGTCTCTAACAGAGAAATAAAGAAGATCTTGGAAAAGACAGTCGCCACCTCCAGGAAAGATTGGTCATTGAAGCTAAACGAAGCTTTATGGGCCTATAGGACCGCGTACAAGACGCCGATAGGAACTACACCGATTAAATTAGTCTATGGGAAATCATGTCACCTGCCAGTGAAACTTGAGCACAAAGCCTTTTGGGCTATTAAGACACTTAACCTCAACTACACTGAAGCAGGCGAGAAATGGATCTTGAATCTGCATGAATTAGAAGAACTTAGATTAGACGCATATGAGAATGCCCACATATACAAAGAAAGAACCAAAAGGTGGCACGATAAGCATTTAGTCCGTAAACAGTTCAGTGTGGGAGACGTCGTGCTCCTATTCAACTCAAGATTGAAACTCTTCCCAGGAAGACTAAAGTTAAGATGGTCGGGTCCATTCGAGATAACTAGAATCCTTCACAGTGGAGCTGTTAAAATTTACGATAAAATCAATACACCGTTCATAGTCAACGAACAACGTTTAAAGCATTGCAATTGAAATGACGTCAGTAACCACGTGAGCAGACTGAAACTGCAAGAGCTTCCTGCTCAACATCCCGAATAGCTTGCCACCAAGCTATCGTCAGGCTTTCGATGTTAAAAACAACGCTGAATGGGAGGCAACCCATTTTCCCTCGTTTTTCCATTTGAAATTATTTACAGTATGTTTTTCATTTGATTTATACTTTTATTTTCTTTTTATCACCTTCTGTTTCTAAAATCTAATTTGAGTAAAATGTGTTTTCGACTATTTACAGGATTTTAAAGCCTTCCTACTTATCTCCTTTTTGTCTGACTAGCTCGCGAGTATGGCTAACATCGACTACACGGTTACCGTTTTTAGAGGACCAGCTCAACAAGCCAGATTTGAGGCTCTGACTCAGAGAGGCATCGGTTTGACACATTACTATGATGGATCCACTATGGATCGGTTAGGCATTCATGATAGCATCCTCTACTTGTTCAACCAACTCGACTGGGAGCGGACTGCTCTAAAAACCCGTTGTATTACCTTTCGTGAACTCACGTTCGAATTCCTTAGCTCCCTAGGCTACAGACCAGAATACGGCTATGGATCCACCAAGGAGCTGATATGTTTTAGACTGTTTGGGACTGAGTTCAAATATAACCGTAAGTCATTAGCCGATCTCTTAGGCTTCCATAGTGGACCTTTCTCGTATACTGACACTCAAGAAGAAGTTATGGATATCGAGTTAGATTACTTTTGGGGTACTATCACAGGAAACTATCACCCTGAGCCGAATGACATGCATTCTAACGAGATACATAATCCTGCACTCCGCTACTTCCATAGGATATTAGCACATACCCTCTTTGGGAAGGAGGAAAAAATTACCGCTGTCTCGAAGGAAGAACTGTGTATCCTATACTGTGCGTCACAAGGTCGTCCAATCAATGTCGTACCATTCATGATGAGAACCTTTGAAAGGATTAACTAGGAAAAAAAATTCACCTATCACTGTAGGAGGCCTCGTCACTATGATTGCACATGCAATCGGACTTAGGTACCAGCTGAACAGAATCAAAGTCTCTGGCCAAATCAGACCTATGGATATACCATTCTGATTTAACCAACGTATTATAGGTAACTTAGGCCCTGACACTTATGAGTACCTCATTGCTGGCCGACCTGTTCACCTTTTCACACTGCCTAACCATGAGATGACGAGTGTCCACAACTGAAACAACTGGCTGTATGAATTGGATGAACCTATAGGTCCTGCCTCACCTCATTCTACACCTCAGGCTTACATGTACGATAGTGACCATATTTCAGAAGCTCAAGATTTTATATACTATGAAGACTATGTGTCGGAAGCTGAGACTGACCCTGAGACTCCTCAAAATTACCATAATTTCCCTGACCCCGTCCCTGACCAACAAACAGACAAGCTGAATACCATTCTGAAAACAGTGGACGATGTAAAGTTGGAAATTACCACAGTCAAGGAAGAGCTAACAACGCTGCAGATGGAAGTCACGACCTTCATGGACGTAGTTTGTGAACAGTTCGACTGCCTTACTAAACAGCTCGACAAATTGAAGCAGCATAAGGACTGATTAACTTTAGTTTTAGTTTTAGTTTTTACTGCATTCTGAACTATTTATGGTTTTATGTTTTTACAATTTGAACTTTATTTCAATTCTTGTACTTCATTCTTTAATTAATGAATTTCATTTGCAATTTCAGTTTAATCAAGAATTTTTCATTTTCAATTCATCGTTTTGGTTGATATACTGGTCTGAAATGAGACTTAATGCTATTACATAATGCCTGTACGAACCAAACAACACAAATTCTGCATTTGCAGAATTTGCTGCTATGACGATTGTCACAGCCTTGTTACGCTCGTCACGAGCCTCACGATCGTGACGCCCCTCACGATTGTCACACGATTACGTATTCTGCTAAATAGCAAAATACGACCGTTAGGCATTCGTTCTCTCTTCCAATTCCAATTCGTAACCCCCCCACTCTATCACGTTCCAAATACCTCCATAAAATCTCAACTCCCTCATTCATTCCATTCAACCCTATTCTTGTCCACTCCACCCGTTCATTCCCAAATTCCTCATTATAAAGTCACGATTCTTTTCTCATCCCATTCAACAGAAAGAACCACTCTCCCAAAACACTCTATCTTTTTCACAAAATCATCAGAAGCAATGGCATGCCAAGGAGAACTTCCAGATATGTCCAACATCATCTTTAGAGACGGCAAAAGAGGAGATCAGCAGCGAACCAACTACGTGCAATTTTATCAACACTCTGTTCAACCCACTCGATACGTTGATGTTGCCTGCCTAACAGAATTGGGCATTCGGGAAGGCGTCCAATGGATGCTATAAAATTCCGGGATGTGGTTCCTCTGCACAACCCCGCAGCCTACATATGAACAGTTAACCCTGGAGTTCCTAAGTTCGTTCACATACATGACCCCCACCGGCGAAACTAATCAGCTTACCGGTGTTGCTTGCTTCAGATTGTTCAGACGGGAATATCAGCTAAACCAGAATTAGCTGGCTCAGATGCTCCAATTCCACCATGGTGCTGATGCTCACTGCCGTGTTCCCTCGGAACAATTCTTTCTGGAAGCATTTGCACTTTGAAACCAACTCACCGGCACCACCGCCGATAGCTGGGACGACCTTAATGCTACATTCATTCACCATCCCGCTATCCGCTACTTTCACAGAGTGCTCGGTAACACTATCTTTGCCAGAGATAGTAACCATAAGGTAAACTATAGGGAACTGTTCTTTCTGAAATGCGTCTTTGCGCCGGAACCCATCAACGCCGCCCCATTTCTGTTGGCTCACATCCAGGAAAACTGTGGTCGAGGCTCCAAGCCTTTTTACTTCGGAGGCATCATCACTTCCATTGCCTTATCACTTGACCTAGGCGATCGTCTTCAGGCCCTCCCGTCCATACCTCTTATTTTCTTGGATATCGACTACTGTCGTTCTTCTCACCTCATCAAGGTACGAGCCGACGGAAGATATCATCCGGTGGTTCGCAACTGCACCATCCGCAACATCATCCTTCCATGCCGTGACCGTGCTCACCCTCAGAACAGAGCCAACTGGCTTTTTGACCCAGCGGCACCCGAAGCTAATGCTGCAGCACCTCAACAGAATGATCAGATGCTCGTTGATGAGGTACATGATGAACTGGACCGCGCTGCTCAGGATGAAGCTCCTCAGCAACCACCTCCTGCAGGTCCTTCTTCCCGTCGTCGCCCCCGTCCTCAAACCGAATCTACCATCGAAGATGTCCTTCACGCCATTTGGCAACAGAACGGGACCGCCGTCCTACTTGAACACCATCAACAAGAACAACATCAACAGGTCATCGATTTGTTGGTCGCCCAAGGGGAACGCCTCAACAATGTAGTAGATGAAATGGCCGCTTTAAACGTCCGTGTGGACGACTTACGCGACTCTATTTTTCACACCGGCCTACACCCCACGACCAGAGGAGGACGACATCGAGGAAGAGGGCGAGACAGAGAGTAGTGTTCTTTTTTTTTTAATTATTTTCTGCATTTTTCTTGTTTTTCATTGTTGTACACCTTCCACTGCCATTTCAAAGCAGTGAGGACAATGCTTGAGATGGTGTGGGAGCGGCACTTTATTATGTACTCCATTTCCCTTTCAAATTAATTTTAATTCAGTTCTATTTCAGTTTAATAAAGCGCATTTCTTATATTCTTTTCCGTTAAAAGAAATTCCCTAGCTT
The DNA here is from genome assembly GCA_963859935.3 of Lathyrus sativus. Lineage (NCBI taxonomy): Eukaryota > Viridiplantae > Streptophyta > Magnoliopsida > Fabales > Fabaceae > Lathyrus > Lathyrus sativus. Next base: position 486,954,707 of record OZ012741.1, on the reverse strand, counting down.
AATCTGCTTTACTCGAGCTATACGAAAACTTTTTCGATGCAAACATCCGGTGCGCCAAGATTAAGGCCAAGTTAAGGAAACTCGAGAGCGACTACTAATGATATCCATACCGATTTGACACCGTAGACCTCCGGTTTATACGATTCAGTTCCACTACCTACTGTACCGAAGCCTCAAGTTCGAGCACCAAGCGAAGCCCTTAGTAGTTTATAAAAGCAGTCAGCACCGCCTTAAGCGCGTACCACGTGGAAAGCCGATGCGAATAAGTGATCGGTAAGATCGTAAAGAAAATAATTGCTCCACAGCCATGTAGTGTTTATCTACCTTTGAAATTTCGGAATGGCAAGAAGAAAAGAAAAAGTGAGCTCATAAAAGAAAATAAGTTCCTTGTCAGTTGGTCCGTAGGTCTCTGGTTATGGACTCGGTAGGGCGAATCACGGTTCGATCCCCCATAACTTACAAAGTGAACATATCATAGGGTACCGCACTCGTGCACCAGACCCCGTAGAAAGAAAAGACCGAAGTCACTAACAGGTTATTCCACTACGTGCGCGAAAAGAGGTAAAGGGCTTAATGTGATTGCGCTGGAACGAAACTGGGTAGAACTTGGTACGATGAACTTAAAGCCGAGCTACAGCAACATGATTGGAACCGGCTCCTATAAGAAGGAGGCCTTCAAGAACATTTCTGCTTAGTGTCAAGTTCGTATGCGTGTTGTTATGAATCCTCTCCGAATTCCCAACTCAGCGCCTCTGAAGCAACTTTGAAAACACAAAGGAACGCATCGTGTGGCTGCATCGTCTCAGCTCTTAGGCTTTTTGCTTGAGGACAAGCAAAGATTCAAGTTTAGGGGAGTTTGATAACGCGAAAACATATATATTAAATGTCGTAATTTCATGCTACTAACGGTCGATTTCGTACCATATTTGTATTGTTTGTTAAGTATTTTGCAGGTTTACGAAGTCAATACTCAAATGAAGCAAGACAAGGAAAACAAGTACTAAAAGAATCATAACAGAAGAAAAAGGAAGAGAAAAGTAGCAGAAATTAACTTTGCTAATATGACGGTCGTCACAGGGCCCTTACGACCGTCGCGAACGTCATGACCTCCACGAGCGTCATGTGTCCCTTACGACCGTCACACATACAAATTCTGCATAACGTCCATTTTCCATAACGTGCAACAGAAGCCCAAAACAAATGCACGAATCCCTGGATTTTCTGACCCTTAATTGCACTTCCAAAAGCAGTTCAAGTACAATCCATTAACTATAAAAGGAGAGCTTGAGGACTGAAATAAGGGAGCCGCATTGAAGACCACGAAGTGCTGCCGGATTTACTACCAGAGATATTTTCTTGTTTTCGTTTCCTTTCTGCTTTGCTTCCTTTCCTTTGTTTTCTTTCCAGAATTCAGTTGTATTTTTCGTTCTTTAATTTTTCGTACAATTAATCATCACCAGAGTAATCCTGCCGACATTGTGGAGGATTATCCAAGTGCCGAACCAGAATTGTTTACAGGTTCCATTATTATAAACTAATTCTATTTGCTTTAATATGTACGTTTACAAGTTCTGCTATTTTAATTTAATTATGCATGCTTTAAATTTCATGTCTAGCTAAAACCGCATCGATCGGTATGTAATGAACTAGTAGAACGGAGTTCGATAATAACCGACGTAATTTTCCTTTTTCAAACTTGTTTCTGGCTCTAGTTTTTAAACCAAAATTGTTAAACTAAACTTCGTCGCGACAACGAGAACTTATTTAAAGCAATCTCGCCACGACAGTGGGAGATTCACTAAGGTATGAACCGACATGCGAAAGTTGAGGCTAAGACCAGATAGTAAAAACAAAGCATCTATTTTAAGCACAGCGAAAGCACTTTAAAAGAGATTAGAACTCAATGGTTTTCAAAAATCAATTTTAACCCCGAATGGGATAGCGAAAGCATACGTTCCGCCTTAGAGTTGCGACTAGCGTCAACAACCATCGTGAGACAAAGGTCTTTAAACAGTTATTTTCTCCTGAAAACCATTTTGAAATTACTAAACCGCACCGATAATTTAACGAATCCTTGAAGCACTAAGTCATTACATACCGGTTCCCGCATTAATATTCTAAGAAACCTTTTTGCATTTCTTTAGTTTAACCTTTACTTTTGCATATTTTCCCTATAAAACCATATACGACCTAGCTAAAAATAGTAACGTCTTAGTACACTAGATTGATTACGAGTCCCTGTGGGATCGATATCTTTATTACTACGCGATAGACTGTACACTTGCAGTTAATTCGATTAGACTCGGAAAGTCGCGATCAGATTGGTGTAAATTTCTGTTGAAAGGGTTCTTATAAAGAGATATGCTTGAGCAAATACTTAGAAATATTTTCTAAATATAGGAAGTTACTTTGACGAAGGGGTTCTATAAGGCCTTCCTTCGACAGACATCTGTATTTCAAATATGGATGGATAAGTGTCTTTTGTCCCTACCCGTTTCTTAGGAGAAGACGCGTGGCGAACCATGGTGAAACAAAAGCATACAGAGGCGAAATATGTCAAATTTTGAAGAAATGATCGTTAGAGGCGGTTATTTTGACGCATTATAAATAGGGATCTTAGTATTAGGATTCCGTGTGTTCAATTATTGTATTGTACTCAAATTTACTCAAAGTACCCAAGTTAACGTGAGAAAAATATCATTGTTGAGAAATGTACGTTTGAAACACCATACATTTTATTCAATAAAAATTTACTTTCTTTTACTCATTGTTCTTTACTGCATTCCTTTTACTTTGAAGTTATTTTTCTTCATTGCTTTACTTTACCAAAATTTTATAAAGTTTAGTCTTTTTAAAACAAAACAATCAAACAATCCTTTTTACAAACCAATGAATACTGTCGAAGTGTTCTACAAATTTTCCAGAAAAACATAATACACAATAGCTATGTCCTTAGGATTCACTAGTTGATCCTGCTAGTGAACCAAATCAATGAGTGTTTTAGAAAGACCAGCGATTGTTTACCAATTTTCACGATGAACAAATTGGCACGCCCAGTGGGACAATGCTATAGTGTGTTTAAATATTTTCTTTTACTTTTTTCTGGAAAGTTTCTTTGCATTTAAGTTCTTCATTTTTACGATCTTTCTACGCTTTGTTACATGAGACTTAGGAGTAGTAAAATAGCCACAAACAACGAAGAAAGGCCTAGAAGGAGATACATAAGAAGAATGGCAAATCCAAGTCTGCCAAATAACAAAAATCCACCAAATGATGGAGTGCCACCCCCTTCTTCTTCAGGGGGCATTACAGTTTCAGCGTCAATATCTGAAGCCATACCAACCATAGAAAGTTTGACCCCTACACAATCAATTGCTCAAAGTGGTCCCATACCATCCTATGGGGGAACACAGGGTCTACCATCGACCCCCCCTTCAGTGGGGCATAGTTTATTCAGGCCTTTTGTGCATGGATTTTTGATGCCACCAATAGGACGTGATCAACCTTATGGTATGCCAACGTCAGTGATGGCAAGTTTGCTGAACGCCTCATTAGCATTTGCAGACCCAGTGGTGAATGTGACTTCACCGTTATAAGTATCTGGTTCATGAATGAACAATATGGTTAGAATTAGCCAACCATTGCGAAATGGATTTCCTACCCAGATGCCAAACATTACCAATAATTCTGCAGCAGTGATAAGGCAACAAATAGACAAAAGAAACCATGAAATGGCCTAGATGCTTTCCCAAGAGATGAGGGTTATATTAAATCCCTTAATCTAGATTACTACCCAAATCAACCAATAGTTAGCGACATAAATGACGCGAATTGCTGACTTCTTTGGTGTCCCACAACCCCCTCGACCTCCTCTGAGGGAATGGATGGTACAAAATACTGGGCTGGTCTTAGAAGAAGACCATACAATTAACCAAGTTCAACTAAATGTATCCCAAGAAAAAATTTTAAACTAGGGGGCAATAGTTGAACCACCCAGGGTCGAACCTCATAGGGTCGAATAGCCGATCCAGAGGTAACTAAGGGTAGTACCTATACCTTTGACGTCACCAAGTGTGATGAAGATTTTGATGTATTAGTTAAAGATGGCCAAATGATAGTGCCTCCTAGCGCTAAAATTCCTCCCTTAGAACAGAGAAAAAAGAGATGTTTATGCAAATATCATAATTTTCTTGGCCATAAAACATCTCAATGTTTTCTTTTCAGGGATCTCGTTCAAAATGCTATTAAGGATGGACGTCTCAAATTCGCTGATAAGTCCAAGAACCAGATGAAGGTGGATCCCCTCCCAGTTGCTGATGCACACTATTCAGAGCCATCCATGGTGGATATGGTTGAAGTCACTGATGACTTCACCAATAATGTTGAAATGGTTAAAGCTACTGATGGCTTCAGTGGAATAGTTGCTGAAGATTTTGATCAAGAAACCACTGAGGGTTTGTCGCACCCTAATTTTTGACCTTAAGATTCCACCTTCTTGTGTGTTTTCTTGCATTTTATCTTTTTACTTCTACGCATGACTAAAAAGTGTGTGCAGGTGCATGAGTTTCGAAGATAAATTACTAGTTCTCTCAGCTAGCAATACTCAAGTATGGTGTGAAGGCCCGGTTATGATTCTAAGTTATATCTCAGGGTTCCCTCAAGGAGTTGTGTGTCTTACCACAATTTATGAATATGGTCGCCCACTGAGAAGCGTCAATACTCATGTTCTCCATAAAGTCAAAACGAGAATGTCATGGTCCAAATCAACATCCTGATCATAGTCATAAACCGAGGCCAATCTATGTGACCGCATTTTGGGTTTGTCAATGAAGAGTCAAGGTTCACTTTGTGATTTTGAGGATTTAAGCCCACCTGGATCCATAAAGGAAATGGTGTGCTATGAATTCATTTGGGGGAATGATTCAAACAAAAGTGCAACTACGTCGTGATTCGTTTCCAACACTTTCCAAGTCCGCAACTTGTTTAACTTGATCATACATTTTGATAAACTTAGCTGTCGTTTTAGTGCATCAATATTTTTGTGCCGGAGTTGATATATTTCTTCATAAACCTCGGCAACTTTTCGATAACTTTTAGCGTAAGGCATGGCATAATAACCCCTAAGACCGCTGTTTTTGGGGTCTACCTTCATTGCTTTTGAGACATAATAATTAAGCTAATCAATAGATGATTCGGTACAAATCGATACAAGTTCAATTCTAAAAACAAAGAAAAACAAAGGAGATGATTAAAAAAGGGAACTTGCAAGAGGTATTGGTTCTTGGCTTTGTTGAAGTGAAATTGGTTAGACTATTAATTAACGATGGCGTTAACCAAGACAACTCATGAGTCTACTATAAAAATTTCATTCATTTATTACAAAGTAATTTATGAAATAATTATCGAAGTTTACAACAAGTTGGGAGGCAATTATTATAGCTAAGCAACTTATGCTTTACAATCCAACTACAGTTCACGCCTCTTGTTCTCCTGGCATTGGTTGAAGCGGCAAAACTCAAAAAACGCGGCTAACCGCCTTGGTTCGGCACTAGTGGAGGGATTCAGGAAGATTTCAAAGCCAAATCTCACCACCATGGTCCACGCAGAAGGTTGCATTTCGCGGTTGCATCATCTTGATTTCATCTCTACACCTTTTCTTCGTCACACCATAATTCCTACAAGCAACCCTCAAATGTCAGCACCAACCATTATTGAGAGAATTTGTGCAATTGTTGAGAGCTTACTTGATTATCACTATGCTGCTGCCTGGGATAGAGTATTTGATATTATTCAGCTATGTTTCACGAATTAGGAAGTAACTCTCCTTACTTCATGAGAGGTATTCTCAAAAACTTGGAAGATACAGAAGCTGCCTGATGAAGATTTTCCCTTTAGGAAACAACTTCATGCATGCCTTGGATCAGATCTTGTTGTAATGGGACCTGAAACGTTGTTATCTCTTATACCATTGAATTTGGAAGCTGAAGATTTATCTGTTTCAAATATACGGCTTTTTCCAATACTGAAACAGTATATTGTTGGCACGAGAACTTCAAAATAATGTAGGGCATCCGCACTGAACTAATAGAGTGGCAGTTGGTTAACGCATAAACTGCGGAATAACGAAGCTATTAATAAAGGCATTGTCTTTTTAACTCAATGTAGTTTGAAAGTGAAGTTACCGGATTACATCTGTGAAGGAGGGCGGCAACAAGCTGGTGATGATTTAGTCGCGTTGCTCCTGCAAAAGAGGAAGTTTGGTAGTTACTTTCTTCGACTTGAAACAAAACCACAACTTCCAGAACATTCTTTAAATGCGACAACAAAAGCATTTCCATGGCTTCGGCTACAAGCAGAGAAGTCACTTCCATCAGCTTGTCCCACAACATCAATATAAGTACATAATGAAGAAAGCTCACCTGGAAAAGAATTAATCTCGTTTGTATCATTATTGAACAACAATAACATCACAAGTGAAGACAACGACACCATCCGATCCGTGACTCTGCAGGTAGTCTTGATGTGTCCTGCAGATGAGTGTAATTTAATGTCAATATCATGAGGCTGCAAATGAAAGCAATATTGGTTCAAGTTTTGTCCCAAAGTAAGGTTAATTTTTTTTACCCCAAGAATTCGAGAAGAAACTCAAGAGCAGTGATAAGCCGAAGTAAAGGCACGCATACGGAAGACCTGCAAGACCATCAGACAATATCAAACCAAAAGACCTGCATAACAATATAATGACAGCAAGGGTGTTTTGACAGAAATAAGAATTGAGGCATATGGCTCAAGAAATCCTTTTCATGGCCAACGTTGGAGATGTAGAGGTTTAAGGTAGTTCTCAATTGCTCTCATAAAGCTTCCTTCTGGCCGTCGTTCATTTGTTTAATGGCATAATAGTCTTCAGAGCCATCGGTTCTGCAACGGCAGCCACCCCAGCAGCAAGAGCATTCGATTTCCTTTCAGTAGCCATAGCCGTCAATACAAAGCAGCAACATTTTTGCAGAAAACCAACGTCGACGTACTCATGTTGTATTACTGTTGTTAGCTCACCTTCCTGAACTGCAGAGCACCGTGAACATTGGAATCAGAGAATTGTAGGAAGCAATTCAACATATTGATCTAAAAAAATAGAAGTATTCCAAGTTTGTTTCCTCCTGTACAAACCAAAAGGGAAGTTCATTAAAGCAATTCAAAGATAACAATCAGGCAAGATCAAAGATTCCAAACATGTCTGTTGGAAAAAGGAAACATATTCAATAAATTGACTCAAAATGGAAGTAATTTGAAACATCATTAGACAAGATCAGAACCGAAATCAGAGCATTCAATCCAAATCAAAGTTTTGATCCCTTCTGAGCCTATAAAACAGAGCATACAACATTCACAAGAGGAGAACAAGAAATTCACGAGATTCAAATCAAACAGCATCCAGTTTCAAAACACACAAAAATACACAGCAAACCCAAATTCCACAGATCCAAAATCAAAACCCTAGAAAATCAAAATCGCGTAAAAAGAAAGGGAGCTTATCTTCTTCAAAATTCCGCGAATCACCCACCACCGTCGTCAACTCTTCGACCTCACCAGAGTTACCGTATCAAACCTTCAAGTTGATTCCGACCTTCGTCACCACCTTCGACGCCAGAAACCACCGCGATTCGCGCATCGTTGCCCTCGCCGCCGTATTTCCTTTTTCCTCTATTTTGATCTAACATTTGTTTGAGTTTTATTTTTTTTAGGGTCTTAAGGGAAGAAGATAAATAGAAGACGGAGGTAGAATACAATAGGGAAATCGAGAAAGAAGAGGTCGCAGAGAGAGAATCACATCAAGAGAGGAAGGGCGATTTCCGATTTGGGGATTTTGGGGGTCTTAGGGTTTCTGTTGTAATTTTATGTTGTAATCCTGTACATGCATCCTCACCATATTACCATGCACCTCACACACACACCCACTGATCTTCAACGGATATAAATCCCCCGATCCACACCGCGTTTCCACCGTGAACCCCTTTCCCTGCACGCACACCCAACCATATGCCATTAATCAACCCTTGACCTTAATTAATCCGCCTAATTCACTTAATCTTTTTAATTTAACTAATTAACTATCATTTAATCTATTTATTTATCCAATCAATTTTTATTTAATAACCTATTTTCACTGTTTTTTTTTCATTCATCAATAATAACCCGTTTAAAAATAATAGTATAATTTCTCATGTTCTAAAAACCCTTTTTTTTCACATTTTCAAATATCTTCCATTTAGTAAGGAAAATAATGGTAAATTTTCTAATTTAATTTACTTTTAGTAAAACAATAATAGCTTCTATAAAAAAAATAATAACTTGCTTTTCACTTATTAATAACTAGAACCCATTTTGTTTAAATTCCACCCGTTTTATATTTAATTTAATTTAAACAATTTCCTTTTAACTAATTAACTTATATTTTAATTTACCTACCTTTTATTTAATCAATTAAATAAACCTTTTATCATATAATAAATACTTATTTCATTTAATTCTAATATAACCTTTTTTAGTAAAATCCCCATAATAACGATAAAACTTATTTATAACCAAAACCATTTTCTTTCAATAATTTATATTCTGTTAAATCTAATTCTCAAGTTTAATTCCATAATCTCACCAAAATAATAATAAAACAATCTCTCCCTAAAATCAATTCAACTACGTCTAAAATCAACCAACATCAATCTCCTAAATTAATCAATCGTGCACGCTCTCACTTGCACTTTAGCGCTTTCATGCGTTTATGTATGGATTTACTTATTCGCCTTTATTTTCCGCAATTTATCATTTCCGCATTTATTTCATCGCAATGCATTGCGTCCAAAGGAAGAACCTGCGCATAACTTAAACGATTGTACGTATGCATCTCATTTGCATCATATTCCCCTTTGATCCTTGATCCCATTCAAGTCGATCTTCTAAGTTAGATCCTACCCCATAGGAAGGACCTTTATCTTTACAACTTAGATACAAATAAATAAACTCAATACAAATACTCAAACACATTAGAGAATAAGATGTTAATCATCTTAAGTGAGATAAAACTCCTACCCCATAACAATTCAATCAATATGTGGGGACTTTGCCTTAAGAGAGATAGTGACATACTTGTCGATTAAATTCCGAGTATTTGATCCCTTCTCTTAAGACGATGCAAAGACCATTTTCCTACAAAGTTGTGGTGGTTAAATCAAGTAATCTCCCTTAAAATGACAACTCATCTTTTCTCCTAAAATCAATCAATCAACTACCTTATTCCGTAGGAACTTTGACCACAGTCAAAGAACTCCTCAAACCCTTTAGGGGAACTACAGATACTGTGATTCCACTCTCGTAAGGATATGTAGGCATAAGATGCGACATCTTATCGAGAATACTTAGAAATAAACCCCTAGGTCTTTCACCCTTAAGCAGATAAACCTTAGCAATAAAACAAACATAAAATAAGAGGTTCCTGTAGAGTACTACAGAAACTTAGGATGCTAGCACCTTCCCTAAGTTTAACCAACCCCCAAACCTATAACTCTCTAGCTTGCATTTGCATTGCATTGTGGGTATTTTGATATTTATCCCTTCCTTTGGACAAATCAAAGTTCGGTTGCAAATGAATAAGATTCAAGCTCATCAATAGCTTGGTACCCAAATTTCACCGCGACAGGGTTTCGTCCAGATCCCGTGAAACTTCAACTACAAAGTCACTGAAGACTTTGATAATGACGCCACTGAGGGCTTCATGGAGAAGGTTGTTGATGGCTTTCAAATTGAAACCATTGAAAGTTTCATGAACGAAGCTACTGAAGGCTTCAATAATGAGACCACTGAAGGTCCCACCGGAATGATTTCGATGTGTGAAATTACTGATGGTTTCATACACATCAATAACGAAACTAAGGATGATGAGGGCCTTAGGAAGAAATTCCAAGAAATGTATATCTCTACAGGTACTAATTTTGGAGTTAACATGGTCGAAATGACCAACAAGTCTGCAATAGAAGTGGACAAATACTCTCTCTAACAAGAAGAATGTGCCAAAATGGCATATCCAAAATAAGAATAAAATTTGGTTGAGTTTCTTTGCAGATGCCAGCGAAAGAATTCCCAAGTGATGTTGTGTTCTAGATACAGTGCTGTCTTCGACAGAAAAGCTGCAGAGAATATCCAAGGGGTTCGACGGGCGAAGGATAAAAACAACTGGAGAAACTCAAGCAAACATGAAGCTTTCAACCAAAAGGGAGCACCAAAAAGGATATAGTCAACATGGACCAGGGGTCCGTGGCAACAGGCCATCTACCTTCAAGTCCACTTCCGAGGCCCCCATGGGGAAAGTGGGTGAGACCAGTGGAGAAAGGAGAGAATAGCCAAAAAAAGTGGCAAAATTTCGAAGTTAAAAGGGGATCTTCGGTTGCATACAGAAGTGAGTTCCAAGCTTCCAAGAAATCAACCTGGCATTCAAAAAATTACAAAGTTAAAAATCTAATGACGAGGTCTTAGTGGAGACGTCAACAAAGGAAATGTAAGGCTGAGAGAGAAGTAGTGACAAAAGAGAATGCTGAATCTAGTAGCAACGTGCAGATCAAAAAGGACAACAATAAAGACAAAAAACCTGTCAAAAGGAAATATGTTGAAAGAAAGTTGTTCATAAACCAACAAGAAGATACAAAAGAAAAATCTGGCCAAATGTTGGCAGATAATGAAATCATGACGGGCGATTTCGACATGGGATCTAAGTCATCACTCAACATTATCTATAATGTCGTATCCATTCTACCCAGAAAGTAAGACAGGGTGACGGAATTGGAATACCCATAAGATGAGGTTGAATAAGAAGTGGCTTGTCAAAGGCTAATATGTTACTATATTTTGAACAATGGTTGTGTCGAGGAACATATTGTGTTCTTCAAAAGAACAGATGAGGCCATAAAAACCATTTAAAGCCTTTATTCATCATAGGAAAGATGAGAACATGGGTATCAATAAGATACTGGTAGATGGAGGAGTAACAGTTAATATTATGCTGCATTATATGTTAAAAAGATTGGCAAAAGTGTTTCCGACATAAAGCCACATAACATGGTCCTTTAGAATTACAAAGGGAAAGTTGGAACAACCATGGTAGTCATCCCTGTAGACTTAAATGTTGGCACAATTACTAGGCCAACAATATTTATGGTGATCGCATCCAAGGCCAACTATAACCTACTCCTTGGAAGGGAGTGGATCCATGGAATAGGTGTGGTACCTTCGTCACTTCACCAAAGGATATCCATCTGGAGGAGTGATGGAGTTATTGAAAATATCAAGGTAGACCAGAGCTATTACATGGCTGAGGTTAACCAAATAAGTGGGCATCATTTTGATAAAACTTTGGCCTACATAGCACCATGTAATCATGTAGGTTTTGATTTTACACCTGTAGATAACGCCTTTTATTCCTTATACTTGCACCCCACCCACGGCTTCCAGTGGGATATGGCGGTTGTTGGCGAAAAAGACTATGTCTTTGGAACAAAGGGAATCCAACCAACTGGTTGGGGCAGTGAATTCAGTGACGATGACTAAGTCATTGGCACTCAAAAAGATTTCGGCTTATATAGCTAAAAATAGATTGAAAACGGCCTTAGAGGCTGAAGTAATATATATGGATGTCGAAGCCAAAGATGACGAAAAAAACTTCAAAGGTCCTGGGAAGGACTTCGACCTGGATCCTCCTTACAAAGAACAGGTTGAAGTGCTAAGCCAAAGGCTAGATGCCATATACGATGATGAGCCTTTGGGTTTTGAAAAGGATCCTCTAACAAGCAACGTCAAAATGCTGACGCAAGATCCTCTGGAAGAAGTTTACCTAGGAGAAGGGACAATGTAAAGGCCAACCTACATCACGGACAATCTTGACCCACAACTCAGAGTCAAAGTAATTCAACCGCTGAAGGAGTTTAGAGACTGCTTCGCATGGGATTACAATGAAATGCCTGGTTTAAGTAGAGAGCTGGTTGAACTGAAGTTGCCAATAAAGCCTAGGAAGAAGCCCATTAAGCAGACTCCAAGGTGATTTGCACCTTCGATTCTCTCAAAGATCAAAGAAGAGGTCGAAAGACTTATGATATATAAATTCATCCGTACGACCAGGTATGTTGAATGGATTACCAATATTGTTTCAGTTATTAAAAAGAATGGAACTTTAAGGGTTTGCATAGGCTTTAGAGATCTAAACGCTGCAACCCAAAGGGTGATTATCCAATTCCTGTGGTGGAAATTCTAGTCGATTCTGCTGCAGGCCATGAGTATTTAAGTATGCTCGACGGATATTCTAGCTATAATCAAAATTTCATTGCTGAGGAAGACGTGTCGAAAATGAAATTTCGATGCCCAGGAGCATTCAGCACTTTCGAAGGGCAATGAATTTAATTTTTCATGACTTTATTGAAAAGTTTATGCAAATTTATATTGATGATATTGTGGTTAAGTCAGCTTCAGGAAAAAGTCATGTAGACCATCTTCGACAATTGTTTGAAAGAATGAGGAAGCATGGTCTCAAGATGAATCCTCTTAAGTGTGCTTTTTGTATGCAGGAGGGGGATTTTCTAGGCTTTATGGTCCACAAAAAGGAATAGAGATTAATCAAAATAAGACCAAGGCCATCATGGAGACGAAAGCACATTCAACAAAGAAGAAGTTGCAGTCATTGCTAGGAAAGATTAACTTTCTAAGAAGATTCATTTCTAATCTAAGTGGCAAGGCTCAAGTCTTCTCACCTCTTCTTCGACTCAAGCAAGAGGGTTTCGAGTGGGAGCAAGCGCAACAAGAAACATTCGACAAGATTAAAGAATACCTTGCTCACCCTCTAATTTTGGCGCCTCCTTGTAGAAATAGGAGTATGAGATTGTACATATCTGCGTCAGACAAGACCTTAGGGAGCATGTTAGCTCAAGAGGATGAAAATGGCATCGAAAAAGCCATTTATTACCTTAGTAGAGTCTTGAATGATGCAGAAACTAGATATAGTATAGTCGAAAAGTTGTGTCTTTGCCTATGCTTTTCTTGTACAAAATTGAAGCATTATATAAAACCAGTGGAAGTATATGTTTCATCTCATTTCGGCGTTATTAAACATATGCTTTCCAAACCTATTTTGCACAGTCGAATTGGTAAATGGGCTTTAGCCCTAACAAAATATTATTTAACTTATATGCCTTTAAAGACTGTTAAAGGACAAGTGGTAGCCAACTTCATAGTCGACCACTCTAGTCGAAAACTCCCTAAACTTTATAGAGCTTGAGTCATGGAAGTTGTACATCGACGGTTCTAGTCATAAAGATGGAACGAGAGTATGAGTATTAATTATTTATCTTAACAAAATTCCAACAAAATTCAAGTATAAGGTCGAATGCCTTTGCTCAAATAATGAAGCTGAATATGAAGCTTGAATTGCCGGACTTGAAATATTGTTGAATTGGGGGAAACTCGAGTCGAAATAATGGGAGACTCAAAGTTGGTAATAAAACAAATTACAAAGGAATACAAATGTGTCAAGGAAAATCTTATCATGTACTTTGTGATATACAATAGGTTATTACGGAGATTCAGAATGGTAAGCATTCGACACATACCTCGACTTGAGAATCAAGAAGCCAATGACTTGGCCCTGATTGCTTCAAGATACAAAATTTAGAAGGAAAAATTACAAGATGCAATCGAAGTCAGAGGAAGGGTTGTATCAACTAAACTATACCCAACAGACTTGGAGACAATGAAGTTAGGATATGCTGACGAAGAAAGGTTTGAGATATTGGCTATAAATGGTCTGAATGATGAAGATTGGAGAAAGGAAATAGTAGACTACTTGCAGAATCCAATAGCTTCTGTCGAACGAAAGGTCAAGTACCAAGCCTTAAGCTATGTTTTAATGGGGAATGAATTATTCAAAAAGACGCCTGAAGGTGTCTTACTCAAATTCCTTAGCAAATCTGAGGCATATTTGGCTCTTTCTAATGTCCATAGTGGGGCATTTGGAGCATATCAGGTAGGCCATAAGATGAAATGGTTATTATTTCGAAAAGGAATGTATTGTCTTACAATGCTAAAAGATTGTATTGAATTCACCAAAGGGTGTTAAGAATGCCAAGTGCATGCAGGCATTCAACATGTCCTTGCAAGCGAATTGCATTCCGTAGTGAAGCCTTGACTTTCAGAGGTTGGGCTTTGGATTTAGTGGGTGAAATTTGACAAACATCATCTAAGAGTCAAAAATACATTTTAGTAGGAATATATTATTTTACTAAATGAATTGAGGCTATACCATTGGTAAACGTGGATCAAGATGCAGTAATCGAATTCATTCAAAAGCACATTATCTACAGGTTTGGAATCCCAGAAACTATTATAGTGGATCAAGGATTAGTTTTTACTGGTCGAAAGATGCAAGAATTTGCTAAAAAAACAGGATTCAAACTCTTAACATCCACACCTTATTATGCTCAGGCTAATGGTCAAATTGAAACAATAAATAAAATGGTGATTGGTTTAATTAAGAAGCATGTGGGGAAGAATCTAAGAAATTGACATAAGACATTGGACCAAGTTTTGTGGGCTTGTCGAACCTCCCATACAGACGCTAAAAATACTAAACCCTTTCGACTAACCTATGGTCTTGATGTTGTGTTACTAGTCAAAATATATTTATAGTCGACCATAATTCATAGACGACATGAAATTCCACATGATTCCTATTGGAATATGATGTTGGACGAAATGGTTGATTTAGACGAAGAAAGACTAAATGCCTTAGAGTTATTAAAAAGGAAAAATAAGAGAGTGGAAAAGTCATTTAAAAAAAAGGTGAAAGTGATTTTTCCCATGGATCAGAAAGATAGAACTCTGGGCAAATGGTCCCCTAAGTGGGAAGGTCCTTTTCAAATGGCGCATATGAAATCGAGGAGTTAAACGAAGATAGAAGAATCTTGAAGTAAAATGGTAAGTATTTAAAGAAATTTAAGCTTATACTTCAAGCGGTAAAAATAAGTACAGAGTAATTCATCCAAAAGATATTTAAAGCCAAAATGGAAATTAAAAAGTAATTTTCTAAAATGGCTAAAGTCATTACAATCCATGCCTAAAAGGGCTTACAAATTACAATTGAAAGAAACCAAAGATAAAAAATAATCAAGTTAAAATGGGAGAGAGCTTTTCATCTTCTCATATTTGGATTTCTGAAGCATCAAGCAACGTTCACAGAGAGCCTTGTTGGTTGAAAGGTCTTCGATTTCCTTTCTAAGCTCTCGGGCTTTATCAACATGATACATTCCAACCTTGAGTTCTTCGTCCACTTCTTCTTGGTCAAACATGAGAAGTTCATTTTTACGTTGCTTAGTCTGAGAAATCTTGCTTTGTAAACCTTTGATTTGCTTCTCCCATTCTCCAATGTTTTTATCGCAGCTTTCAATTTCTTTCTTATTTTGCTCAGAGACCTTTTCCATGTTTGAAGCCTTCGTGGTGGATTCAGAGGCTGCATCCTATTCAGCCAATTAGGTCTCTGATTTTTTTGTTAATTTTGTCTGAGAAATCTCTAAGAAGATTTAGATCAGCAATGACAAGATCAATCAAAGTGCCCAGCTCCATTATGGCTTCATCAACTTTTGGAGAAAGCTCAAAGACGTTGACTTGCTTCAAGATTTTCTTGATCCTAAAACAGGCAGAAGTGTCTTTTTCCAAGAGTTGGAACAAATCATCATTGAATACCTTCTCCTTGATTTTGGGAAGCAAGTCATCCTCAGTCTTATTGGCTGACTGATTTCATGAGGCAGTTGAAGTGCTGGTACTTTTATCGCCAAAGCTATATCTGGAGCTGATCATGGCTTTTAAATATTGCAATGTCCTTTGCACTTTCAAGGACTCTAGCTCTTCGTGTGAAAGGCTGGTAGAGTTCGTTCCATTTAAAGCATCTGGATGTTAGTCAATTTTCGATTGATCTTGCTTTTCTTTTTCATTGTCAGCTTTATCTTCCTCTTTTTCTTCTTCATCTTCGTCCTCCACAATGATTTCAGTTTCAAAATCAAACATATGATGATCCTCTTCCTCTAATTCATACTCTTCACCTTTTTCTCCGCCACCATCCTGTTGATTGATGGAGGAGCCATCTTCAGATTTGTCTTTGACTTGTTCTATAGACGATATTTCATTGTGTCCCGCGGCATCACCTAAGAGTTCCTCCCTCACTAGGCATTTCTCTTGATCAGGTGCGTTGGTATGTGAGAGCTTTGTAGTGGCCTTGAGTGGCGATTTCTTTTGATCACCAACTAGTTGGCTCACTTCGCCAACAAATTCCTTTGTGGAATCCTTAGACTTGGAAGGGGTTTTCGAATGATAGGTAGGATCACTGCTTGTGGTAGGGATGTTTTGTTGTACAATGGGATGCCCTTTGTTATCTTTGGCATCCTAAGAAGAAGAAACAATAAAGGATTAGAAGCATGTTAGGCGAAAACAACCATAAAACTCAAAGACAAAGAAGAAATCTTGGTACCTTAGGATTTTCAGTCCCAGGGCTAGAGTTATCACTCTCTACCTGATCAGGGTTCTCCTTGTTAGTTGATTTCTTGCTACCAGGTGTAGCATCAGTTTCTACTACCTTTGGGGTAGGAGGTTTCTTTGTAGGCACTTTTGTTGAGGATTAAAACCTGCATCAGTAATTTTTGTATGCTTTTTCTTCTTCTTGGTATGTTTGTAGTGGTCTGGCAAAGCGTCCCCATCATCAAATTCAATATATGAACTCCAGGTTCTTTTTGCTTTCTCTTTTTTAGGTGTCAGAGGTAGTTTTCGACTACCCTGCAAAAATATTATATTTTAGATGTTAGAATGAGAAGGAAATATGATAAAAATAACAATAAATTATAAGCCTAAAGATTTACCTTTGTTGTGGGTTTCTTGGTGTTTTCCTCTTCTTTTTCTTTTTTGACGACTTCCTTTTCGGCGGGATTAACTTTTTTGGTTGGAATCTTCACAACTGCAAAAGAATCAATTTAGTTAGTATAAGCAAATATAAAATACAAACAAAAAGAAAAGAGAAGTTGTGTCGAAGAACCTCCCATTCCACACCTTCATATATTGGAGACTCCATGCGCACGTGTTCTATGCCAATATGAAGGTGGAATTTGAAATTATCTAGAGTATACTTAGTCAGAACCACTTTCCTAGCATGCCTTTCGGATTCTTGTCGAAGAATTTTTATAAAACCCCTACAGACGAACCAATCTGGGAATGGAGGGCTAAAAGTCACACCAAAATCAGCAGATGGCAGTCGAGGGAATTTTAGAGGATAGAGATTAAAAGATAATTCGTAACGTTGATCAGGTTGAATGTACGAAGGAAGTTTTAAGTCCACTAATTTCTTTGTAAATTTTTCTTTTAAAGTCACGGCTGCTTCGCTAATGGTTCAACTAAGATCATCTAGCCTGTAGGCAGTTTCAAAGTATTTCTGGAATGCTTGGATCTCTTTGATGTGTGTTGTAGTACCTTTTTTCACTTTGTCCCACACAAGGGAGAAATCTCTAGTTAGGTGGAGATTAAAGGCAACTACATCAATGAATTCAGCAGTATAATATTCTCTCCACCACTCGTCGAACTCTCTGGTACAAAGAAAGCTTGGTTTGAAAGGTACAGGATCAAACTCTGTAAGGTCAGAATATTTGGCTAGCAACTTGGTACATTTTGCTTCATTATTCCACATGTCGTAATGGATCGGCGAACCCTTTTTGAGAAAGAGGGGTTTGGTTTTAATTTGAATCTAACCAAACTGTCGAGAGACAAGATTTTGTTGATAGCTAACAAGAGTAATTCGAAGCTTGGAAGGGTTGAGCCTTGAGGCCAACAGTCTTGGTGTAAGGAAGGATTCCCAAATATCAAGAGATTCAGCTTCCTGTTCCTTCGACTCATGAGGGAATCTTCTTGTAAACCATTAAGAGCTTACCTTTCAATTGGCAAAAGGGGCCATGTTGGAAGAAAAATTATGACGCTTAGAAAACATCATCACGTAACTGGTGAATGTTTGCTGAAGGTAGGGCTAGAAATGAGTCGAGCCGGGTCGAACTCACTTTAGTTCGACTCGACTCGTTAAGAATTGATTCATCTCAAATCTCAGTTCGAGTTCGACACGAACTTTTTTGTAAGCTTAAACTCGACTCGTTAAAAGTTCATGAACTATTTGGTTAATCTCGTTAGGTTCAGCTCACTCGCTCCATGGACTTAAAAGTCATTTTTTAAAGTCTATTTTATTTTTATATATTTGACATTTTAAATTAATTTTTTAAAAAATAAAAATGTTGAAATAAAATAAAAGTTATGAGTATGGAATTTAACTTTGTTTCAAAAACCAACTAATTCAAAACTACACAACTTTCAAGAGACACATTTGAAAGTCTAATTAAAAAAAATCTTCAATTGAAGTTTAAATTTATCTCAAAAACCCATAAATTAATCAAATATTTTAGAAACTTACAAATTTAATGAAATAGTTCACAAAAAATTACTAGAAATTGATGCATTTTCATCACAAAATGATTACACCATTTGCAACCTTCATTACACATGTTTTTTACAAATGTTATTTTAGCAAATGTCATAATATCTCCAACAAGGATGACTCAAATGCAATTATCAACTTTATTGCCATAAAAAGTAGATAAGAGACAATGTAGGGTTAACATTTGGAGTAAATCTTTAAACATACTCTTAAAAATAATATAATCATTCTCATATATAATCGAGTTGACTCATGAACCTAACGAATCAAACTATGTATAGTTCAAGTTCATCTCATTAAGTTAACGAACATAGTTTTTCGTTCATATTAAGCTCATTTAGTTCATGAACCTAGTTCGACGATTTAATTGGAGAACCGAGTTCTGAACTATTTTCGAGTTGGTTCAGTTCATTTCCAGCCCTATCTGAAGGCTCATTCCTATGTCATTGGGAGTTAATAGCACAAACCTCGTCCCTTCAACTCTTCTGCTCTTCACTTTGATGGAATCTTCATTGATGGGGTTTCGATTAGGAAGGGATGCTTCAAAAGTGGCATTCAACCATAATTGCAGCAGCCAGAAAGGTCCAGAAAGAAGCAAACTTCCTTTCGTCTTGATGGTCTTCAATGTTGTGACGCCTTCACTAACGAATTCATACAGGTTGTCCAGAATGATTTCACTGAGACAAAGATCATGTCCAACATGCAACTGGTTCGCCATGGTCAAGTACCTCTTCGCCACTTGGAGAGACCTTGAGCAGAAGACACAGCGCGAGATCCAGAGAGCCAAGAAGGCAACATGTTCTTGGTCAGAAATCTCATTGGTTTCTTTGTCATGATAACAAGCTATGTAGGTGGTGAAGGTTGCTTTGATGGTATCAAAACCTATCGAGTCATCAACTAGAGATTGGAGTCATAGTCCACTCCAATGGGTTTCAAGTTAGTAATGGCAGCAACGTTGGAAAGAGTTGGGGTAACCATTCCACAAGGGAGATGGAAGTTGTTGTGGGTGTTGTCTCAGAAGTATAGGGAAGCAATGAGCGTAGAAGGACAATCACCTGGTCTTATCTTCGACAGTTGGATTAAGTCATAAATTCCCATTTTCTTCCAAATTTAAGACTTGGTTTTTTCTATCTTTTCTAACCAAGCCAAGTAGTCAGAAGGGTCTTTCGACAGAGGGCATAATCTAAAAACCCTAGAGCTAATATTCATGAACTCTAGGTTTATGGGGTCCTTAGAAGCTATGTTCGAAGGTGAACCTTGACCATCTACCTCCACTTTTTCATCAATTTCTATTTCCTTATCAGTTCTAGGTTTTAAGCCGTTTGCTATAGGTTTGTAATGATGGTAAGTTGTGAAAAACTCCCTCACTTTAGTGGGGTTAGCAGAGAGATCAGGTAAAGGACCTAACGTGGCATGGGTCTTTCCAGAAACAAGAAGAGGTATAAGTACCTGTGATTGATATATTTTGTGTTTCTCCTCTTCATTTGGAGGTTTTGGGATGTATTATTGATTTCCAACTACGTTTAGGCCCAACATCCTATGAACTGAAGGAAGATCTTTGGATTTCTTGGAGTCTTTTGCGTTCTTGCTGGTTTCCTTAGAGATCTTTGAAGTGGAAGCCATTGTTGTAGTCAGTGTGCAAAGAAAAGATTTGAAGAAAGATGAAGTTTTGAGGAAGAATGTGTTTCAAAATGTGAAAAGAGTAAAAATGGTAATTTTCATTCTTTTATAGACGGATGGAAGTGGAACGGTTAGTGTGCACGATCATCGTATATCATTTATGGTGATAAAAATCATGGGACACGTATCATGCGAGGGTAATGTGATAAGACGGTAGCAGTTAAAGGTTTGACCCATGATCTCCTAGGGACTAGACGTGCGATGATGAAAGAAGATTCACACATAGGTTTAAGGAGACATTTGGGGAAAGTTTTCATCATGACAATGACGTCATAGCAGTCCAAGGAATTTTCTGGCGTCAAATAAGAAAGCTTCAAAATATGCCATTTTCTTCATTTTAGTTGAAAATGATATTTTTGGAGGGCAATTTGTTGGATGGGAATTTCGACGCCATGTTCCCCTTTGATAAACTAAGTAAAAAATGAAAAGTTTCTTAAGATTGGTTGATTTCGACAGGGATTGGTGTAACGTTCTATCGAAATAGTTCTCATAGAGAGATATGCTTGAGCAAATACTTAGAAATATTTTCTAAGTATAGGAAGTTACTTTGACAAAGGGGTGCTATAAGGCCTTCCTTCGATAGACATTTCAATTTTAAATATGGATGGATAACTATCTTTTGTCCTTATCCGTTTCTTAGGAGAAGACGTGTGGCAAACCATGGTAAAACAAAAGCATGTAGAGGCAAAACGTGTCAACTTTTGAAGAAATGATCGTTAGAGGCAGTTATTTCGACGCATTATAAATATGGATCTTAGTATTAGGATTTCCGTGTGTTCAATTGTTGTACTGTACTCAAATTTACTCAAAGTATCCAAGTTAACGTGAGAAAAAAGTCATTGTTGAGAAATATACGTTTGAAACACCATACATTTTATTCAATAGAAATTTACTTTCTTTTACTCATTGTTCTTTACTGCATTTCTTTTACTTTGAAGTTATTTTTCTTCATTGCTTTACTTTACCAAAATCTTACAAAGTTTTGTCTTTTTCAAACAAAACAATCAAATAATCCTTTTTACAAACCAATGAATACTGTTGAAGTGTTCTACAAATTTTCCAGAAAAAAAAATAATACACAATAGTTATGTCCTTAGGATTCACTGGTTGATCCTACAAGTGAACCAAATCAATTAGTGTTTTGGAAGACCAATAGTTGTTTACAAATTTTCACGGTAAACACCCATACAACTTTCATCCATAATGTGTCAATCGCTTTTTGCATGCCATTCATCACATATTGCTTAGATTTTGAATCAACATATTTTTTAATGTGAAATCCACATAGAAAATTAATCGTCCTTGGAAACATAACTTCACTTTCTTTCATCAAAGCACGATCTCTATCCATCAAAATAACTTATGGGCATAAATCTTTCTTCACAAACAATTGTTTCAACTTATCCAACACAAATAAATATTTTATGTCTGCTCATATTCCAAGTAAGCAAATGCAACACCAAATGTCAACTCAGTTGTTGTCTTGCCAACAATTTCAAATACAGGTTGTCTATATTTGTTTGTCTTGTAAGTGTTGTCCTTAACTAAAACAATAGGAAAAATATTCAATAGCTTAACTGAATCTGGATGGGCCCAAAAAATATCTCTCACAACTTCTGAGTCATCTCTTTTTCTACTTCAGTAATCATAGTCTGATATTTCTATAAGCTTAAACAAATGTTGTATCTCACTTCTAGGATCTCTTATCTCTTTTTGCAACTTACCCTTATGTTTATATATTTGCATAATGCAAGTGACATTCTCTGGATCTTTCTCTTACAACGAAAGCAATATGTGTGTAGGTGGAATATGTCTCTTTGTCAAATCAATAACATGCTGCTTCTCATATGTGCTCAACCTACCAATAAAGAATTGAAATTCTAATTTATCAGGTAAACAATGGTTATGAAGTCCACATTTTACATAAACCTTCTATCCAGACCCATCTTTCGCCGGAGTCGGCCTGATTTTGAATGGACATCCATATTTCTTAGTTGTACTTTGTGTTTCACTATCTGCATTCTTGTATTTCCCACATTTATCATAACCAAATATTATTTTGTTGCTTTTCCCTCTTTTGCTTATTTTGGTATTTGAATGAGTGATAATAATGATTAATTTATTTTTAATTCTAACCTCTTTAATCCATCTTATCACCTATTCTCGTGTATTGAATATTTGTGTTGTTAAGAACACATAAGAGGTATCTACATATATTTGGTTTTTATCACAATTTGCAGAAAAATTGTCATACCTACAACATAACAAAAATTGTAAAAAAAAAAATTTAAAAATGCAAATTGGACATCTTGACATCAAGTCTTTCGGTACTTAAAAAATAAAAATTGGATTTCTTTTTACAAAGTATTCTGGTACATATCGACATGCAAATCGGAATACATTTGCCAAGTGTTCCGATACACTATAACTTTAAACCAATATCAGAACTCTTTATTCGAGTTCTCTGAATGTTTAATGAAATACAAACTGGATATCTTATTGAAAGTGATCCAATACATAAATATTATGTATCAGAACTCATTTGCAAAGTCTTTTGATACACATATGCAGGGGTGCAATTTTTCGGAAGTGTCAGATAAATAGTAAAAAGTAAAATAATAAATTAGTTAAAAACATGCAAGAGTAAAGTTGACATTTTCAATAAAATATAGGGACATTTTTAATAAAATGTAGGGGTATGAGGATAAGTGTAGAGGTATGAGATACAATTTTCTCCCAGCTCTAGAAGCATAATGGATCTTAGCTTATTAAAACTCATTAATGTTTGAAGATTTTGTTTGCTAGCCATCTAGTGAGTTCTATTGTGAAGAGCACTACTTTTGTTACTTTTTCTCTCCTCAGAAAACTTAGCTTCATCTTCTCTTTGCTTTGGCTTTTCTTTATTCGCAGTTGTATTATCTCACACTTTCCTCACACCAGGCTCAGAATTGGCCTCCTTGCCCTTATTTGTATCAGAACACCACTCCATATGATTATTCCCATGACTATCGCTTCTGAGAGTGTTTATCATGTCCACGAGAATTTTGTAAGGTCTTGGATAGACTTGGTATGCAATAATATTAATCTTTTTAAATAAAAGGTTTGTTGTTGTCACACCCTCATTTTCGCCTTTAGACTTTATATCCTACATTCGCCATACCATACATCATTTTATTGCATATCGAGCATGCGGGTACGGATTGGGTCGATTTGTCATTTTCCATTTCAAATTAGATAACTTGTCTATCTTGAACTACATGGAAGAAAGGGTTCATTATCTAAGGTTTGATCTAAATTGGAAAGTCTACTCATGTGGATTTCTCCAAGAAGAAGTTACTTGACAAAATATTAGGATATTCAAGATATATTCCTAATGACCATGAAATGCAAGGCATGACTCAAGATTGCTTCATCCAATTTTGTTATAAATCCTTGATCAAGTGGAGTCCAAATTTGCAAAGCATGAGTCAAGATCACAAGTCCATAATTCAAGACTTCATCCATTTCAAGCTTAATGGTTCTAAGGAAATTCATCATGAATTCAAGATTAAAGGCAAGAATATTACAAAGAGAAGTTTTATGACATTACAAGAATGTAATTTGTTGCAAGATTTCCAACTCTAAGTAATAGAAATTAATTTATTTCTAATACTTCATTCAAGTCTCTAGTCATATTCATGTTATGGTAATGCCACACCAAGTCTACATTATGCTTGCAAACATCCAAGAAACATGCAAGGATTAAATCAACATTGGAATGTTTTAGGACCAAGATTATGCATGTTTAATCAAGGCAAAATAGTCCCATGCAAGAGGTGACAAATTTCTTCATGTCACAAGATCACATGTCATAAGACCAAGGGAATAACATGTGACAATGCATCTAAATATCAGATTTCAAAATGCTGTCAAGAGGTAGTAGCTTTGACCAAGAGGAGTTGTCCAAACACAAACCAACAAAATGGGTGCAAGGCACAAGGTGCTGCAGAAAAACAGCATAGGCAAAGTAGTGCAGAAAATGCAGCATAACATCTTGCATGGAAATGGAAAGAAAGAGAGTGACATAAGGAAAGGTGGTAAGAAACATTGCCCCATGAAAAATCTGAAGGGTGGGAAGGAGTGAAAACCCTAGAGTGGAGAGATAAGAGGAGGGGGGCTGTAAAGAAGAAAAAAAACATTCATTCACTACACTTTCATTCATTCTACACACACTAAAAACAATACCCTAAAAACCAGAAAAATAGGAAGCTTTACAAACTAGAAAAAAGAGAGTGATATAGAACCAAAAGAATCATAGAGAAACAAAACCTTCACAACATAGAGTGAAGAGGAGTGAGGTACATTCAACCAAGACCAAGGAGGACTTGCAAGAAGGATAGAAAGCTCTTGGGTATCCATTTCCTCCAACCTTTCTCTCTTTACTTTTTTGCTATTTACATTCATTTTGTTTACTCTTTTTGTGTTGTTGTATTGTATGTATCATGTAAGGTTCCGAAGGGACCAAGAAACCGTCCTTAAGAAACCACAAAAACGAAGGAAAAACATAGAAAAAGTTAGGTTTTTCACTCTAGAAGCCTGACACGGGTCGTGTCACACAACACGGCCACCCGTGTCGTACAACACGGGCCGTGTCACACGACACGACCACCCGTGTTGCCCCTCTGTTTGAGATTTCAACGTCCAAAAACCCCCAGGCCTCACAACACGGGCCGTGTCACACAACACGGCCACCCGTGTTGCACCCCTGTTTGCCCTAAAAATCATTTCTTTCAGACATCACAACACGGGCCGTGTCACACAACACGGGCCGTGTCACACAACACGGGCCGTGTCACACAACATGGGCCGTGTCACACAACACGGCCACCCGTGTTACATCACTGTTTTGCTACTTTTTTTTCGATATTTTACCTCCAAAAAAAATTTTCTCAAGGAGTTCGCCGTTTTTATTGCATGTCTCAATTTTTTTTTATGCGACTAACCCGATATGTTTGTATGTTTTTCGTATGTGAATGTTGCTATTGTCCTTGGTGTATTTTGATTCCAAAAACCATTTTCAAAAACAAACTCTCGATTTTATCGAGCCATTTTCAACCCTTGTAAGTCGGCCGCCTTGTGCGTCCGCCATCGACCTTGTTCGTATCACCTCAAATACTTTTACAAACAATAAATCTTGATCCAACGTCAAGTGGTTCTCTTTTCTCATAAAAATCCAAAACACAATAACATAAACGATTAGAATCATGCACCACGAACTTTAAAGTGGTGGAAAAGGAATGAGAATAGAGTCCTCCTACACTCGTTCCGAATGTTTTGGATACAAGGCGCTCGACTTGGTTATCCGAAACATTCATTTCTATCCAAAGTCTTTTATGTATAATCCTAATCAAGAACAATTTCTCTTAAGAAACTTAAAAATAACATCAACTCATCAAACCTATTTTCGCCTTAGGGCATCAATTCAAAAACCCTTTTTCAAGGTATAAAATCAACCAACAAACAACTATTTCATAAGCCTCCGAACTACGGAGCTCTGATTCTTCACTTCTTTTAAGTGAGGATACGTAGGCACAAGGGCCACAATCCTTGGCGAGCATTAAAATAAATAAACCAACCCCTCTTTTCCGTAAACAAGCAAACTTTTAGAATAAAACACCCACTCACGCGAAATAACCTAGGAGGTTCCCATCGAGTACGATGGATGCGAGGGGGTGCTAACACCTTCCCCTCGCATAACCGACTCCCGAACCCTAAGACTTGGTTGCAATGACCACGCTCTTTTCCCAAAGGTTTTATCGCTATTTCCCTTTCCCTCTGTGGGATAAATAAAATCCGGTGGCGACTCTGTGTCATTTTTCGCGTAGCGACAGTTGTCTATTATGATTTTCTCTAACTTAATAGTTTTTACAGTTGAGTTTAAAGAATATTAATTTATATATAAAAAATAAGGTTAATTTGATTAGAAGTGTTGGTGTAAAGTATAGACGTTTAGTTAAATTATATCTTATGAAAAATGCTAGGAACAATAACTCTTCAGTATTAAAATTAAATGATGTAGTATTTTTATAATCATTTGATGCATATGTTTATATTTATATATTTATAGGAATGAAAATATTATTGATAATGCCAACACAATTACATGTGTGTTCCGTGAAGGATAATGCTAACATGTGCTCTTAGGGCACATATTAAAAAACGTACAAAAAGAAAGTTTGTATTAAAAAATACAATGAAAAAATTAATTATTAAATTTTAATAAAACCAAATTCACAATTTGCAAAACAAAGTTGAAGGTGTGAGAAAACACAAAAAATTGGGGTTTGAATTGGGTTTTCAAAAATGAAAGCTTTTTGTGAAACTCAAACAAATATAACAAATAAACTAACAAGAGAGGAAGACATACGATATATCCTGGTTCACTTGAAAACTATCAAGCTAATCCAGTCCATCCGCCAAAATGATTTCGCCTTATACACAAGGACTTAATCCATTATAATCAACTGATTACATTACACTAGCAACTGCTAGTGACTAACAACACAGACTAGCTGTCTCTTCTTAAGGACTCTGACCCAACTGGTCCCTTAAGGAATTACAATTTGCACTAGCAATTGCTGGTGACTAACAACAAAGACTATTTGTCTCTTCTTAAGGATTCTGACCTAACTAGTCCCTTAAGGAATCACAAACAACAGTTTGAACAAAAATGTTTACAATGAATTGCTTATACACAAGCAGATATAAACATTATTAATAGCTCAAATGAATTAAAGAAACTTTTACAGTATGAATAATGTTCTTTCTTTGTATTGTGGTGCTTCAATATTGTTGCTTCAGTTCTTCATAGACCGTTTAATTCTTGTCATTCATTCTTGTTTTAATTCTTCAGGTAATCAAGTCCTTATATAGCCAGAAAAAGATTTGTTGGAGGGAAGATTAGCAATATCCTTTAGATAGCTGGCGACTTGAAATAATGTCGTTATGCAGGGATGAAAGTCATACAAAAAAGTTGTCTTTTGTACCACCAAATCAGGGTAGTGGAATGGTAGTGGAATAGAACATGTTTGATATGTACTATGTATTATTTCCCTCACAAATGTTTGATCTTATCTTATGTACATCAGAGGCTTCTGAATAGAGATGATTGAAGTATGAGTAGAAGAGTTGATCACTGGGTCTTTAGAGTCTTCAAAACTTGTTCACCAGAGCCTTGTCTTTAGAGTCTTAAGCACTCAGTCTTTAGAACCCTTGGTCTTTAGTAACTTAAGTCTTCAGAGTCTTTAGAATGTTGTTCAGCAGAACTTTGTCTTCAGAGTCTTCAGCACTTAATCGTTAGAACTCTTGGTCTTTAGTAACTTAAGTCTTCAGATTCTTTACAATGTTGTACAACTGAACTTTGTCTTCAGAGTCTTCAATACTCAATCTTCAGAAACTCAAGTCTTCAGAGTCTTCAGAACATTCTTTAGCAGAACCTTGTCTTCAGAGTCTTCAGCACTTAGTCTTTAGAAGATAATGACTTCAAAAGCTAGGCAACCTTTATAAGTAAGACATTAGAGTCACGCTTAGAACCAGAATCCAAGAGAGCATTGCAGTAACAACATACTGTCTTCTTAGAATCTTTCTGAATGTGAGTAGATCAGAAGCAGACTTGCTTTTATGGTGTAGAAGCGACTTTGGTCAGATCATAGTGACATTGCACATGGTCTCTATCACAGTCAAAGCTTTCTCTATCAAAGCTAGAATTTGTTTGTTAATTCTTTAGAAAAACAAACATTAGAGTACCAAAATTATTCTCACACAAATACTACTTTATTATTATCAAAACTTAGAGATATCTGGCAGAACCAAATCTTGTTATAATAATCTCTCCCTTTTTGATCATGACAAAACAATGTATTTTGATGACACAGTTTTGTACGAAGATGATCAATAGGAAATGACCGAGATAAGTTTTAGAAATAACTTCCCTTTATCAAGCTCCCCCTGAATCTAAGATTCAGATTTGGGATACCAGAGCCTGATTATAAAGATCTTATCAGATTCAGAATAACAGAGCCTGATTATATACCAGAGCCTAATTGGTTAAATTAGAACCTGATTGCCAAGATATCAATTTTTTCCTGAAAAACATTCTAAGAAAAATTGTGTGCAATTAAAAAGTTAGAATGTCAGAGCTATGATTCAGAGACAATTTATTCTTATCAAAATAATTTTCCATTAATACTCCCCCTTTTTGTCATAATCAAAAAGGTAAATGATAACAAAATAATATAAGCAGACAAACAAAGAAGACTAAGGGGTAGCTTAGAAAGGTGTCTAAGGTAGAGAAGGAGGAGGGAGCCTCTGAAGGATTTGAGCAAGTGCATTCTAAATGCTGGAAGTGACTTTGTCTTGCTTGTCCATTCTCGTTCTGAACAATTCTTGCTCCTTCTGAATACTTGCCAAAGTCTTTAACACTGGATCAGAGATAGAGTTTTTAGCAGCTTTTAGAGCTTCTTCTTGATTTTTCAATTCAGCTTCTCTCTCAGCTTGATCTTGAGCTTCCTTAGCCAACCTTTCAGCTTCTCTATCAAGAGCTTCCTTGGCTAACCTTTCAGCTAGTTCCCTTTCAGTAGCTAGCTTTGCTTCAGCTTCCATCTTAGCTTTCAATCTCTTTTGAGCTTGCTGGACAAAATAATCTTTTGTTTGAACATAGAGATTTTGAATCTTCTGAAATTCTTTTGACATCTACTAATTGAATTGATCATAGGGAGCACTCAAAGCAGAAGGGTCTTCACTAGAACTTGATTCATCAGAGAGTGTGTTGAATCTCCTAACTGTGCTATCTTTAAAAACATAAATAACTTCATCTAGGTTAGGAGGGGGAAGATCAGAAGGTTGATTCTGAAGGAATGATTGGGTTTCTTTAGTAGAATCACCCAGATTGGTGCTATTATTATTTTCAAGATTTGATTTTGGTGAAAAGGTTCAGGATTGTCTGGTATGGTTTCTAGGATTATTTGTGGAGAGATTAATGGTGTGGATGACAGAGAGTTGGTTGTTTGAAGAAGTTCAGTAGGAGGTTCTTCAAAAATGGATTGAGTGGTTAATGGTAGGGAGATGGTTATTCAGAAGATGGAATGGGTGAAGTTGTCACTATTGTTGAGAAGATTGGTGGTGTTGGAAGAGATGAAGATACATTTCTATTAGAAAGAACAAATGTGGTTACAGAAGAATCAGAGGATGCCAGTGAAATATTCTTTGTGATGGCTTCTCCCGAACCTTTCTTCTGCCTCTTTGCAATCCTATCTTAAGGAGTCTTGTTATGGGATCTTTTCTTCTTCATCAGAGCAGGGGGGATTTTCTGGTAGATCTTAAATCTTGAATCCAGATAGATCATATCCTTCAGCTTCTCGCATCTTTATGTATTCCTCTATAGCCTCTGGACCATCATGCTTGGTGAACAGAGGAAACCCATTGATAACCATTCTTCTCGACTTCAAACTTTCCCAATCTGTAGCCATGTTTGGTTCAACTCTAATTTCATTGGTAATCTGCATCCTCTTCATATTTTTTTTCCATTCAAAGCTATTCTAGTTATAATGTCCAACTCTTCTTTGAAATTCAAGTTAGCCAGATAATCAACCATTCCACTTTCAATCAGAATATCTGAGATTAGTCTTCCAAGAGGAATCATTTCTGGTTATTCAAAGAAGGGTTTGTCAGAAGATAGTAAACCTGCAAAGACTCTTATGCATCCTACATGCATTCTGGAGAAAGAAGAAGTAAGTAAAAAGGTTTGTCAGAAGCTCTATCGTGGTATGATAGGCTTTCTTTTGTATCTAACTGCTTCTTGTCCATATATTATGTTCAGTGCATGTCTTTGTGCTCGTTTCTAATCAGATCCAAGGGAAACTCACTTAATAATTGTTAAGTGAATCCTAAGGTATCTAAAGGGAACAACTAAACTTGGCTTTATGTATAAGAAAACATCAGACTACAAGCGTTTTAGTTATAGTGATGCAGATTATGCTGGAGACATATTAGAAAGGAAAAGTGCTTCTGGAAACTATCAGTTTCTGGGTAACAACCTCGTCTCTTGGGCCAGTAAAAGATAATCAACTATTGTACTTTCAACTGCAGAAGCAGAATATATCTCAGCGTCACTATGAAGCACTCATATACTCTGGATGAAAAATTAACTAGAAGATTTTCAGATACATGAGAGTAACATTAATATCTTCTACGACAATACTTCTGCTATTTGTTTATCCAAAAATCCTATCTTGCATTCTAGGGCTAAACATATTGAAATAAAACATCACTTTTTACGTGACTATGTTCAGAAGGGTGTTTGTCAATTAAAATTTATGGATACAGATCATTGATGGGTTGATATTTTCACAAAACCCCATGCTGAGGATAGATTTGTACTCATTCTGGAAAACTTATTTATAAAACCGTGTCCAAAATGAGTAGATGAAAATTTTGATGTGTCATGTCACCAGAACTTATGAGATAAGATTCCGATGTTAAGCAAGTTATTTCTCTCTTATTTAATGTTCTTCTGATTAACGATACTTCTAAATGAGTAGATGAATCTGTTTATGAATCCATTCCAGATGGTGTCATATTCTTTGGCATCCATTGTTGCTGAGCATTTCTTCTGAACAGTACCTAAATACATCTGTATTTCTTGCAAAAATGTTTGAAATAAATGATCAACATTAAGTCTGGGCTTTGGTCGTAACAAAGTTTCCAGAGTTACAGGTTTAGGTTGGGGAGTTGGTGGAAAAAGTGATTGTTGGATGGAGATCAGAGGAGGAGGATAGTATGGAATGAAGGGTATCTCAGGAGCTTTTTCTTTTGATCTGAGTAAAGCATTTAGCAAATGAGGTTTTGCTCTTCTGTGAGAGGTAACTACATCAAAAGGTGCATTTGAGTAGGGTTTGAAAGCAGATTTTGGTGGTTCATTAGATTCAATAGTGTTATCAGATGTAATTGGCAGAGCTGAAGCAACAGCTTTATCAGATTTTGCAGAACATGATATGGTTGCTAAAGATTCTACATCTGACATAGATTTTATGTAATCAAGAATCACAGATGGAAAGGTCATGGTTAGTTTTGGTTTCAGAGGGTTGATGGGATCAGAAGGTTCAACTCTGTCATAAAAATCTTTTAGTTTGAAACCATAGGCCAAGTTATGAAACATAGAGGATACTTGGGCACAAGATATAGAAGATCTTGGGTTTGGATTGGGAATTAAAATCTCAGATGATGGTGTAGGTGTAGGTGTGGGAATAGGATCTGGAATGGAAGCTTTTGAAGGTATGCTGGGTTCTGGTTGGTTTACCTCAGAGTATTTTTCAGATGGAGAGATTAGAAAATCTGGGTGGATTTCTGATTCTGAGGAGTTAGAGGATGTGGTTGGTGTACAAGAGGTAGAAGATACTTGAAATACCGTTTTTAATGGTGTGACATCAAGAACTTATGTCTCAGGGATGTGAGGTTCAGAAGTGTTGGTTTGTTCTGAAGGAATTTCAGATGGTTTGGATGGTTGTTCTGAGATGGGTGAGACAGATGGAATGGTGATTGGTTCTGATGAAATGGGAGCAGAAGTTACTTTTGTAGGTTCAGAAGTAACAGGTGCAATGGGTTCAGATGATTTTGATGGTGGTTGATCTTCAGAGGCTTTTTCTGGTTGAGATTCTTGTTGTTTTTCTGGTTGTTCAGATGATTGTTGTTGTTCAGATTGTTGTGGTTGTTGTTCTGATGGTTGTGTTCGTGGAACAAACTGTTTGATATGGATTTTTGGTTGAGATGGTTTTGATACAGAAACTGTTGGTGTTGGAATTGTTTGTGTTGTTGTTTGAGTTGGAACAGGTGTTTGTTTTTGTGGTGATATGGAGCAGGGAGCAATAACAGAAGTGGTTTGTGTAGAAGGTAGTTTTGGTACAGACTTAATATTAGAATCATTGATAACAATATTTGCAGAAGATACAGAAGATTTAGTACCTTTTATTTTGATCCTCTTGGCAGGTACATAAGCAGCTTCTTCAGATTCTTTTCTCTTCAAGAGCTTCTTGGGCTTCTCAGCAATCTTGACCTTCTTCTGAGCAGGTGCATAGTCTACTACTGGCTGAGTCCTTTTCCTCTGTAGTTGTGCTTCTTCTTCTTCTTCTGCATTGGGTAGTGGTTGTCTAGCTAGTTGAATCACATTAGCAGGAACAAGTTTTCCTTCCTTCTTGCATTCATCAATATACATAACAACTATATGTCTGGGCTCTTCAGCAAAGAATAAAGGAAAGTCATCTATAGGAACCCTCTTATTCAATTCAGACACATTCAGCTTCTTGGGAGCTGTTATGAGTTCATCAACAATTTTGAGTCTCTGAAGACTTTTAGCATTCAGAGGCTTTCCCATTATAAATTCTAATTCCTTTGTAACTCCAGCAGCGTACAGAGCAGTGACCAAACCATTCTCAGTAAGAAGATCTGAGATCAATCTTCCAAAGGGGATCCAAGTTCTGATCTTCTGTCTTTTCTCTTTCACATACTCTCTAGATGCATTGATATGGTTCCACAGATGCATAAAAAGAATGTATGGAAGATCTACCTTGGTGCTCTAACTAAGGTAATACATGAAATAGAGCTGTTCATTATTGACATAGTCTGGAGAATTGGTTGACTTCCTGTGGTGGATGCATCCCATGAAGATCTTGGCCCAGATCTTGTAGTCAGGCTTCAGATCCTTGAATTTGTTAGAAGCTTGACCACCAGTCATTACTTCTTCATATACCTCATCCATGTCCACACGCCCAGCTGGCAAGTGGGAAACACCATCTGTTTCTTCATATCCTATTAACTTTCTTATCAGATCTTCTGTGATAATGATCTCTTTTCCCAGCACAGAAGATAAGATGAACTTGGGGTAAACTGATGCATGGATCCAGAATTCTTTCACAAGGAGAGGGTAAACTGGTCCAAAAAGCCTATCAAAATATTTAACCCATCCTTGAGCTCCAATGATGGAACGAAACTCAAATCCATTTTCTGCAAGAGAGTCAAACTCAACCATGGATTCACATAGAACTTCCAATTTATCAACAGGGGTTAGAAGAGTTCTTTTGGGAGGAGAATAGGGAGCAACACCCATGTTTTCTGAAGTTACTGCAGCCATAGAAGATTGAAATTAAGCAGCTGTTGATGATGACGTTGCCATTGAAGAATGCTTTGTCAAACGCTTAGGTTTAGGGTTTTTATGCAGAGCAAATAGAAGATGAAAACGCATATAAATTTTTCTGAGAGTGTGAAAAGTGTGAAAGTGAATACAAGTCATGTATTTATACTAAAACACTTAGACAAATCAACAGTCAGAAATATGCATGTTTTAACAAGCAATAAATGAAAAGAATAATAATCATTTCAAAACATTAAATGCTTCTGACAATTTGGGGGGAAAATCAAGATTTTCACTATTCAAACTTCACCTCAAACGTCTCTTCAGTTATGTACACGCCACCTCTTCAGATTTGGTGTGACACGTGTTTGCTTGCACGTGTTCTGAATTCTCTTAAGAAATGAAACGTTAGCCAACGTTCAGATCTTCTAAAGATTGTTAGTTCAGAGTTTCACAAAGGAAATATTGATCAGAATAAAATAAGCAATCAGAAGAAACACTTCAGAGCATTAAGCATTTTTGCATCTGTAAAAATTTGCTTCTGACAAATATCATTCTGGACAAAAATCCATACCAATATTTTTCAGAATAAATTTGAATCTATCTTCAACAAGGGGTTTTGTAAAAATATCTGCCCATTGATGATCTGTATCAACAAAGGCTAAATTTATGATTCCCTTCTGAACATAGTCTCTGATGAAATGATGCTTAATTTCTATATGTTTTGCCTTAGAATGTAAAATGGGATTCTTGGACAAACATATAGCATAAGTATTATCACAAAAGATAGAAATGTTACTTTCAAAAATTTGATAATCTTCTAGTTGACTCTTCATCCAGAGCATCTACGTGCTACATCCAGCAGCAGCAATGTATTCAGCCTTTGTGGTTGAAAGTGCAATTGTGGGTTGCTTCTTGCTGTACCAGGAGATCAAATTTCTTCCTAGAAATTGACAACTTCCAGAAGTACTTTTTCTTTCCACTCTGTCTCCAGCGTAGTCAGCATCACAGAATCCAACTAATTTGAAATCATCAGATTTTCTGTAACACAAACCCACATTAGAAGTATCTTTCAAATACCTTAGAATCCTCTTGACAGCTGTCAAGTGTGATTCTCTAGGATCTGATTGGAATCTAGCACACAGACAAACGCTGAACAATATGTCAGGTCTAGAAGCAGTAAGATAAAGAAGAGAGCCAATCATACCTCTATAGAGCTTCTGGTCTACTTTCTTACTTACCTCTTCCTTGCCAAGAGAGCTAGTAGGATGCATTGGAGTCTTTGCCAGCTTACTATCAGACATGTTGAATTTCTTCAGAAGTTCTTTAACATATTTTGTCTGATGTATGTAAGTGCACTCTGGAGTTTGATTAACTTGGATTCCTAGAAAGAATCTGAGTTCTCCCATCATGCTCATTTCAAATTCTGCCTGCATACATGTAGTAAACTCCTTTCCAAGCATAATATTTGTTGATCCAAAGATAATATCATCTACATAAATTTGGCAAATTAGAAGATCTTTCTTAATTGATTTACAAAAGAGTGTTGTATCCACTTTGCCTCTGATGAAATTCTTCTCCAGAAGAAAATTGCTCAATCTCTCATACCAAGCTCTGGGAGCTTGTTTTAATCCATATAGAGATTTCTTTAATTTGAAAACATGATCTGGAAATTTTTCATTTTCAAAACCAGGAGGTTGGTGGACATAAACTTCTTCTTCTATAATACCATTAAGAAAGGCACTTTTAACATCCATCTGATACAGAGTGATGTTATTTTGTGCAGCAAATGAAATAAGAAGGCGTATAGATTCTAACCTTGCCACTGGAGCATATGTCTCAGTGTAATCAATACCTTCTTGTTGACTGTACCCTTGAGCAACCAGCCTTGCCTTATTCCTTTCAACTTCTCCTTTCTCATTTAGCTTATTTCTGAAGACCCATTTTGTACCAATTATATTGAATCCTTGAGGTCTTTGAACTAGATCCCATACATCATTTCTGCTGAATTGATTTAGCTCTTCTTGCATGGCAATAATCCAATCATTGTCTTGCAGAGCTTCATCTACAGAAGATGGTTCAATTTCTGACACTAGTCCAAATAGTGATGCTTCAGATGATCTTAGAAAGGATCTTGTTCTGATGGGAAGCTTTAATTCTGGATGATGATCCTCTAATAATGACATCCTCTGGATGAGAAGCTTTAATTCTGGATGATGATCCTCTAATAGTTGACTCTTCAAAAATGTTTAGATTATTCATCTGAGAAGTTAAAGGAGTAGCATCTGGAGTTGCTTCTGGTTCCTTCACTTGAATTTTGTCTGCTTCTGGAACTTTAGAGTCAATGAAGACTACTTCCCTATCTGCAGAGTTATCAAACTACTTTGGCTTTTCAGAGCCAAGCTTATCATCAAATCTGACATGAATGGATTCTTCCACAATCTGTGTCTCAGTGTTGTATACACTGTAGCCTTTAGAGCGTTCAGAATATCCAAGCATAAAACACTTCTGTGCTTTGGAATCAAACTTGTTCAGATTTTCCTTAGTGTTTAACATATAGCAAATACATCCAAAAGGATGAAAATATGAAATGTTGGGCTTTTTGTTCTTCCACAGTTCATAAGGAGTCTTCTTCAGAAGAGGTCTTACAGACACTCTGTTCTGAATGTAACAGGCTGTGTTGATTGCTTCTGCCCAAAAGTGTTTTGCCAGATTTGTCTCATTGATCATGGTTCTGGCCATTTCTTGCAGAGTTCTGTTTTTCCTCTCTACAACCCCATTCTGTTGTGGAGTTCATTTCCAATAGTGCCAGATCCAATGATCTTGCCCTTCTGGTTCCCTCCAAACTTCACATCACCTCCAGATCTAAGTTCCAGGCTTTGGAACATAGACTTTTCTCCTGTCATGTGTCGTGAGCATCCAGAGTCCAGGTACCATGATTGGCGTCCTGACCTTGCTGCTAAGAACATCTGCAACAAGAATTATTTTGTTTTTAGGTACCCAGATCTTCTTGGGTCCTTTGGGGTTAGTTGGTTTGTAGGTTTGTCTAAACTTCTTTTTTTCAACATAATGTTTATTTTGACTTGCCTTGGGTTTAAACACATAAGTATTCTTCTCAGAGCTTGTGTGTTTAATGTCATTTAAGTGACCAAATTTAAATTGAGAATACAGAGGTGTCTTCTTGATGAAAAGTTTGTCAACAGATTTTGGATTACTTCCAGATGAAGATTCATATCCAATACCTCTTCTGTTGTTCCCACTAACACCATAGATCATAGAAGCCATCTTGCTTCTGTCTATGCTCTTAGTAAGAAATCTCTGAAAGCTAGAGTCATATTTTTCTAAGATATTTTCACATGACTTAGTCTCAGATTCAGATTCTTATTGAGTTATTTCAAAGTCATTTTTTATTTTCATATTAATTTCTTTTTGCTCAACAAGTTCTGTCTTCAGAAGATCAATCTCAGATTCAAGATTGCTTTTCAGCTTCTTATATTTGAGTTTGATATTGTTATAACTTTTAAGAACTTCTGTTAAAACTTTTATAAGTTCTTCTTTGGTAAGTTTAGCCATTACCTCTTCTGCGTCATCATCAGATTCAGAATCTGATTCATATCTTGAGGTTCCTTTCTCTTGATCTTCTGTGCTGGCCATCAGTGCAACATTAGCACATTCTTCTTCTGATTCAGAAGATGATTTAGATTCATCTGAGTCATCCCATGTTGCCATCAGAACCTTCTTCTTTTTGTTAAACTTCTTCTTAGGTTTTTCTTTCTGAAGTTTGGGGCAATCATTCTTGTAATGCCCAGGTTCTTTGCACTCATAGCACACAACTTCTTTCTTGCCAGATCTTTTGTGCCCAGAAGATTCCTTTCTATTATCAGATCTTCTGAAGTTGTTGAACTTCTTTTCCTTGTGCTTCCAGAGTCTGTTGATCCTTCTGGACAGCATGGATAATTCATCTTCTTCTTCAGAAGAAGATTCTTCAGAAGAAGATTCTTCAGAGCTTTCTTCAATAACCTGCAAAGCTTTAGCAGATTTGTTAGATTTTAAGGCAACAGATTTACCTTTTTCTTTCTTCTGAGGTTCATCTTCCTCAAGCTCAATTTCATGGCTCCTCAGTGAGCTGATGAGTTCTTCTAAAGAGATCTTGTTCAGATATTTAGCCATCTTCAAGGCAGTCACCATTGGTCTCCATCTGGTAGGTAGACTTCTGATGATTTTCTTTACATGATCTGATGTAGAATATCCCTTGTCTAGAACCTTCAGCCCAGCTGTGAGAATCTGAAATCTGGAGAACATGGCTTCAACAGATTCAGAGTCTTCCATCTTGAAGGCCTCATATTTCTGGATCAGAGCCAGAGCTTTTGTCTCCTTGACTTGAGAGTTTCCCTCATGAGTCATTTTTAGAGATTCAAACATATCAAAAGCAGTTTCCCTGTTTGTAATTTTTTCATACTCAGTATGGGAAATTGCATTCAATAATATAGTTCTGGCTTTATGATGATTTCTAAAATCTTTCTTCTGAGCATCTGTCATAGATTTTCTGTCTATCTTCTTGCCATTCCCATCTGTGGGATGGACATATCCATCTATGACTAGATCCCATAGATCAGCATCATATCCTAGGAAAAAAAACTCTCAATTCTGTCTTTCCAATAATCAAATTTCTCCCCATCAAATATAGGGGGTTTGGTGCTGATCCCGTCCCTTTCTTCATATTTATTGTTAATGTTGGATATTGTATTATCAACCATTGTAAAAAATAAGTATATATCAAAGTATTTCTCTCTGGATCTTTACTGTCACTGTTAAGTGGTAGCACACACAGAACCGGAGCTCTGATGCCAACTGAAGGTGAGATAATACTTAGAAGGGGGGTTGAATAAGTATGAAAGATTAAAACTTAGAATTAAAATACAATTATTTTTATCCTAGTTCGTTGAACTCAACTACTCCAGTCCACCCTTCCTAGAGTGATTTGCCTTTCTCAACAAGGACTTAATCCACTATTTAATCAAACAGATTACAATAGTAACACCTAAGAACAACTGTTCTTAGTTTTCTCAAGAGCTACTGATTCCAACTGAATCCTCTTAAGGAAAAACCTTTACAATCAATGTAAATTAAATACAAGAGTATGAATGCTTCTAAAAAACTTTTATCACAACAGTGATATTTCTCTTAAGTTTAAGTACAAATAATTCTAAGAAGAATATGAAAGAATGAGAGCTTTGAATGTTATGATTTCTTTTCAGCAAAAATGTCTAACTAAAGAATTTGGTTGAGTCTTCCTTTTATAGGCAGCTGATCCAAGGAAGCTGAACGTTGAGAAGAGTGTCCCAAAAAGGTCTGAGCCTTTTTGTCTTCACATCAAGTGACCTTTACTAGAAGTAGAAAGCACAGAAAAATCCTTTTTGTCTGTGTTCTTGTGTCTAGCACAAATGAGGAAAGAGACGTTTGATTTACTCCAACGGATATATTCTTTGAATATTTCTTCTTCAGTTTTCAGCAAGTTCATCAGAATCTGATTGAATCAGAGTCTTCTAATGATGTTCAGAACTTTGCTGTATCAGAGTCTTCTGCAGCATGTGTGCTTTCAGCGTGTTGATCATCAGAGCATATTTGACACAGAACTTCAGTACTTGGCAGCTTTAGTACTTTCAGAAACTTCTGTAGAAACTATGCTTTGAGAAACTCTTCATACAATATTTTTCTTAGCTTCAGATGCTTCTGACTTGCTTTAGATGCTTCTGCTTCAGAATCTTCTGGAGCTTCTTGCTTCAGATCCTTCTGGAGACTACGCTCAGGATCTTCTGTAAACAACAATCAGAATCTTCTAATGAATGCATCTGGCGCTTCAGAGTCAAGATAACTTCTTGTATACAATTCCGATTTGTTTCTAGAGAGTTAATTTCATTTCAATCTGCAGTAAAAACTCTCAAACAAATTTTAGAGTATATAATTCTTAAATACAAAATTTCCTAACAGTTATCATCAAAACAAAGAGATATTATTAAGAACCAATCTGTGTTCTAACAATATGTACTATTCCCCTCGTAAACGTTTGATCTTATCTTCTATGCATGAGAGGCTTCTGAATAGAGATGATTGAAGCATGAGTAGAAAAGTTGATCACTGGGTCTTCAGAGTCTTCATAACTTGTTCACCAGAACCTTGTCTTTAGATTCTTAAATACTTAGTCTTTAGAGCCCTTGATCTTTAGTAACTTAAGTTTTCAGAGTCTTCAAAACGTTGTTCAACAGAACTTTGTCTTCAGAGTCTTCAGCACTTAATCTTTAAAACTCTTGGTCTTTAGTAACTTAAGTCTTCAGAGTCTTCAGAATGTTGTTCAACAGAACTTTGTCTTCAAAGTCTTCAGCACTTAATCTTTAGAAACTCAAATCTTTAGAGTCTTCAGCACTTAGTCTTCAGAAGATAATGACTTTAGAAGCTAGACAACCTTCAGAAGTAAGACATCAGAGTCACGCTCAGAACCAGAATCCAAGAGAGCATTGCAGAAACAAAATATTGTCTTCTTAGAATCTTTCTGAATGTGAGTAGATCAGAAGCATACTTGCATTTATGGCGCATAAGCGACTTTGGTTAGATCAGAGTGACGTTACACATGGTCTCTATCAGAGTCAGAGCTTTCTCTATCAGAGGTAGAACCAATTTGTTAATTCTTCAGAAAAACAAATGTTAGAGTACCAAAATTATTCTCACACAAATACTACTTTGTTATTATCAAAACTTAGAGATATTTGGCAGAATCAAATCTTGTTCTAACAAAAGTTTCTACATTTAACTTTTAATATGTGCCCTTAGGGCACATGTTAACATTACCCTTCCGTGAAAATACTGATTGTCATAATTCGAATGAGTCTCTATATGATTAGAAATCACACGTGACATTTTGAACGATAAATACAGTTACTATGTTGATTCTGATAAGTGCATAATTTACCTGCAATTTTTAATAGGTCTCAACTAGGGGTGCCAAAATTGATGGATATAGATTAAATTGTTAATGGATGGATTAAAATAATTCACTAAAATTTTCTTTAAAATATACAATCCAATCCATCCATTAACATATTTGTAGTGGATGAATATCCATCCTTCCAAAAAATTGTTTTTTTATTTTCGAAAAAAAATAATTTTTTTTATTATTTTCAAATAAATAAATAAATAATTTTAAAATTTTAAAAAAATTAATTTTTTTATTTTCAGAAAAAAATAAAATCTTTTCCAGAAAAACATCAATTTTTAAAATTTTTTAAAAATATTTTCAGGAAAAAATCGATAATTTATATTTTCGAAAAAAAATCGTTTTTTTATGGAAAAAGCAAAAATATATTACTAAGCCAAAAACAAGAGCTAAATTTGCTTTATCCAACCTGGTACTAAATCTTTCTCTCTACAAGATGATGTTCCAATCTGTAATCTGAATAAGCAAGTGCCTTTGCTTCAGAATGCCTTTTAGGATCCAAGAACAAGAGCTTTTGATAGGCACTTGCAAGATGTCTTGGTACTTAATGTAGTAGCTATGTATCCATTTGATCCATAGGCTATCTTCCTTCCAACACAAGTTCCACAATAACTTGGCCAAAGAAGCTTTGTTCCAAACGAAAATAGATATCACATTAAGATCCCCTTTGGCTTTCGGTTGGAAAACCTTACTCCAAGAGATAGGGGACTTCCTTGTTATAATGTCACTGTTGGACCACATAAAGGACTTGCAAATAACTTCCATTTTGCTTATAACAGTCTTGGGAATAGGGAGGCATTGAAGCCAATAGTTGAAGGTAGCAAACACAATACTATTAATAAGTTGCAATCTACCAGCAAAAGATTTGGCCAGTCCCCTTACTTCACAAGAGATTTTCACTATAATCAAACCATGATTAGAATCGCTTATGCATTATGCATAAGACTTTTACACCTGCTCAAACCCAAGGTCCAAGACTTCTGCTCAAGCTCCTCACTCAAGACTTTCTGCTCAGGTTCCATACCCAAGACTTCCTTGCTCAGGCTCCTCACCCAAGACGTCTGCTCCTAGTTACATGAAACGAGCCTCTCTGCTTGCACCCCACTGGCCAAGGCTTACTACTCTAAATTTCATGCACTAAGCATTCCTGCTCAAGCCCTCAGGCCCAAGACTTCAGCTCCAGGACATATGGAACGAGCCTTTCTCTGCTTTCACCCCACTGGCCAAGACTTACTTCTTTTAATTCCATGCACCAAACTATCATGCTCACGCCATACTGGCTAAAGACTTTCCTGCTTAATCAATATACTTGATTAAGACTTTCACTGCTCAAGCTCCTTGCAAGAGACTTGCGTGGCTCAAGCATCTTGGCTCGCGACTTCCTTGCTTGTATCCCAATGATACAAGACTTATGCTCAATTAATCCACTTGATTAAGAATTTCACAACTCAAGCACATAACAAGAAACTTAAGTGGCTCAAGCATCTTGGCTTGAGACTTCCTTTCTTGTATCCCAATGACACAAGACTTTTTATCTAAACTTCTAAACAAGCTCAGCAAAATAGAGAATAAGGTGTACATGATACAAGTATCA
The DNA here is from genome assembly GCA_963859935.3 of Lathyrus sativus. Lineage (NCBI taxonomy): Eukaryota > Viridiplantae > Streptophyta > Magnoliopsida > Fabales > Fabaceae > Lathyrus > Lathyrus sativus. The sequence continues at coordinate 486,912,733 of OZ012741.1, read as the reverse complement.
AAGGTATGGGAAATCACCATAACAAAGACCTAAATCTCTTAAGATTTATAAGATATTCAACATGTAAGAAATCTTAAGGCTTTTACAATTACAACCTACATAAGAAAAATATGTATATACAATGAGTTGATAATTGTTGATCTTGTTACTCCTTCTTTTGGTTGATCCTTGTTAATGATTCAATTTGAACCTTCAACCATATTTATAGCCTTTTTAGAAACTAGTCATTGAAGAGGTAACTTGATCAAGAGTCTTTATTGTTACTCTATAATACAGGAGCCGTTGAAGATAGATACACCAGAAGATCTTGATCCAACGTGTAACATGTTTAACCTTTGAGTCTTCAAGATATTTTATACTAATAGAACAATTAAAAGTAGATATCCATAAAGTATCTCAGCTTTTCTTGAGCCTTACAATCTGTAGACTTTAGCTGACCAAATGATTTGATAATATAGCTTGCTTTCTATAATATGGAATACTTCAGCTTTATCACCAACTATGAATGGTACCAGAGGCCAATTTACATACACTAAGGCCTTCAGCTTCAGAGTGTTCTCTAGACATCACTTAGCAAGTATTCTTTAGATTCTACCACAAGAATCTAGCAATTCAGTAATTCTCAAATTATGCTTAATGTAGAATAGATTCTGACCATAATATTTACAAGTATTAGTACTTGCACACATGTAACACATAATTAAACCATTTTTATTTCAAGACTTTGTCATCATAAAAACTCAAGGAAAATATACCATGAACAAATCTTGTTCTAACAATCTCCCCCTTTTTATGATGACAAACACAAGTATTTAAAGGACAATGTTGGACAATTATAATTTTCTTTGCAACATTAGGGTATGAGGTTTGTAAGCCTCCCCCCGAGTCTAATAGTCCAAAGCAGAGTTCTGTAGACATCATACTAGGAACTACTCTCAAGAAAAAGTAATTCAGTCTTCTTAGTAACATCAGAGTCTAAGGTTTGTAAGCTCCTCCTGAGTCAAACAGTTCCAAGGTTGAGGTTTGTAAGCTCCCCCTTAATTCCATATTTAAGAAAATCAAAAATAAATTTTTTACTTCCTTTGGCAACATCAGAATATGAGGTTTGTAAGCTTCTTCTGAGTCTGATAGGCTAAGACTGAGGTTTGTAAGCTCTTCCTTAGTTTTATGTACATGAAAGTTAAAATATGTCGCTCGGGCAAGATAACCATAAAAACAAAAATATAAATGACAAAGTTATAAATGGACAACATGTACAATTGAATAGGTACTTAATGAGTTAAGTTTCTAAATAAATACTTACCATTATTTCTCCCCTTTTTGTCACATCAAAAAGAAAAAGAAAAAGAGAAGAAGAAAAGAATTACAGTTATAAAGGCATCATAAATCATCATTACAGGATCAGCTTCCAAGAAATTGAAAGACAATCAAGTAACATAGGTCATTAAAGATTGTATATGCATGCCTTAAATTTTTAGTGGTTGTTATTGTTACAAGAATCAAGCAGGATTAAATCAGAAGTTTGAGTTGCTCATAAGTCATTATAAAAGTAGTCCAAACCTATTTCATTTTCATCAGCATCCATCAGAATCGTGGAAGCATCAGCTGAGAGTCATAAGACTGTTATCCTCTCCATTAAAAAGTTGCAGGAAATGCACGATGAGCTTGAAAAGATCCGAGGAAGGCGTCGTTCGAATTTGAGCACGTGAGAGAGAAAGAGCAACTTTTGCTTTCTCAGGTCAACAATCTCACTTTTCTTTTGTTTTTGCTCCACGGGCCATTGATGTTGTTGACATGCTTAAGCCTAATCCGAATTTCTATTCACACCTTTCACAGAGTTTCTACACCCTCCTTTGACTTGGTTATTGGTATGGTTGTGGGCTTAGCTTTAGGCCCATCTGGTATGCTGTTTACACTCATTTTCATCACTAACACCCCTACTTCTTATTTTCCTTCCTTTCCTTTTTCTTTAGTAATTATTGATTTTATAATTAATTTGTGTTAATTAATTATTTTTTTAGATTATAATATTTTATTAATTAACGTGATTTAAATTTTTTGAAATATTTGTTTTTCCTAATAATTTTTTAGTTGAATCTCTTTAGTTTAATTAATTAATTAATTTTCATTTAAATAAAAAAAACTTCAAAATGTTTTTCTTTATTAATTTCATGAATTAATCTTTTCATTTTGATTCATGTTTAGAATGTAATTGTTTAGATTTTAATCTTTGAGTATTTAAATTGTATTTTATTTTGATTATTTCTATTCATTTCTTTGACTTTTAACTTAGCAAGTTGTAACTTAGATTCTTTTACCTAGATCTTGTGATTTCGATTCTGGTTTTGATTGTTATCTTGCTCATATCTTGTGCTCACCACTCATGTAACTCATGCATCTTTTGTCATAGTATTTCTCTTTTCATTTGATTCCATTTTGTGATTAATCGTTTCCATGCTTAGGTTTTCATCTCGATGTTTGAATAACGTTCTTTGATTGAGCTTGATGTTTCTCTCTTGATAAATCTTTTTGATGATAATACATCTTCTTTGGGATTGCTTGATCCTTGACATACTTGGTGCTTCATATGTATATATCTTGATTATTTGCTAGCTTTACATTCATATGTTCCCTTAGGATCTCCTAGTTCGACTTAATTTTAGATTAAGATCGAAGTAGGATAAATTTTAGATTCTCAATATTTTTCATGACAACTTTAGGGTAGAATCTCCCTTCATCCTCAATTTTAGGACTACTTTGTGTGATAATATTTAGGATTCAGTTCCCATAAATTTTTCTTTCTTTTTGCATCTGTATTTTCTTAATCAAAAAATCCAAAAAAAAAAAACACTTAATAAACACGATGCGTGTAGTACATGGTGGAGAAGGATTGATAATGGAGTTTCCCTACACTCATTCCGAGTATTTTAAACACAAGACACTCGGCTTGATATTTCGAAATATTCATCTTTACCCATAGACTTTAGTACAATACACATCTAAATTCTTTTCAAAACCCTAACAAAACACTTCAACAAATCCAAATGTTTTCATCCTTCGGGATTCTTTCAAAACCTTTTCACAAAGGACATGTTATTTCCGTTCTACTGCAAACAGATAACGCATAAGACTCCAGACAACGAGCAGCAAAACACATAAACTGCTAGAACGCGAACGTTAGTATCGTCCATAAAAAACACCAACAAATCGTAGTCCAAACTACGGACAATCTGAATTCTCATACTTGTTGAGAATACGTAGGCATATGATTGCGAGATCCTAGCGAGCAACCATCCCTCTTTTTTTCATCGTAGGCCCACGAACTGCTGACGCTCTAATTTCTCATTCCCGTTGAGAATACGTAGGTACAAAGGCCTCAATCATTGGCGAGCACCCTAATAAAAAACTAACCTTCTTTCCATTAAGCAAGTAGACCTTTAGAATATAACATCCATTCGAGCTTAAACAACTTAAATGGTTCTCATCGAGTACATGGATGTGACGGGGTACTAATACCTTCCCCTCACATAACCGACTTCCAAACCCATATTTGGTTGCGACACCATTTTTCATCTTTAAGGTTTTTATCGTTATTTTCCCCTTCCTCTTGGAATAAATAAAATTCGGTGGCGACTCTATGTCATTTTTCGCGTAGCGACAAATAGTTGTAGCTTCGGAGCTTGCTTTCGTCCCCCGAAGTCTTCATTTTATTTTTAGAATTCAAATTTGGGTGTCAACATAACATTGATATATATATATATATATATATATATATATATATATATATATATATATATATATATATATATATATATATATATATATCATTAATTTAATATCATTAATTGAATTTGTTACATACAAGTAAATAACCGCTGAGGCAGATAACCCTCGACGGTGACCTTGGAATGGCCGGACTGAGTCTGGAGCCTTTGGCCGATGTGCTTCTTCTTCTGAGGTTCTGGGTTGAAGTGGCTTTGGGTTTTAAAATGTCTCCTCCAGTTAGATGGCATCTGAGGTGCCATGCCTTGGATTTGTTTGCTGATCTTTTTTTGGGAGGTCAGCCACTCCGAGGAGTGTGTCCCAAGTCTGGTTGTTGATTTTAGGAACCTCAAATTTCTCTGTTCGGTGCTTTAGTGAGTTGCCCTTTGGATTGCTCGCGTCAGCTCGCTTCCTTTAGAGTATTTCCTTTAGAACAAGAGTGTTAAACGACAGTCAAATGTTGATACTAAAAGTTCTTCTGGAAGACAGGATTTGGGGTATCTTTCACTAGGCATCTTCAATAGACCCCTTCTTTGTTATTCGATAAGTGGAGACATTGGTGCATCAAGCAGAAATCCTACGGTTTCCGCAGAATGTACCCCAATATTGGATTGACGCCCAACGATAACTATGAATTTGCGGTATTTTTCGTAGGTCTCCCCTTTTATCATCATGTTGACAACAAGGTCGAGGCGGAGGCGACGACAAGCCGAATCGGCTGCGGCGAATCTTCATGTTTGCTTCTGAGTACTCTAGATTCTAAGATATGAAGGAGTAGCGGACGATGAAAATGAAAAGGGAGCATAGATTTATGGAAATTGTTGGAATCAGAGATTGAATGCATTTTTGATTTGGTAGCCTAAGGAGGTTACAACTTGGTGAATTAGAGACTAGATATGAAACCGTCAAAATCATAGGAATCAGAAGTCGATTCCCACAAACCGCGCCCCTGTTTCAGTCCGGGAACTAGAAATGGAGATTTCTAGCCATGAAGGAACCAGAAATGATGAGAGATAAATGTTTGTTGATTTTAGACGGTGCCCCTGGCCTCCTTTACGGTGGTGTGGGATGGACCTGCATGATGAGAGAAGAGGTTAGTTCAGTATTCAAGAAGAGTAAATCAAAATTAGAGACCAGAGATTATGTACTTTCTCATAACATGTGAATTGTTTTATATGTTGAGTCAAGTAAAGTAATCTTGAGACGAATTGGACCGTGGTCCATTGGGTCTTTGGTCGGTCCAAAACAAATACGATTTATATTTGTCTTCTGATTATTTCTTAATTATAAAATTAAAATTATTATATATCAGTTTATATGTCCACTATTTGCACACCATTAAAAATTTCATAAAAATTCTCACTAAAATATTTTTTCATGGTAGTTCTATAAAATAAAATTTAAAATTTTACTTTAACAATTTAAAAAATTAATAAATAAAATATAAAAATAATGTGCACGTGGATACAAATCTAAACAATTTAAAATTAAATTCACAATAAATTATTAAAAAGTAAATGATTTATTATATTTCTCAAAAAAGTTTAAAATAAATTATTATAATAAAACTTAATTGACTATATCTGTCCCAAAAAAAATCTTAAAATAAAAAATTAATCTACACAGGACTCAGTATAATTCAATAAAAAATTTATTATCTACTTTATATATCTTTATTTCTATGCCATTTTATTTTGATTAATTAAAGGGTCAAAGGTAATTGTTAGTTGTCATATTCTTTTTCTCACTATTAGCTATTTTTTCCCACAAAATAAGTCATTAGCTAACTCTCTATCAAATTCTTCCATATTTTTCCCCTACGCAAATCACATGATTATAAACTCCCTAACCAAATCACATGACCTTCAAAATCCTTCCATCAATTGTTTTTTTTTAGCTAAACCATATGTCACCATTATTTCTTCTACTTTTATCACTTCTCAACATTAATAAAAAAATAACAATAATTATATTCTATTTATTATCGCCTCCTTATTAAGTTTATACTATTCTTCTTAAGAGTTTTTTCACGTTAAAAACTTCTTAAATAACTTTTTCTTATCATTTTCATTGTTTTTAATATTCAAAGGTATCATATTTTTTCACCTCCTTCATGTATTTCTTCATAGTTTACACCTTTCGTAAATAATAATTAAAAAATTCATTCCTCTAAGAACTTTAAACTTCTCATCATGCAATTGACTGTCTTAAAAATTAATATCGTTGAAAGAAAAATACTTAAAAGTGAAGGTACACTCATACTGAGTATAGCAAGACTAGTAGTTAGATATTATAGTATGAAAAATGCATAATTGTTCTACAAATAAAAGAGAATTAAAATATAGTTTTATTTGATAAATTTCAATCCTTGTTAAAAATATAAAACACTAGTTGTATATATAGTATTTTTATGTATGATGATGTGATGTAGATGAAACTTTATTATATTTGTAACTTTTTTTTATTACGTATGGACATGATGCGAATTAATACAATTGTTTTTTCACAAAAAAAAATATATTTAATGAGGTTTTGTGGAAGGTATATTCTTTTGTCTGTGTGGTAGGTTTTTTCCTATTGATATGAATATATTCTTTGTGAATGTTGTTCGTGTATTAGTATGAATGTATTATGTGTGAAAATTGTCAATGTAAAAATTTGTATCAGGATCATTTAGATTTAGAATCATGTATAGTGTTACATAAAAATGTTTATAAATTATGATTTTCATTAATTATATTTCTTTTAAAATTTTATGTTTTGTATTATTTATTTTATAATACCGTGACGAATATTTTGTTGTATTCACTACTGTAAATATAGCTTTTGTAACACACTTTCACCTTAGCCATATTGTCCACTGTGGTCAAACTAATTTATTTAGGCATTTTTTCCTTAACTTTCAAGACACATTTCATCACGGTCAAATTTTCCAGTCGTTGGAAAATGTGACGTGTTTCTTTATGTTATTTTATTTTAAATTTAAAATAAAATTACATTTCATCACGATAAGATTTTCCAACCGTGGAGAAATGTTCCTCTTAGGGACATATTTCATGTAAGAGCAAGATTTGGTTCTGCATATGGCCTTATGTTTTGATGATAACAATACATAGATTCATAAAGAACAATTTTGTACCCTAATGCTTTTATTAAGTATAAGCAGATACTAGATACAAGCTCGTGTAGCTCCGGTTTTCGTGACGCAACCACTACCGCGTTTAGTGCTACTTTCTGATTTCAAAATTTATCCTATAATGCTTAAAAGGAAGGGGAAAATATATCAAATTAACCCTGCTCGCAAATGTTTTTCCTACAAATACTATGAGATCTGGAATCGGGGGTTGGTTATACAAAGAGAAGTTGTTAACAACTTGATTATCTATAGTACTCTATAGGAACCTTTGTTGTATATTTCTACTGTTGAATTACTTGCTTGCTTAGGTTTGTCTGTTGTTTAATTAGGAAAGTTTCTCCTCTATGAAGATTGAGGAAATGTTTTTGTTATTTTATGGTTTTCTATTGTTTTTGGTAGGTACCTAGACCTAAGGGTTTTTTTATTAGTGTGCTCACTAAGATTTTGCAATCTTATGCCTACGTATTCTCAAAAAGGAAAACTAAGAAATCAGAGCATTCGTAGTTCCTCCGAAATCTATGGGAGGAAATTATTTTGTGTATTGTCATACCCAAAAATTTGACCCCTAGATTCCATTATCATTCTAGGTGCATCAAACATATGTTATCTAACCCTAACCTCTTTCAAGTTAGTCTTTGTTAAGATGTAGATGAATTAGGGTTTCACACTATTAAAATCAAGAATCCTATGGACTGATCAGTAAAGGTTTTGGATTGATCTTCTACATATCAAGTCTTCATATCATCACAAGATTCATATCTTACCAAGAACAAGTGCTATTTGAGGTTGTTACCAAGAAAGTTGAAGCAGTGCTGTGCAAAACCCTGATTAGGATTTCTAGTTAAAAAAGTCAACTATAGTTTGACTTTTGGTCTAAATGGGTTTCCAAAGCTTGAACCATGGTCCATTATGTTTCTATGACTTATTGAAGTCCCCTAAAGAATTATGAAAGGTTCAAAAAATCCCATAACACCAAGGATCGATCCTGAAGATTTTAACTGTTCGGTTCGTTTGTCTGGAAAGTCAACTCTTTGACTTTTAGGATCTTGACCCCAAATTGAAGCAATCAAGGTTTCCAACATAGTGTTATGCCTAACTAGTGAGTTTGGTGAAGATTTAATCAAGAATTGATGGATAACCTGTGAATCAAGAAATTAGAGTTTATGAAAAACCCTAATTACAAGCTTATTTGGAATGGTCATAACTCTCAAACCACACATCCAAATTGAGTGGTCCAAAGTTGGTTGAAAAGCTTTTGAGAAATCCTACAAAAGTGTCCTAGAGGGTTGATGTCCAAAAATGCATAGATTTTGAGTTATGAGCTCATCAAGTTGTGAAGGATTTCCACACTTAGAAAAATTTCTTATTTTTTTGACTTGTAAGTCAAGTTTTGCAGCCAACTTCATGAAGATTTTTGACCTAGTTCCCTTTGGAATCTGAAATTTGGACAAACATGAACATTGTAGATCATATTTGGGGATTTTTAAAAAGTACAAGATCATTTTTACAGCCTTTGTAGTTAGAGAGAATCAAAGAGAGTAAGTTAGGGATTTTTCATGTCACAAAACCAAGTTCAGCACTCGCATTTTGATGCATAAACGACTCAAACCTCTTATAATCACTTTTTTAACTCAATCTCTGATGTTTAAGGACTTAATTGATGAGATTATAATGGATTACCACAAGCAAAAACCAGATATTGGATTATTTGATTTGTTTATTCAAGCAAGTGGATGCAAGTGGCAATGAGAGAGAAACTTTTTGCATTTTCTGCTACACCTCAGCTACTGCATCTGCTAATCTCTTTCGTTCACTTCATATCAACTATTTGCAGGCTACTAATGATGTTGAAACACATAGGAAGGTTGCTCATTCTTAGAAAGAAATCTCAAGTTGGATTTGCTCATTTTTCCTCCAAAAAGGGCAAACTTGGCAAGTTGGCACAACCTGCCCATACCTCTCATTCTCCAAGCTTGCCTATAAATAGAAACCAAGTTAAATCTCTCTCATTTCTCTGATCACCATCTTCTTGCAAGTGGTAGAAGTTGCTTCCTTGTGAAGAAAAATCTGCCTTGCAAAAACTCTGGCACAACTCAATACAGCTACCAAACACTTGAACCAACACCTCAAACACATCACATATGATGCATTGAAGCTGTCCAAACCCTCACATTCACCAGAAAACCTCACATTCCAAAAGTCAACTCTCATACCTTAAAAATTTGACTTTTCTGCATCTTCATAGACCAAAAGCAAACCATCCATTTTCCAATCATTCTAACACTTAAAACACTCTCCATATAAGTTGTTTAAATTGTCCATGGCATTGTAAAAGTTATGTAACACCATTTCCTAGAGTTTCAGTTTGAAGCTTTTGGTGTTTTCTTGCATAAGAAGGCATTCTGTCAAGACAGTGATCTTGGAGGAGTTCTCATCATTTGAACACCTTATTTGGAACATATTGGAGCTGCTTGGATCATCATCCATCAACTGGTTTTCTTATTTGGTGCATTGGCTTGAAAAAGCTACAAGAGGTAAGTTTTCCAACTTGCTACTTTTAAGATCATGCTGAATATTGATGTACACTAATTATGGACATACTAGATACACTTTATAGGTCATGTTTGAATCATTTCTTACTCATAAACTTGGGTATTCATGACTGTCCCTTTGGTTTGGCTTGTTAGCTTACTTTAAGTGTCATTTAAATATGCAACTTATTGATTCTGGTTAGGCATAGATGATTGGTGTTTGTAAACATCATTTATAGGTCATATGTGATATGTTTGATCATTTAGTTGATGCTGAATTGGTACATTTCTGTCTGTTGCTTTGCTCTTGCACAAGCTTGCTATTTTTGCCACTACACATGCCATCTGTTGAATTAGTTTGTCTATTGATGTATGATGCTTGTAAGCACTCTCTATATGTCTCATATGTTGTGTTTGAATCATTACATGCTGCTTAGAATATGTACATTGGACTGTCACATTGCTCTTGCACATAACATGTTTTTTCATTGATGCTATCGAGTTTTTTACATGGTGAATGATCTGAGAAAACCACCACCACCATTGGATTCCTTATGAAAAAAATACACAATTTTCTTTTTTATTTCATCCAATTTGATTAAGTTTTGAGTGAGTTATGACCCTTATTGCAAAATCTGCCTTGCCTTGTTTTTTTGCCTTAGTTGCCTAGTTTTCAAATGTGCATAACTTCTTTGATTTTTATCATTTGATAACGTGAAATTATATCGTGTATCTGACTTGACATGCATGAGTTTATACTATGTTTTATTTAATTTCCCCATATTTATGTTTTATATTACTCGTATTTATTTGTGTTTCTCAGGTACTCGGTTCGAAGTGAAGAATTAGGAAGTGAAGAAAATGAGAAGAAAATGGAAAGAAAAAGAGAAGGAAAAGAAAAAGAAATGGAAATAAAAAGAAAAGAAAAGAAAAGAAAAAAGGAAAAGAAAATGGAAAAGAAAAGGAAAAGAAATAAAAAGGTGGGCCCACCACCCTTATGTGGCTGGAGCCACATTAAAGGTGGCGCCCACCATCAAGACAAAAGAAGTGGCGCAAACCACATGTGCAAGAGGGGGGAGGTGGTGCAAGCCACCGTTAGTGAGGAGAAATATTCTCCCACTTCCCCCTATTTTCCAGTTTCACTCCCACGTTTCTGGACGGTTATCAGCGATTCCCTCTCCCTCTCAACCGAGTATAAATATCAGAGAAACCCACCAAAAAAGGCTCCAAGAATTTTCACGAGAAATTATTTTATTTCAGTTTTCATTCCAGCGGTTATCGCAATATTTTACTTTTGTTGTTTTTTGCACCAGAGTGATTAGTCTTGTACCTGTTTGAAGAACGCCAATATTATTCCATCAAGCTTGTCCCCAACTTTTATTTCCAGTGAATTCCATTTTCCAGGTTTCGATTATTCTGTTTTTATTTATCGTATTGCAACATGATTATTATTACTATTTTGCACTATATTAGAATGTTTAATTTTCCAACTATGTCCGGCTAAAGTAGTTGATGTCGGTATGTAACAAATCTGTCAGAAGGGATTAAATAATAATAGGTGTTGCTTTTCTTTACAAATTATTTTTTAGGCTCTAGTTTCTTATTTTAATAAATCAACCTTTCTTGCAAGAGTAAAAAGGGGAAACTAAGGTTAGGGTCAAGATAAACGAGAGTTTGAGGTTTTAATCAGATAGCTGAGATTAGACATTAATTCTAAACACAGCGGAAGCACTTTAGAATTAATTAGGACTTATTTATTTTCAAAACGTATCTTTAATTCGAATGATACAGCGAGAGTGCTCATTTTGATTTAACGATATAGTTTGAATCGATAAACACGAGAGTGTGAGGTGAAGATTTTTAAATAAGTATTTTTCTAATAAAAAGTATTTCGAACAACCTAACTTACATCGATTATTTATTAAATTCCCGACGATTGATGCGTTGCATACTGACATCCCGTTATTGATTATTCTTATTAGAAATTTTAGCATTTTTTAGATTTAATTTCATTCACACTTAACATTCCTAAAACGATTAGCCTTAGATTTACATAGTAACATTAGAATACGGTACGTTCGATTTTTAGTCTTTGTGGATCGATAATCTATTAAACCTACGTGACATATACTTGCAGTCAGATTTATTTAGACACACTAAACCGCGATCAAGTTTTTGGCACCGTTGTCGGGGACTAATTAAGTCGATATCATAACTCCTTTGTTGTGCCGTATAGACTAAGACAAAAACCATATTTCCCATTCTGTCAATTGTATGCTAAGTACTTGCTCACAAGGCGAGAACCTCACACAATCGACAGACGAACCTGAACGTCTTCTTACCGTAAGAAGACGTATCCGAGAATACTGCGAAGCCCACAAAATCCCTTTTCCTAGTTCAGAACCTGAATCTGAAACCAGACCTGAATCTGACTCAGAATCCGAATTAGAATCTGAAGCTAAATCTGAAGTTAACCAAGACATGGGCGATAGACCATAAAACCGTCCTCTTAAGTACTATGCTACCCCGTCTCAGCAAGAACCGCATAATAGCATTGTTGCACCTGCTATCAACCGAAGCGATTTCGAGTTGAAACCCTCGTTGTTGTCTGCAGTTCAACAAAATCAATTTTCTGGAAACCCTACTGAAGATCCCAATGAACATTTGACCAAGTTTGTTCAGTACACAAACACAGTGAAGGCAAATGGTGTGTCCGCAGACACGATAAGACTACGCCTTTTTCCTTTCTCATTGAGAGGCAGGGCTTGGGCTTGGTTGCAATCCTTGCCATCAAACTTCGTCACTACGTGGGAAGAGTTAAAGAAGGTTTTCTTAGCACGTAATTTTCCACCAAGCAAGACAACCATGCTGAGGATCCAAATCAATAGATTTCGACAAAAAGACAACGAGTCTCTTTTTGAGACGTGAGAGAGATTTAAAGACATGATAAGGATGTGCCTGCACCACGGTCTTAAAGATTGGTTAATCATCCACACGTTTTACAATGGTCTCTTGTACAATACAAGAATGATAATATATGTCGCCGCTGGTGGTACACTTACGGATAAACCTTACAAAGAAGCCTACCAACTAATCGAAAGTATGGCTCAGAACCACTACAAATGGGGAGGTGAAAGAACTCCAGTGGAAAAATCCCAACCAAAAGGTGGAATGTACGAGGTTAATAGCCTTGATCACGTCCGTGCTAAGGTAGATGCCCTTGCTCAAAAGATAGATAACTTGATCATAACACCCACATCCATCGTGGCTGCTGTAGCTCCAAACTGCGAAGTATGTGCAACACCTGGACATGCTACCCTTGAATGCCAAATTTTGGTAGGAGCCTCTACAGACCAAGTGAATTATGCTCAAGGAAACCCTTATGCAAATACCTACAATCCTGGTTAAAAGAATCATTCAAACTTCTCCTACAAAAACAACAATGCACTGTATGCACCTGGTCAAGCATCTGCTACACCACCAGGTTATCAAAAGGTTGCTCAGAATGCTCCTAGGAAGTCTAACCTTGAATTAATGATGGAAAACTTTATAGCTTCCCAGACTCAAACAAACAAAGACTTCCTGAATAAAAATATACACACTAGTGAGAAAATTAAGCAATTAGCAAACATAGTAGACGCTTTGGCCACCCACAATAAAATGCTTGAAACACAAATTTCACAAGTCGCACAAAAACAAGCACCTACTGCTGCTCCTGCAGGAACATTTCCTGGACAACCACAACCTAATCTGAAAGGACATGCAAATAATGTTATATTGAGAAGTGGAAAAGAATTAGATGGACCCATTGATCTAAGACTTCAGAATCCAGTCATGTATCAAAAGCCCGATAACACAACAACTGATAAGGACAATAAACCCAAGGAAAAGGAAGATAATAACCAAGAGGCCATAGATAAAGAAAAACCTTATATGCCTCCACCACCATATAAACCACCTATTTTGTATCCTCAAAGATTTGCAAATTCTAAAACTGCAGGGCAATTTAAGAAATTTGTTGAACTTCTGAAGCAATTAAACATCACAATACCTTTTACAGAAGCTATCACCCAGATGCCCTCATATGCTAAATTCCTTAAAGAAATCTTATCCAATAAGAAAAAGATAGAGGATAATGAAATAGTTACACTTACAGCTAAGTGTAGCGCAGTAATTCAAAACAATATGCCTCCTAAGCTGAAAGACCCAAGTAGTTTCTCGATACCTTGTGTAATTGGGAAGTTCGTCATAGAGAAAGCTCTATGTGACTTAAGAGCCATTATTAGTGTAATGCCCTTATCCATATGTAACAGACTTGATATGGGAGAATTGAGGCCGACTAAGATGTTTTTTCAATTAGCTGACCGCTCTATAAATATCCCGTTGGTATACTAGAGAATGTTCCAGTTCGTATAGGTCAATTCTATATTCCTACGGATTTCATAATCATGGATATTAAAGAAGACTCCACTACTCCTATCATACTAGGAAGACCATTCTTAGCTACTGCCGAAGCCATTATAGATGTGAAGAGAGGTAAGCTAACTTTTGAAGTCGGTGAAGAGAAGGTTGAATTTATTTTAACGCAATTCTTAGAAGCACCAGCTATAGACGACGCATGTTATCTACTTGATGTCATAGATGAGTGCGTAAGAGAAATGGAGATGGAACAAACCATATATTCAGATATTATAAAAATTCCAATACTTCCTATTTTTGAAGATGATGATTGACGTGAACCTTACCAAGATGATAACCTAAGCGAATGTTTAACACTTACACCTGATCATCTACCTTGCGCAAAGAAACCATCTCTAGAACTGAAAACACTACCTAATTACTTAAGGTATGAATTCCTGGATACAGGAGTCGAATGACCTGTGATAGTCAATGCAGATTTAGGACAGATCGAAACTAAGAAACTTTTAGATGTCTTAAGAAAATACCCAACTGGGTTAGGCTACAATATCACTGACCTTAAAGGAATAAGTCCTTCTATTTGTATGCACCACATTATGCTAGAGGAAGACTGTAAATCCTCTAGGGAACATCAGATAAGGATCAATCCAATTTTAAATATTGTAGTAAAGGATGAAGTGAAAAAACTTTTGGAAGCGGGAATTATATACCCGATATCAGATAGTAAATGAGTTAGCCCTGTACATGTCGTACCAAATAAGGGAGGTGTTACAGTTGTTAAGAACGCGAAAGGTGAATCTATAACACAGAGAGTAGTAATTGGAAGTAGAATGTGCATCGACTATAGAAAGTTAAACAAAGCTACTCGTAAGGATCATTTCCCGTTGCCATTCATTGACCAAATGTTGGAACGATTGGCCAAACATTCTCACTTATGCTATTTAGATGGTTATTCAGGATTCTTTCAAATCCCTATTCATCCCAATGAACAAGAAAAGACAACTTTCACATCCCTATGGTACCTTTTCCTATCGGTGAATGTCATTTGGACTATGTAATGCTCCTGCCACATTCCAAAGATGCATGATGTTAATCTTTGCTGATTTTATAGACGACATCATGGAAGTATTTATGGACGATTTTTCTGTTTGTGGGCAGAGTTTTGAAGGATGTCTATCGAACCTAGAGATGGTACTTGAGAGATGCGTAAAAGTCAATCTTGTATTAAACTGGGAGAAATTCCATTTCATGGTAAATCAAAGAATCGTACTTGGACATGTAATATCTGACAGAGGAATTGAAGTTGATAAAGCTAAGATAGAGATTATAGAAAATATTCAACCTTCGAAAACCGTACGAGAAGTACGAAGTTTCTTAGGACACGCCAATTTCTACCGACGATTCATAAAAGATTTCTCAAAAATTACCAAACCACTGGCCGGTTTATTAATGAAAGACGCTAAATTTATCTTCGATGAGAAATGTCTAAAAGCGTTTGAACAATTGAAAACGGCTCTCATTACCGCACCTATCATGCATCCACCAAATTAGAGACTACCATTTAAAATTATATGTGATGCGAGTGATTATGCCGTATGTGCAGTTTTGGGACAAACAAGGGACAAAAAAACTCTATGCAATCTACTACACAAGTAGAACCTTAGATCTTGCCCAAATGAACTACGCCACCACCGAAAAAGAACTTTTAGCTGTCGTGTTCGCTTTGGATAAATTTCGTTCTTACTTGGTAGGAGAAAAAATAATTATCTATATCGATCATGCCGCCATTAGATGCCTATTAAGTAAGAAAGATGCAAAACCAAGACTGTTAAGATGGATCCTACTCTTACAAGAATTCAATCTAGAGATAAAAAAGGAACCGAAAATGTAGTTGCAGACCATCTGTCAAGAATAGAAGGCATTAAGCCTGAACAAGTGCCTATCAATGATGATTTTCCATACGAACAACCCAATTGGAAAGCAATATGTCTGAACTACCCTTGAATGATATCAAATCAAACGAATCAGTGGAAGAAATTCAAACAAACACAATGCTGCCGTGGTATGCTGACTTTGTCAACTACTTAGCTGCCAGAGTACTTCCACCAGATCTAACTTATCAACAAAAGAAGAAATTCTTCCATGACCTTAAACAATATTATTGGGATGAGCCTCTGCTTTTTAAGAGAGGTGCCGATGGTATTTTCTGTCGATGTGTCCCTGAAGATGAAATAGAAAACATAATCTCTCATTGTCACTCTTCTCCTTATGGTGGACATGCAAGCACTTCAAAGACTTGTGCTAAGATCTTACAATCTGGCCTTTTTTGGCCTAATCTTTGGAAACATGTCCATATCGCGATATTAAACTGCGACCGGTGCCAACGCACTGGTAACATCTCTAGACGCGATGAAATGCCACAAAAGAGTATTTTAGAAGTGGAAGTCTTTGAAGTGTGGGGGATTGATTTCATGGGGCCATTCCCATCTTCTTTTGGTAATAAGTATATACTTGTTGTTGTTGACTATGTTTCAAAATGGATCGAGGATGTATCCTCCCCAACAAATGACACACGAGTAGTAATTAAGCTTTTCAAAAACATAAACTTCCCTAGATTTGGTGTGCGAAGACTTGTCATCAGTGATGGAGGCTCCCATTTTATATCAAATATATTTGAAAAACTTCTGTTGAAGTATCGAGTCTGACACCGTGTAGCAATACCATATCATCCACAAACAAGTGGACAAGTCGAAGTCTCAAACAGAGAAATTAAACAAATCTTATAAAGACTGTATCAACCTCTAGGAAAGACTGGGCATCAAAATTACATGAAGCTCTATGGGCATATAGGACAACTTATAAGACCCCGATAGGAACCACACCTTTTAAGTTAGTTTACGGAAAATCATGCCATCTACCTGTAAAATTAGAGCACAAAGCTTATTGGGCCATTAAGACCCTTAACTTAGGCTATACTGCCGTAGGTGAGAAAAGAGTCCTAGACATTCACGAACTAGAGGAACTTTGTTTAGACGCATATGAGAATGCTAGGATATATAAAGAAAGAACTAAAAAATGGCATGACAAACAAATTTCCCGTAAAGAATTTAATGAAGGCAACGTAGTGTTATTATTTAATTCACACCTTAAACTTTTCCCAGGAAAACATAGATCTAGGTGGTCCAGTCCTTTTATAATAACTAAAGTCTTTCCAAGTGAAGCCGTAGAAATCAAAAACAAATCTAGTCAACCATTTGTAGTAAATGGACAACGCTTAAAACATTATCATTGTGTAGACAATAAGGACTACTCCGCCACTTTAAAGCTCATAGAGCTGTCCGTTCATTCTGAAAACTGACGTTGCACTAGAACTACGTCAGGCTTAAGACGTTAAAAACAACGCTTGATGGGAGGCAACCCACATATTTTATTTAATTTTGCAAATTTTATCCCTTCAATACTTATTACCTTTTATTGCATTTATTTTTATTTTTACTTTTATGTTTATTTGTATTTTTATTTTCTCTCCTTCATCTCCATTCTGAATGCCATAAGTTATAGTTTTTTTAGTCACTAACTTTGCAAAATAACTTGTCTACTTACTTACAGGCTAACTTAGTTTAGTTAGTAACTAACTTTCACGATGCAACGAGTAGACTACATGGGCATTCTTTTTAGAGGCAGAGCTCAGAGAAGGAGATTTAAGGTGTTAGCTCAGAGAGATATGGGTCTCATTATTTACTATGATGGACATACTATGGATAGGTTAGGTATCAGGGATAGTGTTATGTATTTGTTTAGCCAAAGGGGGTGGGATACTGCTGCTTTTCGAAGAAGATTTACTTCCTACCGTAAGGTTACCCTTGAGTTCCTAAGCTCCTTGACTCACATCCTTAACCATGGATATGGATTCCATAGCGGGCTGGTCACTTTTAGGATATTTGGTAATGATTATACCTATAACCACAGAGAACTTGCTGACCTTCTAGGATGCCCTAGTGGCCCTGATGCGATTACCGTAGTCCAAGAAGAATTACTCTTTAACCTTGACCTGAACTATTTTTGGGGTAACATCACTGGAAATTACAACCCTGAACCTTTTTCCATGTTTTCTGAGAATATCCACAACCCTGCTATCCGATATTTTCATAAGATTCTAGTCCATAACATATTTGGAAAAGAAGAAAACGATACCTCAGTATCGAGAGATGAACTTTTCCTTTTGTACTGTGTCTCCCACGGCCGGCCAGTAAATACGACTACCTTTATGATGGAAAATTTTGTTAGTCTTGTTATGGATGCTCACGCACCAATCGTTATAGGGGGCTTAGTCACCATGATAGAAAATGCCATAGGGCTGAGACATCCTATGAACAGGCTCAACCCTTTAGGCACCATCCGACCTATGAACATTAATTTCTGTTTTAACCGACAAATCATAAGAAACCTGGGGCCGAATGCCTTTGACTACCTGATTGATAATGTGGTTGTCCGTCTTTTCACTATACCAATCACACACCGCACCATCCTCCTCTGAATTTGTTGCAGGTACTTCATCCAGACGCAAGCCTAGGAGTCGAGAAGAAGAATCATCTAGAACGCTAGATAGCATATATGCTGAGTGTCGCATCGCTGCGAAGAGGGGCCGATAATGACAGAAGAGTCGCCACCTTTCGTTATTTATCCCAAAGAGAGGGAAAGGAAACGATCAGAGAAAACCTACGAGAAGGGAATAAGACAGATCATCGCAACCAAATCTTGGGTTCGGGAGTCGGTTACGCAAGGGGAAGGTATTAGCACCCCTCATGCCCGTTGTACTCGACGGGATCCACACTTGTTGTCTAATCTATAAGGGTGTAAAACTATCTAGCTACGGCTCACGGGTGTCGCTACCACGAAAATCAGGTGCCGGCAAAACAGAAGAGTCGCCACCTTTCGTTATTTATCCCTCAGAACGGGAAAGGAAACGATCGGGAAAAACCTGACGAAAAGGTATAAGGAGTGGTCATCGCAACCATTGCCTGGGTTCGGGAGTCGGTTACGCAAGGCGAAGGTATTAGCACCCCTCACGTCCATCGTACTCGATGGGATCCACACTTGTTGGTTTGTCTACGGGTGAAAAACAATCTATCTACGTCTGCTAAATGATAACGCGAAATCATATCGTTTATTTGGCTTGATTTACATGCATTTATTTGTGACTATTATTAATTTATCTTGATTTATGTTCTATTATACGATTAATTTACTTCATTTTGCAGATTGGGGAGAATTTAGACTAAAGAAAGAAAAGGAGAAGAAATGGAAGGAAAAGAGATGAAAAATAGATGAAAAACAACAGATACGGATTTTGCTGATATGACGGTCGTCACAGGTCCATTACGACCGTCATGCGTGTGACGACCGTCACAGGTTCATGACGACCGTCACGCAGACAAAATATCAATACGTTCAAATCAGAAGCAGCCACGATCAATCTCAACCTAATTTCTTCCTACACTTTCTCCACTCACTGCCCACTACTGGAAGTTACTCCCACTCCCTCCATAACTCACCCATGATCTCTGGAAGTTGAAGAGTGAATTACCTCCTATAAATAGGCCTTAGATTCATAGTTTTAGGGGGAACCTTCGATGTATCGAAGTACTGCCAAAATTCCTATTGAAGCCAATTTTACTTTCCTGCATTATTTTTCATTTCTTTTCCTTTTATTTCATTTGTATCGCTTTATTTGTTCCTGTACCTTTTAATTCTCGCCAAAGTAGAATCCTGCCGACATTGTGGAGGACTACTCAAGGATTCGAGATCAGTACGATTTACAGGTTTTTATTAATTGAATTATTATTTTATTTTTGTCAGTATGCATGTTATATTATTCTGGTGCCATTGTTTATTTATGTTTGCATTAATTATCATGTCTAGCTAAATTAGTTTTATCGGTATGTAACCGAATTGGTAGGATAGGATTCAATAGTAACCGGCACCTTCCCTTTTTACAAACAACCTTTCTGGCCGTAGTTTTTAATCTAAATTCTAAATAAACCTTTGTCACGACAGTGAGAAGCTATTTACGGTGGTTTTGCCACGACAGTGGGAAACCATATTAAGGTACAAACCAATAAGCGACAGCTGAGGCTAGAACCAGATAGTAAAAACTAGGCATTGATTTTAGACATAGCGAAAGCGCTTTAAGAGAAATTAGAATCTATTTGTTTACAAAAAGTAGTTTTAACCCCGAATGGGACAGCGAAAGCGTACATTCGGCCCTTAGAATTATGACCCGAGTCAACAACCATCGTGAGACGAAGGTCTTTAAACGAGTAAGTTCTCCTGAAAAGTGTTTGCAATAGACAAAAAGGCACCGGTAACCTACCGAATTCCCGATAGCTAAAGCGTTACATACCGATATTCCTTTACCGCATTCCTTTAAACCAAAAATCTTTACTTCTTGTGCATTTAATTTCATTCGCATTCAGCTTTCCTAATTCCATTAGCCTTAGCTTTACGCCGTAATAATAGTGTTGCACCCTAAAATTTGACCAACCGGTTCTCCTATCTGGTTCGTGGGTTAAATTCGTATTCGCATATCAGATGCATGACATTTGTGCACAGACAGAGGACGTCAGGGTTACAGCTTGGTTTTCATCTACCGGATATTTCAGATCCAGTCTAGATAATCAGGGTTTCATCTTCGGGAAATTGTGCACTTCTCGGTGTTTTCAGCTTACATGGTGGTTTTTGGGATATTCTGATGCCCGGGGTTTACTGTTTGCTTCGATCTGGTCTCGCGCTCTCTTTTATGTTGGTTATTTGCCTTTGTTTTTTTTTTAGGGTTTAATAGATTTTTTATATTTTAAATAAGCTTTATAGATTTTTTAGAATTTTAATAGATTTTTTTAAATATTTTTAATAGCTTTAAATCATTTTTAGAATTTATAGAGTTTTTAAATAGATTTTTCTTTTTATTAGTTTTAAATAGAATTTTTATATAGTTTTAATAGAATAAAGTATTTTCTTTTAAATAAATAACATGGATTTTATTAGAGATTAAATAGGATTTTAATAGATTGTTAAATAGGAATCATTAGAGTTTTTTATTTTTAGATAGGAAATAATAGAAATTAATAGTCTTTTTTCATTGGTTTATAGGATTAATGGAAATGATTAAAGTTTGTTTTTTAATTAGATGTTAATTCTTTTTTTTGGTTTAATAGAGTTTAACTAGATTTTAATCATCTTTTAGATTTAATTAGGATTTAATTAGTTTAATTAGAGTTTAATATTAGTTAGGTTTTAATTGAGTTTGTTAGAATTAATTAGGATAGTTTAATGTTCATTTAGATTGTTAATTAGGTTTAGTCTTTAATTAGTTTTTAATTAGGTTTAAGTCATTTTAATTCAGTTTTTAGGGTCATTTTCGTGGGCCAATTTCAGAGGTTTTTGGAGGCCCAAATCCTTCAGTCCGTTTTTGTCCATTTTTGTCCAGAAAAATGCCATGTGTCAATATAAAAACCCAGCCACGCGTTCAGCTTCAGGAGCCCCCACCTCACAACTCCCACTTCACCAGAATCTGCCACCTCACATTTTCCTTTCTCTCTCTGCGCCACGCAACCCCACACGTGCCTACTCCCTCTCCTTCCTCCTGCCACGCGTCCGTCCCTCACCCTTCTCCGTGACAGCTGTATCCCACTACACTTCCCCCATCGCCGGCCATGCAGCCGCCCGCCGGACCACCCTCCTCCACCGCAACGGTCGCCAGAAATTGTTAATCTCGCCGGAATCTGCAAATTTCCCCAGCAATCCAGATTCATCCAATCTTCTCCGTCCACCTCCATTAGCTTCCTCACCGGAAAATGCATAGACCGCCGGAATCTTCATCGGTGTTGAAGTTCTTTTTTTCCAGAATGACGATACTCAGATTTACAAGAACTTCAGATTTCCAGATTCGCAAGATCTTCATCGCTTCATTCAAGCTCCAGCAACGTCTTCAATCATCATCGAAGGACCTTTAATATTCCCAGAAAAGCTTCGTGGATCTTCGTTGCCTCCAAGATCCTTCAACGGATTTTCCACTCCGTTCGTTTTCCTCGATCTCCAAGATCTCTCTTCCCAGGTCTTCAACAGCTTGGCCATCTTCTTCCGTTCTCCAGAAAGCTTCAAGATCTCCGCGAGTTCCTTCAATATTCTTCAGTTCCAGGATCTTCGTCGCCTTCTTCATTTCTCCAGGTGTGTTCATCCTCCTTTTGATTTGTTACTTGTGCATAGCTAGGGTTTAGATGGATCTTTGTTGATGTGCTTAGATCATGAACTGTGAAGTTTGATTTCGATCTGAGAGTGTTAGATGAAGTTTGATTTCATGTGTGATAGTTGATTAGGGTGTAGTTTTCGTTCAGGATGTGTGAGGGTTTGAGAAAGTTCTTGAGAGGAGTTTCAGAGAGGAATTTGGGAGATGAACGACGCGCTAGGGTTTGTGGAGTGAACAGTGAACGACATTTTGGGGGAGAAGAGTAGTTTTGTTGATTGGTAAGCTGGGTTAGGGTTTGGATCGGGCTAAGCCCAAATATGAGATTGTTAAGGACACCCCCTCATTACTCGCTATCCCCCCCCCCCCTGAGTGTGAAAGAATGCTGGATTTAGGTTTGGGCTTAAGCCCCAATTGCTGGGTGCACCCCCATGTTTGGGCCCAATGCTAGATAACAACTGAGGCGTTTTGCTATTCCCCCCCTGTTTTATTTTCCTTTTTAAATTCTTCATTTTGTATCATGTTAGAAAATATTTCATAAAAAATAGTAGGATGATCCAATTAATTCCCTTCTTTTTTATGTAGATTCATAATTCAATTTAGGATTTTAGGATGCAAAAATATTAAGTTGATAATGCATTTTCATTTTTATTGCATTTTTTGTATTTTAATTGGTATTGAGTAATTGATTTGTGATGTGTCTGCCTTGCTGATTTTATTTCTCTCATTTGGTAATGAATTTTGCTTTAGTTTTTTAGTACGTTGTACTAGACTAATGCATGCTCCCCATAGGATTTTTGTGGATTTTTTAGAAATTGATTGATGTTGTTTTAGGGTTAGAGAGTAGAGACCTCATCACTTGCCGGTTAACCCTTGACCATTCACATGTTAGGGATTGTTTAGTAGCCTTAGAAGTTGACTTAGGCTTTGAGATTTGATCTTGGGATCATAGAGGCATGTAGGTTTCCCCTAGATTTTTATAGGGTGTTCTGTTATTTTTGCTTGAGCTTGAGAATAGGAGAAGTCTTGAGGGCTTTTGACTTTGAAGTTCAACTGTGGTTGAACTTTAGAGGTAGTTTCTTTTGGTTTGAGTGCCTGTGGTTTCTTCTGGAAGATGGAGGCTGGATGAAGACTTGATGGAGCTTGCAAGGATGCATGGATTGAGGTCTTGGTTTAGGAGCTTGCTCTCTATCTGTGAGGTTTGAGACCCTGAAGTCTGAGGGAAATTCATGGTACTTTCCTGAGGAAGGCACTATGGATGTCTTTCATTCTTTCTTCTCATCTCTTTCTCAAGTATCCAATGATGTTGGAGCCTTCATGTGAGTTTAGTTTCTCCTGAGGAGGAATGTAAACCGTTCACATTTGTTGAGCCGCATGGGATATGATTCCTAAGTGGAAGCCCCCTAGTACTTTCCTGAGGAAGGCACTATGGGTCTGTTCACTTAGTTCCCTTAGTTTATGTAGGATTTCTCAAGTATCCAATGATGTTGGAGCCTTCATGTGAGTTTAGTTTCTCCTGAGGAGGAATGTAAACCGTTCACAGTTGTTGAGCCGCATGGGATATGATTCCTAAGTGGAAGCCCCCTAGTACTTTCCTGAGGAAGGCACTATGGGCCTGTTCACTTAGTTCCCTTAGTTTATGTAGGATTTCTCAAGTATCCATTGATGTCGGAGCCTTCATGTGAGTTTAGTTTCTCCTGAGGAGGAATGTAAACCGTTCACAGTTGTTGAGTCGCATGGGATATGATTCCTAAGTAGGAGCCTCCTAGTACTTTCCTGAGGAAGGCACTATGAGTCTGCCTACTTAGCTCCCTTTCTTTGGTAAGCTTGCCTTGAAGCTTGAAGTCTGGGATTGATTTCTCTTGTGTAGGGCTTTGCTTAGAGATTTGTGTAGAGTTTTGCTTTAGGGCTTTGCTTAGAGATTTGATTAGGGTTTTGCTTAGGGCTTTGCTCAGAGGTAGATTAGGGTTTTGTTTTAGGGTTGTTTAGGGTCTTGCTCAGGGTAGTTTCATGCTTTTGGATAGGAGTTTGCCAGGCTGGTTAGCCTTCTCTTTGTGCTGATTGACTGTGTGGTGCTGTGCTGCATTAGACTTAGGGGTTCATCTAGATATTTCTGAGATAGGTGCATCTTAGGAATAGGCTTTGTGTGCATGAGAAGTTGAGGTGGTCCTCCTTCTGCTTTGTTGTTATTGAGTGGCTTTGCTTGCTGGTATTTGGTAGAGCTGAGATCCCTTGCCTCTGTGGTGTGTGGCCCTTGTGCCTTGCTTGTTTGGTTGTTGCATTCATGCATATTTCCAGTATTTCTTTACTTTGCAGTGATTCCTGTTTGCTGTTTAGTTCTGTTGCCATGATCCCTTAGGAGCTCTAACTTCTCTGCTATGGAGGAGTTATGATAGACATTAGGTTGGTTAACCAGGCATGATAACATTAGGTAGATTCCCCTTTTCAACCATAGTTTTAGGGTGTCTCTTTCCTTTCTCAAAACAACAGAAAAACACTTAATAAAGGATAAAACAAAAGTGAATTCATTTCTTCCGTCAAAAGATTTGAACAAACATCAAAACATTTTGTCCTCCTGGACTGTGAAAACCCTTGGTTAAGGTGCATTTTCCCATAAAAAAACACTTGAACAGCTTGTGTCGTGCGTAGCCCGAACTACGTTTGCTCTGATCTTCCATGCCGTGTGGAGGTACGTAGGCACAGGACGCGATGTCCTGGCAAGCAACCTTTCCCCCCGTCTAGACGTAGGTAGTCGAACTACGTTGAATCTGACTTTCCCATTACACGAGGGAGTACGTAGGCCCAGAACAGTGTATGTTCTGTCGAGTCCTGTCCTTTTCTTTTCTTTTCAGACTGACCACTAGCGTAGATAGATAAACACACCCTTTTCCTTATAAACACCAAGCGTGGATCCCGTCGAGTACGACGGACGTGAGGGGTGCTAATACCTTCCCCTTGCGTAACCGACTCCCGAATCCAGGTTTTGGTTGCGACGACCATACCTTTCCCGTTTTTTGCGAGGTTTACTTCGAGCGTTTCCTTTCCCTCGGTTGGGATAAATAACGCACGGTGGCGACTCTTCTGTCAGCCGGTGCCGATTTTCGCAGTAGCGACAGCTGGCGACTCTGCTGGGGACTTGTAGCATCTAGGGACTTTTCCCATCCCTTATGTTGGGACCGTTTCCCATCCCCTACGCGAGTCAATCCTAGCGCTTGGGTGTTTATCTGTTGGGTGTTGTGCATATGTGTTTTACCTTTCCGCACTTTACTTTCCCGCACCTTTACCTTTCCGCATTTACTTTCAGTACTGTATTATTATGATTATTGTTGTGGGAAAGGGAGGTTACTATGAGTGAGAAGCCGGACCTGGGCTTGAGTATGCACCTAGACATAGTTGCGGAGAGTAGTAGACGAACCTGTTTGCTGAGCAGGCACCGTTCCCTATGAAATCTACGCTCAGACGAGGTTCTCTCCGAGGTGCTCCTTTCCGGTCCTGAGGATCTGAGGGGAGTCCAGACGTGAGGATTGTCGACTCTGGGGACCGATCATTTGGAAGTCAGCTAAGTGAGGCCTCTTCATGACTTGATGATGCCACTCCTTTTGGGAATCGTATCGTCACTCATGAAAGTCTATGACGCTGATGACCGCATAGGATGTCGTACCTTTGTCCGTGGATTAGGTCCATACCTGTGAGGGGGATTGGGTTATTGCAGGAAAACTGGCCTTCAGAAACCATGATTCAGTATTTATCAGATGGTTTTCTTGGCTCGTTAACAGGTGTGTTGTTTAGATCAGATGGATTTCTTGTCTGAGGTTGATACTATTATCAGATGGTTTTCTCGTCAGATACAGAGGTTCAGATGGATTTCTTACCAGGGGATTGGTATTTTGAGTGTTAGATGATAGTTAGTGTCATGAAGTTCTGGTGACTGTGGTGGTTTTCTGTTCTTGACATCACAGAGATGTTCCTCTTCGGGCTACAACATGGCCCCTGTGTTCACTGATTGCATCATTTATCATATTGCATTATTGCATTACCATTTGCATCCAACTAACGTGTGTGTATTGCAGGTACATATTTTCCCTCCCAGTTCCGGTGTCTGTTTCCTAGCAAGACATGGAAGCCATGAAGAGAGTGTTACCCTACAGATTCCCGTCTCCAGATATCAGTCTGTTGTCAGAGTTAATTACTATTGCTAGGAAGAAGGTGATGGGAGATTTCAGGAAGACATATGGGAGGATCCTGACTTATGTTTACCAGCCCTCGGCTTATGAGATCAGCGGTATTTACACCCTGTTGCAGTTTTATGATGCTGAGCTCAGGTGTTTCGTATTTCCTGATTTTGTCTTGGCTCCTACCCTAGAGGAGTATTCTGCACTCTTGGATATACCGATTCGCGAGCAGATGCCTTTCTATCACACGGACGCTAAGCCTAATCTGGCTAAGCTTTCTGCTATTCTGTACTTAGGAGAGTTTGAGCTAACAGGGAAGATGATCAGAAAAGGAGATGCGTGGGGATTTTCGTTGGTTGTTTTGGTGGAGAAGGCTCGGGAGTATGCCAAGAAGGGTGGCTGGGTTGTTTTTGACGCCATCCTTGCTGTGTGTGTTTATGGCATTGTATTGTTCCCAAACCTTCCTGATTTTGTTGATGCAGATGCTTTCTATATTCTGGCTGCAAAGAACCCAATTCCTACCTTGCTGGGAGATATCCACCATTACACTCACTACCAAAATGAAAAGCGGCGAGGAAGGAATGTCTCTTGCTGTGTACCTCTACTGTGCAGGTGGTTTACTAGTCATATGCCGAAGTCAGGGCCTTTCGTCACTTCTATTGATTCTTTAGGATGGCCTGAGCGCTTGATGGGGTTGACTTCTGAGAATGTGGTGTGGGTTAATGAGGAGGTGTTAGGAGTTGAGGTCATATACAGATGCGAAGGATTCCCTAATGTTCCTTTGATAGGAAGGAGAGGGTGTGTCAATTACAACCCTTCCTTATTAATCAGGCAGTTTGGATATGCACCTCAGGAAGCGCCGAAGCCCGAGGAGATACAGGAATCTCTGTATCTCACTGGGGCAATAGAGGAAGAGATGTTGATCAAGCTTGAGAAAGCATGGAAGAACCTGCATAAGAGAGAAAAGCCTTCATGTAGCAAAGGGGGTACTCGATTTCTTGGTCCGTATGTGGAATGGATTCGTGAACGAGCTACGAAATTCCTTATGCCTTATCCTGCAGTTCAGCCATTGTATCCTTCTCCGGTGGAGGAGCCCACCACTATAGACATGCAGGTATACAAGCAGCTGATGGCGGAGAAAGAAGAGTTAGCAAAGGTTAAAGAAGCTTTAGAGAAAGAGAACGCCCAGCTTCGTCATGAAAAGATTGAAACAGGATATTTTTCCAAGCAACAGGCCGAAACTTTGAAACATCTGAAGACTACTTTATTGGAGTTGACTGAAACCAAGAAGCGTCTGGAGTTAGATGTAGACTCAGTTAGCAGTGTATTGGCTACTAAGAAACAAGAGCTGGAAAGGGCCTACACGAAGTTAGCTAAGTTGAGAGAGCATTGGGACCTCACTATGGCCAAACGCAAAGAACGGGAAGAAGAGCTAAAGATACAGGTTGCTCAGTTGGGAGAACAGGTTAAAGTGAAGACTGAAGAGCTTGAAGAAGAAGCATGCCGTCGATACGAGACCGAACGCAAACTGATTGATGCCATGAAGAATCTGGAAGATTGTCAGCATAGGGCAGGCACCAAGAGGCCCAAACCTGAGGATGGTGCCCAGGATAAGGCTTGGGAAGATTTTGTCAGAGATATCCAAGGAACGGTCAGGAAAAGGGATCAGTTGATAGAAGGCTTGATTTATCGACCGGATCATCTAGAGACGAAGAAGCTGGTTGAGGATTTCTGCGACCGTACCCGCACTTGATTTCTTTCTTGTATTCTACGTGTTGAGATCACCACCAGGCATGTTGGTTGGGATCCTCCTTTATCATATCAGTTGTATGGAGCATAGTTGTGTAACGCCTTGACGAGACTGTTTTTCCAATATATGAGGGTCTTTCTAAATATTGTCGTTATGGTTTCTCTTGTCTTGCTACCTTGACACTGGAACTGGAGGGGAAATATCCCCAACGCACACATGCACGTTAGCATTTTTGCATTGTTGCTTGCATAAATCACATTGCATTACAGGTTTGTGATCCATGTTCCTTATCATTCTTCATCCATATATCCAGGTATTTTCAGGATTGCAGAAAAGCGGGTCCACCATTACTCTACCAGAACTAATCACAAGAAGATCATGGACAACGTGCAGAATGAAATGCAAGAAATGCGTGACAGGATGGCCATGCTCATGCAAACCATGGAGACCATCGCCAAAGGACAAGAGCAGCTGCAAAATCTGGTTCAACCGATAGTCGCACGGGCTGAAAACCACGGGACACCGCATGGTGAAAATATTGCTGCTTCTCCCCGAATTGAGAATCGTCAAAGTGTTGATGCTATTCCCGTAACTAGTTTGAATGCTGGAGAAACTGGTCCTGTAGGTGGAGGTGGGAACGCCGGTAATATGAATGTCAATGCAGATACTGCTGGGGTATTTGTGGGTAATGTCAACCAGGGTTTCAATGGGGGCGTTGAGAATGTCGGAATGAATGGTAATAATGGTAACCAGGGCTTCAATGGTGTGAACATGGGGTACGGCAACATTGCTGGCACCAAGGCTGGGTTTGGTTATGGTAATCTTGGATATGGAACTGGTGCATACAACGCTCAAGAGATGGGCAATCTGAGGTATGACCCCAGGTACTTCCAAACGGGTCCGGGCCGTGATGCAGATTATGTTGGATACGATGCAGTACCTCGCTGGGAGGATCGTCAGGAGGATGTGTTCTCTGGTCAGAATGAGGGTTATGAAAGAGCTAGGGATGACAACCATCGGATGAGATTGCTAGAAGAGAAAGTGAACGGATTAGCCAGCCATAATGCTCTTGGGCTGGATATGTCAAATATGGGGCTGGTCCCAGGGTTGAGGGTCCCGCTGAAATTCAAAGCGCCGTCATTTGATAAGTACAAAGGGGATACATGCCCTAGGGTGCATGTGCGCGCGTTTTACAGGCGTATGTCCGTGTATTCTGAGGATGAAAAGATGCTAATGCACTTATTCCAGGATAGCCTGTCAGGGCCATCGCTAGAGTGGTACATGAGCTTGGAGCCTACTCAGATCAGGAGTTGGAAAGAGCTGGCAGAGGCTTTTGTCCGACATTATCAATATAATAGTGATCTCGCCCCCAACCGAGTCCAGCTGCAGAACATGTCTCAAAAGTCTAGCGAGAGCTTTAAGGAATACGCCCAGAGATGGCGAGATCTGGCTGCTAGGGTACACCCTCCGATGGTGGAGCGCGAAATGATGGATATGTTCATAGGAACTTTTTCTGGAATGTACTATGACCGGTTGCTCAATTTTTCGATGAGTACCTTCTCTGAGTTGATCTTGATGGGGGAGCGCATTGAAAACGGAGTGAAGATTGGTAAAATTCAAGCGGGTGAGTCCAGTTCCGCAGGAGGTAATAAGAAGACATTTGGTGGTAAAAGGCAGGGTGATACCAACGCTGTATACAATGCTCGACGGAGAAATAGAGGTCAGAACTGGCATCAGCAGTCGCAAGTTGCAAGCGTAACCATTCCAGGGCCTTCTCAGCAGCAGAGACAACAACCACAGTAGCAGGCTCAACAGCAGCCAAATAATAATCAGCGCAGATTTCAGAACCCGCGACCGAGGAGGGTATTCGAGGTACCGCCGGTATCGTATGCAGAACTTCTTCAAACTTTGTTGAAATTGCATCTAGTCGAGAAGAGGACCTTAGCACCACCAACCGGCCAACCACCAGTCGGGTATGATGTTAATGAGCACTGTGACTTCCATTCGGGTGCACCAGGGCACAATATTGAAAATTGCCTAGCTTTCAAGCATAAAGTACAGGATTTGCTTGATAGTACGACTATTAACTTCGGGAAAGACGGTCCCAATATCACGCAACAGCCAATGCCCAAGCATGGTGGGGCTGGGGCCAATGCAATCCTGGCAGATGATGAGTTGGACTTGGTTTTGGAAGTGAGCAAGCTGAAAACCCCTTTGAGTTATGTAAAGCAACGCTTATTGGAAGGAGGTGTCTATCCTGGATGCAGTGAAGAGTGTGCTGACTGTTTGGTTCAACTTGGGGGCTGTGAGAAGTTGAAAAGGGGAGTTCAAGGTTTGATTGATGAAGGGATCCTGCAGTTTGACAGGTCTGTGGGGCGAGAGAAGTCTGTTGAGACACAATCTGGAAAAGAGCGCAGGGAGATTGCTACGATCACCATTCCGTTCAAATCAGTGACGATTTCGGCATCATCGAAAAGGCCGACCATTACTATTACCAAGGCTAAACCAGTCCCTTATGAGAGCACAAAGGCAGTCCCGTGGTGCTATGGTGCTGAGGTGTATTGTAATGGGGAAAAGATCAACTTGAATGATCCGCCAGCAGGATCCGTAGACAACATAGTGGAAGCGGGTGGTATAACCCGGAGCGGGAGAATTTTCACTTCACCTGAGGTCAAGGCAGAGAGGCTCGCCAGGGGTAAGAGCAAAGTTGTTGAGGGGGAATCTTCGGGGAGTAAGGAGAAAGAACTGATAACCAAAGATGTGGAAGAATTCATGAGATTGATTTGCAAAAGTGATTACAAGATCGTAGATCACCTGCAGCAGACCCCGTCAAAGATCTCCATATTATCGCTGTTGTTGTGTTCTGAGGCGCATAGAAATGCCTTGTTGAAGGTACTTGAGACATCCTTCGTGCCGCAAGAGATTTCAGTTAATCAGCTGGAGGGAGTTATGGCACATGTTAATGCCGGGCATGGTCTGGGATTCACGGATTTTGACCTAACGCCTAGAGGGCGTGATCACAATAATGCCTTGCACATCTCTATCGAGTGCCGGGGCACTATTTTATCCCATGTGCTGGTAGACACTGGGTCCTCGTTGAATGTGTTACCAAAGAAAGCCCTGTTGAAATTGGATACCCGTGGGTTGTTGTGCACACCTAGTGATTTGGTGGTGAGGGCCTTTGACGGAACGAGGAGGTCGGTATTCGGGTCAGTAACGTTACCCATCCAGGTAGGTCCGGAGGTGTTTGATACAATGTTTTACATCATGGACATCCAGCCTGCATATAGCTGTTTGATCGGGAGACCTTGGATTCATGCCGCTGGGGCAGTAACTTCTACACTCCATCAGAAGCTGAAGTACATGGTTGAGGGGAGTATTATGACGGTGTGTGGCGAAGAGGATATCTTAGTCAGTCATTTGTCTTCCTTCAAATACGTGGAGGTAGATGGAGAGATTCATGAAACGCTGTGTCAGGCGTTCGAAGGGGCGAAGGTTAAAGAAGAAGCCCCGGTGAAGAGTGAAGGCAAGAGGTAGCCGTCTCCTCATATAAAGAAGCCAAGGCGTTGGTGCAAGCAGGAGAGATTCAGAAGTGGGGGCAGGTTCTGGACATACCAGTAAAGCAAGATAGGTATGGCTTGGGGTACCGCCCATCCCCCTCACAGAGTGCGCCTAAGTACAAGGGAGCTGTGGTGTTCACGCCCGGAGGGGTTAGCTTTGAAAGGATTAACGCCGTGTCTGATACAGAGGAAGTGGATAGCGACTGCAACATGGACACATGGATTCGACCCAGCACGCCGGGGCAAAGCCTATGCAACTGGTCCATCCAGGACGTCATCCAAGTCACCAAACAGTAATGCGTTGTTTTTTCAATCATTGTATGATCACATGCCTTGCCCGGGGCATCGTTGACCTCATCTTAGGGCCCAACTGTTTACCTGTATGTTTGCATGATCAATAAATGACGACGTTTTATACATCCAAAGTTGTGATCCTTTTCTTTCTTTGTTTTATTTTTCAATAAAATGGCAGCGTGGTTATGTATTTCGCTTGTATATCATTTTGAAGCACTTAACCGTTTCCCTCGCAGGATTCATGAAGTTTCAGATGACATCGACCAAAGACTTCCTATGACTCGTTTAGACTTCGAGCATCCGATCTTCCAAGCTGAGGAGGAGATTGTTGAGGATAGTGACTTACCAGAAGAGTTGAGTCGGTTGTTGAAGCAAGAGGAGAGAGTCATTCTGCCTCACCAGGAAGAGATTGATATTGTCAATTTAGGGTCTGAAGAATGCGTCAGGAATATCCGTATAGGGGCCGCGTTACAGGTTGACATCAAGCAAGAGCTTATTGAGATGCTGCGTGAATACAGCGATATATTTGCTTGGTCCTACGAGGACATGCCGGGTTTGGATACCGATATGGTTGTTCATTGTCTGCCGTTGAGGGAAGATTGCCCACCAGTGAAGCAGAAACTCAGAAGGACTCGTCCTGACATGGCTGTAAAGATAAAGGAAGAAGTGCAGAAGCAATGGGATGCTGGATTCCTGGCTGTCACCACTTATCCCACTTGAGTCGCTAATATCGTGCCTGTGCCAAAGAAAGATGGCAAGGTTCGAATGTGTGTTGATTATAGGGATCTAAACAAAGAGAGCCCGAAAGATGATTTCCCGCTGCCGCATATTGACGTGTTAGTTGACAATACGACTCAGTTTTCGGTATTCTCTTTCATGGATGGGTTTTCGAGGTACAACCAGATCAAAATGGCTCCGGAGGATATGGAAAAAACGACCTTTATCACCCCGTGGGGAACCTTCTGTTATAAGGTGATGCCCTTCGGTTTGAAAAATGCTGGGGCAACGTACCAGCGGGCTATGACAACGCTTTTTCACGACATGATGCACAAAGAGATTGAGGTGTATGTCGATGACATGATTGCCAAGTCTCAAACGGAGGAAGAACATCTGGTTAATCTGCTGAAGTTGTTCAAGAGGCTGAGGAAGTTCAGGCTGAGGCTGAATCCTAACAAGTGTACCTTCGGAGTGAGATCCGGGAAGCTACTGGGGTTCATTGTGAGCAAGAAAGGAATCGAGGTTGATCCTGCAAAAATAAAAGCAATACAAGAGATGCCAGCACCGAGAACAGAAAAAGAAGTTCGTGGATTCTTAGGGAGGTTGAACTACATTGCTAGTTTCATCTCTCACCTAACGACCACGTGTGAACCTTTGTTCAAACTGTTAAAGAAAGATCAAGCGGTAGTCTAGAACGACAATTGCCAAAGGGCATTTGAAAAGATAAAAGAATACTTGCAGGAACCTCCGGTGTTGATACCCCCAGTAGCAGGATGACCACTGATTATGTATCTGACGGTTCTTGAGAACAGTATGGGTTGTGTTCTCGGTCAACATGACGAGATAGGAAGGAAAGAGCATGCAATTTACTACTTGAGTAAAAAGTTCACGGATTGTGAATCTCGATACTCTATGCTCGAAAAGACGTGTTGTGCATTGGCGTGGGCTGCCAAACGTCTAAGACAGTACATGCTGAACCATACAACCATGCTGATATCGAAGATGGATCCGATCAAGTATGTGTTTGAAAAGCAAGCGCTCTCTGGAAGGATTGCTAGATGGCAAATGGTATTGACAGAATACGATATCCAGTATGTTTCCCAGAAGGCCATTAAGGGAAGTGTTCTGTCCGAATATCTTGCCGAACAGCCAATTGAGGATTATCAGCCTATGAAGTTTGAGTTTCCTGATGAGGACATAATGTACTTGAAAGCTAAAGATTGTGATGAGTCGTTGCCCGGTATCCTGAGCGGAGTTCCCAGTGGCAATTGATTTTTGACGGGGCCGTCAATTCGTACGGTAGCGGGATCGAGGCAATCATTACAACTCCCCACGGGTCGCACATCCCGTTTACTGCCAGATTGACTTTTCCAGTGACGAATAACGAAGCCGAGTACGAAGCTTGTATTATGGGGTTGGAGGAGGCTATCGATCTGAGGATCAAGAATCTGGACGTATATGGGGATTCAGCATTGGTTGTGAATCAGATTAAGGGAGAGTGGGAGACACGCCAACCTAATCTTGTACCGTACATGAATTATGCGAGAAGGTTGCTACCTTTCTTTGATAGGGTGGAGTTCCATCATGTACCTCGGGCGGAGAATCAAATGGCAGACGCCCTTGCAACATTATCCTCGATGTATAAGGTCAACTACTGGAATGAGGCTCCCAGGATTGTCATATCTCGCCTTAATAGGCCGGCCTTTGTGTTTGCAATTGATGAAGCATCTGACGGTAAACCTTGGTATTTCGACATACAGAATTTCCTGAAGAACAAGGAATATCCGGCTGGGGCATCCAGTCGTGATCAGAAGACTCTAAGGAGATTAGCAGGCAACTTCTATCTGAATCCCGACGGCGTTCTGTATAGAAGGAACCACGATTTGGTACTCCTCCGGTGTGTAGACGAGAAGGAAGCCAATTTACTCATGGAAGAGGTCCATGAAGGAACTTTTGGTACACATGCTGGTGGGCATGCTATGACCCGAAAGTTGTTGCGGTCGGGGTATTATTGGTTAACGATGGAAACGGACTGTTTCAAGTTTGCCAAGCAGTGTCACAAGTGCCAGATCTATGCGGACAAGATCCATGTGCCACCCAGTCCACTGAATGTTATGGCTTCTCCGTGGCCTTTCTCCATGTGGGGAATTGATATGATTGGCAAGATCGAGCCTACTGCTTCTAATGGGCATCGCTTCATCCTAGTCGCGATCGATTACTTCACCAAGTGGGTGGAAGCAGCATCTTACGCCAATGTGACGAAGCAGGTGGTGGCCAAATTTATCAAGAGGGATATAATTTGCAGATACGGTATTCCTGAACGGATCATTACTGATAATGGTTCGAACTTGAATAATAAGATGATGAGGGATCTTTGTCGGAAGTTTAAGATCGAGCATCATAATTCATCTCCGTACAGACCCAAGATGAATGGCGTTGTTGAAGCGGCCAACAAGAACATAAAGAAGATTGTTCAGAAGATGGTGGTAACGTATAAGGATTGGCATGAGATGTTGCCGTTTGTGTTGCACGGTTATCGCACGACGGTGCGTACATCAACCGGGGCAACACCATTCTCATTAGTGTATGGCATGGAGGCGGTCCTACCATTGGAGGTTGAGATACCATCTTTGAGGGTTTTGCTTGATGTTCAGCTTGATGAGGCAGAATGGGTGAGAAGTAGATTGAATCAGCTGAGCTTGATAGATGAGAAGAGACTGGCATCAATTGCACATGGTAGGCTGTATCAGAGCCGGATGAAGAAAGCGTTTGACAAGAAGATTCGACCTCGAAGCTTTCAGACGGGTGATCTTGTGCTGAAGAAGATTCTCCCACCACAATCGGATCACAGGGGCAAATGGACTCCCAATTATGAAGGTCCATACGTCGTGAGAAAGGTCTTCTCCGGAGGAGCCTTATTGTTATCCACCATGGATGGTGAAGACTTTTCGTCCCCTGTGAACTCGGACGCAGTCAAAAAATACTTTGCTTAAAAATTGACCCGCTGGACAGTAAAAAGAGAGTCCAGGCAAAAATGGGGCATCCTGGCGAACCAAAAAACAGAATAAAAAGGTTCGGGCAAAAGTTAGGGATAAAATGAAAAATGTACACCCGCGAAGTTGAAAACCTACACTGGGCGGCTTTGGCAAAAAGGGGTATCCCGGTGAATTGAAAACCCGCAAAGGGCGATTCACGCAAAAGTTAGGGATTTAAGAAGCAAATGACTGTGGTCTAAGTTTGATTGTTAGTGGTTTGGGAGCATCCGGGGGTCGACTATCCAAAGCAATCTCTTCCGAAGACAGAGATCAGGAAAGCGTCAGAGTCCGGCGAGTCATAGGAGGATCAGTTCATGGTGTTCGTCTGTAACACGTTGCCGACATGTGTACAAATTTTATTCTGTATCTTTGTACATTTCTGCATTTTGTTTATGTGTGACTACCTCTTTCCAGGAGTTGCATCTGATGTACAAATCTTGCCGATTCTCAGGCCGTTATCAATAAAGTGTGTTATTCAGTGTAGTGTGTGACTTTGGTTTTAATTTTTACAGTTTTGTTTGTAAAAAACGCCGATGTTTTTGATAAACTTACATGCGTGTAAACAGGCGGGCCTCGTCCGATGATTGTTAAAACCGGAAATTACCTGAATGGTTGTCATGGGTGATTACCAAGATGTTTCTTTTTGCATAAATTGTCTTGTGTTTGCTTGTTGACTTTTGCAGGTATTCAAAAGCTCGCAAAGTTCCCCGCCAGAGTCCACGGTAGGCTGGTACCCTCTCCAGAGGATGAATGTTGTGTCTTTCCTCAGTGAAGTCGCCCCAGGCAAAATTTGAATGTTGTCTCCCCAGGAGAGTGGAGATTGCGTCAAAGGAAAAGATCAATGCATCTTCAGTAGTTCAGAATTGGCTTATCAAGCAGAGCAGAGTCCTCCCCAGCGAAGGTCGAGACAGATATGATTAACTTCCCCAAAGAGTTTCTTGTATAGTGCGAATTAGAGCACATTGGTCAATCCTCAGCTCAGTGATAGCAGGATGAATTATCCCCACAGGGCGTAACCAGAGTGTTGATACCTTTTGAAAGCAGTTTCCAGGATTACTTTTCTCTTTCCCCAACAGGTTGATCCTTCCTCGTCAGGACGATCATTTTCAGCAGAGTTTGAAGTTTTGAGTTTGTGAGCTACTTTCCCAGCAGGATGGTCATCCCCAGCGGAGTTAGTTCATCCTTCCAGCATTTATTTTGTTGGAAGCGTATCGGTAGTATTCCGGTTATCCCCAGCGGATCCAGTTTGTCTTCAGCATTTATTTTGCTGAAGTAACTCTTTGCATAAGCATGCATCATAAGCACTTGCATTTTACACGAATACGTAGCATTTCCATGCAGTATGGAAGCATTACAGCATTTTCAAACATGTGCATTTGGAAACGTAAGCAGGATTAATTACCCGTCCAGCCTCAGGTATTTTCCTCTGTCGATAAGTGAGATCGTGGTTTGCAGAGATGTGCATATGTTTTGTTTGCGACGCCAAGACGCGCAGTGATCGTGTTTCCTCCTGTCAAGAGGGTTGTGGTGTAAAGCACGCAGCGATCGTGTTCATCTTGTTAGGGGGATTATATGGGGGGACCAAACACGCAGTGATCGTGTTCGTCATGTCATATTCCCTTAGCAGAGTTTGCTTGGTCAAACACCTTTTTCCCCCCAGTTGAGTCTCTCTCAGGATGCTGTGGTGTCAACATCGGAAGATGGTAATGCAGATTTTTGGGTGGTTACCCGTAGCTTCCCCAGCAAAGTTATATTCCCCCATCAGGGTGTTACTTCAACGAGTTGCTTGGTTAAGTTCCTCGTATTTTCCAATAAAGTTATCCCCGTCAAGTGGCTTGGTTAAGTTCCCAATTCCCCAGCGGAGTGTTTTCAGGATACCTATTGCCAGAATAGGTATTTGGCGGCCGTCGTCAGAATTATCCTCTCAGAGCTGCTTGGTTAAGTTTCTCGTGTCCCCGCAGGGCTGCTCGTTCAGGTACGAACGGAAGGTTGGTAAGTGAAATCAACATTTTCTCGCTGTTTAGTGGATGCTCGTTCAGGTACGAACAGAAGGTTGGTAAGTGAAATCAACATTTTCTCGCTGTTTAGTGGATGCTCGTTCAGGTACGAACGGAAGGTTGGTAAGGGAAATCAACATTTTCTCGCTGCTTAGTGGATGCTCGTTCAGGTACGAACGGAAGGTTGGTAAGTGAAATCAACATTTTCTTGCTGTTTAGTGGATGCTCGTTCAGGTACAAACGGAAGGTTGGTAAGTGAAATCAACATTTTCTCGCTGCTTAGTGGATGCTCGTTCAGGTACGAACGGAAGGTTGGTAAGTGAAATCAACATTTTCTCGCTGTTTAGTGGATGCTCGTTCAGGTACGAACGGAAGGTTGGTAAGTGAAATCAACATTTTCTCGCTGCTTAGTGGATGCTCGTTCAGGTACGAACAGAAGGTTGGTAAGTGAAATCAACATTTTCTAGCTGTTTAGTGGATGCTCGTTCAGGTACGAACGGAAGGTTGGTAAGTGAAATCAACATTTTCTCGCTGCTTAGTGGATGCTCGTTCAGGTACGAACGGAAGGTTGGTAAGTGAAATCAACATTTTCTCGCTGTTTAGTGGATGCTCGTTCAGGTACGAACGGAAGGTTGGTAAGTGAAATCAACATTTTCTCGCTGTTTAGTGGATGCTCGTTCAGGTGCGAACGGAAGGTTGGTAAGTGAAATCAACATTTTCTCGCTGTTTAGTGGATGCTCGTTCAGGTGCGAACGGAAGGTTGGTAAGTGAAATCAACATTTTCTCGCAGTTTAGTGGATGCTCATTCAAGTACGAACGGAAGGTTGGTAAGTGAAATCAGCATTGTCTCGCTTGGTTAAGCGTTTGCTCGTTTCTTCGGATGCGGAAGGTTGATAAGAGAGATCAACAATTTCTCACTGTTCAGTGTATGCTCACTTCTTCGGAATGGGGTGGTCTATAGACAATATCAGATTATTTCATAAACAGGTTGATGGATAGGTGTTTAGTTGTCGTTGTGGCAACAAAAATCAGTTCCCTGGTTAATTCTCCCCAAACAGTGGTGTGCGCAATTTATTTTTGCGGTTGGCAAATTTCAGAGTTTATCGGTATTCAACCGTCTCGTACCTCGATTATCTGAAGGCCGTTCGCTCTTCATCCAGTCGGGTCCAAGCCGTTTGAATAGGGGCAGCTGTTGCACCCTAAAATTTGACCAACCGGTTCTCCTATCTGGTTCGTGGGTTAAATTCGTATTCGCATATCAGATGCATGACATTTGTGCACAGACAGAGGACGTCAGGGTTACAGCTTGGTTTTCATCTACCGGATATTTCAGATCCAGTCTAGATAATCAGGGTTTCATCTTCGGGAAATTGTGCACTTCTCGGTGTTTTCAGCTTACATGGTGGTTTTTGGGATATTCTGATGCCCGGGGTTTACTGTTTGCTTCGATCTGGTCTCGCGCTCTCTTTTATGTTGGTTATTTGCCTTTGTTTGTTTTTTTAGGGTTTAATAGATTTTTTATATTTTAAATAGGCTTTATAGATTTTTTAGAATTTTAATAGATTTTTTTAAATATTTTTAATAGCTTTAAATCATTTTTAGAATTTATAGAGTTTTTAAATAGATTTTTCTTTTTATTAGTTTTAAATAGAATTTTTATATAGTTTTAATAGAATAAAGGATTTTCTATTAAATAAATAACATGGATTTTATTAGAGATTAAATAGGATTTTAATAGATTGTTAAATAGGAATCATTAGAGTTTTTTATTTTTAGATAGGAAATAATAGAAATTAATAGTCTTTTTTCATTGGTTTATAGGATTAATGGAAATGATTAGAGTTTGTTTTTTAATTAGATGTTAATTCTTTTTTTTGGTTTAATAGAGTTTAACTAGATTTTAATCATCTTTTAGATTTAATTAGGATTTAATTAGTTTAATTAGAGTTTAATATTAGTTAGGTTTTAATTGAGTTTGTTAGAATTAATTAGGATAGTTTAATGTTCATTTAAATTGTTAATTAGGTTTAGTCTTTAATTAGTTTTTAATTAGGTTTAAGTCATTTTAATTCAGTTTTTAGGGTCATTTTCGTGGGCCCATTTCAGAGGTTTTTGGAGGCCCAAATCCTTCAGTCCGTTTTTGTCCATTTTTGTCCAGAAAAATGCCATGTGTCAATATAAAAACCCAGCCACGCGTTCAGCTTCAGGAGCCCCCACCTCACAACTCCCACTTCACCAGAATCTGCCACCTCACATTTTCCTTTCTCTCTCTGCGCCACGCAACCTCACACGTGCCTACTCCCTCTCCTTCCTCCTGCCACGCGTCCGTCCCTCACCCTTCTCCGTGACAGCTGTATCCCACTACACTTCCCCCATCGTCGGCCATGCAGCCGCCCGCCGGACCACCCTCCTCCACCGCAACGGTCGCCGGAAACTGTTAATCTCGCCGGAATCTGCAAATTTCCCCAGCAATCCAGATTCATCCAATCTTCTCCGTCCGCCTCCATTAGCTTCCTCACCGGAAAACGCATAGACCGCCAGAATCTTCATCGGTGTTGAAGTTCTTTTTTTCCAGAACGACGATACTCAGATTTACAAGAACTTCAGATTTCCAGATTCGCAAGATCTTCATCGCTTCATTCAAGCTCCAGCAACGTCTTCAATCATCATCGAAGGACCTTTAATATTCCCAGAAAAGCTTCGTGGATCTTCGTTGCCTCCAAGATCCTTCAACGGATTTTCCACTCCGTTCGTTTTCCTCGATTTCCAAGATCTCTCTTCCCAGGTCTTCAACAGCTTGGCCATCTTCTTCCGTTCTCCAGAAAGCTTCAAGATCTCCGCGAGTTCCTTCAATATTCTTCAGTTCCAAGATCTTCGTCGCCTTCTTCATTTCTCCAGGTGTGTTCATCCTCCTTTTGATTTGTTACTTGTGCGTAGCTAGGGTTTAGATGGATCTTTGTTGATGTGCTTAGATCATGAACTGTGAAGTTTGATTTCGATCTGAGAGTGTTAGATGAAGTTTGATTTCATGTGTGATAGTTGATTAGGGTGTAGTTTTCGTTCAGGATGTGTGAGGGTTTGAGAAAGTTCTTGAGAGGAGTTTCAGAGAGGAATTTGGGAGATGAACGGCGCGCTAGGGTTTGTGGAGTGAACAGTGAACGACATTTTGGGGGAGAAGAGTAGTTTTGTTGATTGGTAAGCTGGGTTAGGGTTTGGATCGGGCTAAGCCCAAATCTAAGATTGTTAAGGACACCCCCTCATTACTCGCTATCCCCCCCCCCCTGAGTGTGAAAGAATGCTGGATTTAGGTTTGGGCTTAAGCCCCAATTGCTGGGCGCACCCCCATGTTTGGGCCCAATGCTGGATAACAACTGAGGCGTTTTGCTATTTCCCCCCCTGTTTTATTTTCCTTTTTAAATTCTTCATTTTGTATCATGTTAGAAAATATTTCATAAAAAATAGTAGGATGATCCAATTAATTCCCTTCTTTTTTCTGTAGATTCATAATTCAATTTAGGATTTTAGGATGCAAAAATATTAAGTTGATCATGCATTTTCATTTTTATTGCATTTTTTGTATTTTAATTGGTATTGAGTAATTAATTTGTGATGTGTCTGCCTTGCTGATTTTATTTCTCTCATTTGGTAATGAATTTTGCTTTAGTTTTTTAGTACGTTGTACTAGACTAATGCATGCTCCCCATAGGATTTTTGTGGATTTTTTAGAAATTGATTGATGTTGTTTTAGGGTTAGAGAGTAGAGACCTCATCACTTGCCGGTTAACCCTTGACCATTCACATGTTAGGGATTGTTTAGTAGCCTTAGAAGTTGACTTAGGCTTTGAGATTTGATCTTGGGATCATAGAGGCATGTAGGTTTCCCCTAGATTTTTGGTAGATTTTTATAGGGTGTTCTGTTATTTTTGCTTGAGCTTGAGAATAGGAGAAGTCTTGAGGGCTTCTGACTTTGAAGTTCAACTGTGGTTGAACTTTAGAGGTAGTTTCTTTTGGTTTGAGGGCCTGTGGTTTCTTCTGGAAGATGGAGGCTGGATGAAGACTTGATGGAGCTTGCAAGGATGCATGGATTGAGGTCTTGGTTTAGGAGCTTGCTCTCTATCTGTGAGGTTTGAGACCCTGAAGTCTGAGGGAAATTCATGGTACTTTCCTGAGGAAGGCACTATGGATGTCTTTCATTCTTTCTTCTCATCTCTTTCTCAAGTATCCAATGATGTTGGAGCCTTCATGTGAGTTTAGTTTCTCCTGAGGAGGAATGTAAACCGTTCACAGTTGTTGAGCCGCATGGGATATGATTCCTAAGTGGAAGCCCCCTAGTACTTTCCTGAGGAAGGCACTATGGGTCTGTTCACTTAGTTCCCTTAGTTTATGTAGGATTTCTCAAGTATCCAATGATGTTGGAGCCTTCATGTGAGTTTAGTTTCTCCTGAGGAGGAATGTAAACCGTTCACAGTTGTTGAGCCGCATGGGATATGATTCCTAAGTGGAAGCCCCCTAGTACTTTCCTGAGGAAGGCACTATGGGTCTGTTCACTTAGTTCCCTTAGTTTATGTAGGATTTCTCAAGTATCCATTGATGTCGGAGCCTTCATGTGAGTTCAGTTTCTCCTGAGGAGGAATGTAAACCGTTCACAGTTGTTGATCCTCATGGGATATGATTCCTAAGTAGGAGCCTCCTAGTACTTTCCTGAGGAAGGCACTATGAGTCTGCCTACTTAGCTCCCTTTCTTTGGTAAGCTTGCCTTGAAGCTTGAAGACTGGGATTGATTTCTCTTGTGTAGGGCTTTGCTTAGAGATTTGTGTAGAGTTTTGCTTTAGGGCTTTGCTTAGAGATTTGATTAGGGTTTTGCTTAGGGCTTTGCTCAGAGGTAGATTAGGGTTTTGTTTTAGGGTTGTTTAGGGTCTTGCTCAGGGTAGTTTCATGCTTTTGGATAGGAGTTTGCCAGGCTGGTTAGCCTTCTCTTTGTGCTGATTGACTTGTGTGGTGCTGTGCTGCATTAGACTTAGGGGTTCATCTAGATATTTCTGAGATAGGTGCATCTTAGGAATAGGCTTTGTGTGCATGAGAAGTTGAGGTGGTCCTCCTTCTGCTTGGTTGTTATTGAGTGGCTTTGCTTGCTGGTATTTGGTAGAGCTGAGCTCCCTTGCCTCTGTGGTGTGTGGCCCTTGTGCCTTGCTTGTTTGGTTGTTGCATTCATGCATATTTCCAGTATTTCTTTACTTTGCAGTGATTCCTGTTTGCTGTTTAGTTATGTTGCCATGATCCCTTAGGAGCTCTAACTTCTCTGCTGTGGAGGAGTTATGATAGATATTAGGTTGGTTAACCAGGCATGATAACATTAGGTAGATTCCCCTTTTCAACCATAGTTTTAGGGTGTCTCTTTCCTTTCTCAAAACAACAGAAAAACACTTAATAAAGGATAAAACAAAAGTGAATTCATTTCTTCCGTCAAAAGATTTGAACAAACATCAAAACATTTTGTCCTCCTGGACTGTGAAAACCCTTGGTTAAGGTGCATTTTCCCATAAAAAAACACTTGAACAGCTTGTGTCGTGTGTAGCTCGAACTACGTTTGCTCTGATCTTCCATGCCGTGTGGAGGTACGTAGGCACAGGACGCGATGTCCTGGCGAGCAACCTTTCCCCCCGTCTAGACGTAGGTAGTCGAACTACGTTGACTCTGACTTTCCCATTGCACGAGGGAGTACGTAGGCCCAGAACAGCGTATGTTCTGTCGAGTCCTGTCCTTTTCTTTTCTTTTCAGACTGACCACTAGCGTAGATAGATAAACACACCCTTTTCCTTATAAACACCAAGCGTGGATCCCGTCGAGTACGACGGACGTGAGGGGTGCTAATACCTTCCCCTTGCGTAACCGACTCCCGAATCCAAGTTTTGGTTGCGACGACCATACCTTTCCCGTTTTTTGCGAGGTTTACTTCGAGCGTTTCCTTTCCCTCGGTTGGGATAAATAAAGCACGGTGGCGACTCTTCTGTCAGTCGGCGCCGATTTTCGCAGTAGCGACAAATAGATAACGGTAGATTGACATTGGTCTATGTGGGTTCGACAATCTTTTATATTACTTCGATATTTCCGTGCACTTGCGGACGCATCACTAAAGCTAAACGGAAAGAAATTGACTCGATAGAGCATCACGCTCTATGCCTACGTATTCCCTCGTGCAATGGGAAAGTCAGAGTCAACGTAGTTCGGGAAACTACGGGGGAATTTGCTCGCCGAGATATCGCATCTCGTGCCTACGTACTTTCACACGGCATGAAAGATCAGAGTTTGCGTAGTTCGGGAAGCTACGGCTAGACAGGGTGTTCTCGATCACACATGGGTGAGAGAAAGGATTGACGATACTGGCGTACGCATTCTAGCAGTTAGGTGTATGCTGCTCGACTATTGGAGACTTAGGCATTACCTGTTTGCGGTAGAACGGACATAGTATGTCGGGTTTTGAAAGTATGGGACCCTACGGGACTTAGAACTACGGTCTGGTCTCAATTGCGCTCGGGCAAGAGAAAAAGGGAACATCAGTTGTCAGTGGGAAAGTCTTGATTGCACGGCAGCGAGAGAACATAGAAGTTAGTTGTTAGTGTGCTCG
This sequence comes from Lathyrus sativus, assembly GCA_963859935.3. NCBI lineage: Eukaryota > Viridiplantae > Streptophyta > Magnoliopsida > Fabales > Fabaceae > Lathyrus > Lathyrus sativus. Next base: position 486,868,493 of record OZ012741.1, on the reverse strand, counting down.
CTAGGATATCGCATCCTATGCCTACATATTCTCGTTTGATACGAGAAATCAGAGCAGCTGTAGTTCAGCTAACTACAGCAACGGGGAAAAGGGAAAGGGAGCTCGCTAGAATATCGCATCCTATGCCTACGTACTCTCGTCTGACACGAGAGATCAGAGCAAACGTAGTTCGACTCACGAGAAAGCAGGTCTCGATTGCACAAGGGCAAGAGAAGGAGTCTCAATCGCTTGAACGCGAGAGAAAAGGGTTTCGATCGCACGGGGGCGAGAACAAAGAGGAAGCAGGCTTACGCCTAAACGGGAAGGAACTCGGGACACACATGCAAGAACCTAATACGTAGGAGCGAGTGCGTCGTATATTATCCAAAGGATATATACTAAACACCCTAAACGATTGAGGGGAGACCGCTCGATTGTCATTTCCCACGTATCGGACAATACAACTCACAACACTCGACGGTTGCACGAAAACTTGAAGATGAAAGATGATGTTGAACGAAACGGCTCTGTTGGCTCTTGACATGTGCGCAAGCTCCATTCCAATCTTCTCCTCTCTGGATCCTTGATGATGACGCTCAAATCAGGAACACTGTAACGCTTAGACTGTCATGGTTCGACTTATGCGAGAAATCGAACTCTTAGAGGTAATGTATTGATGTCCGTGTCAAAGACAAGATAGAGAAATGATATCGATAATCATTCTCCAATTGAATCATGCCACACGGCCAGCCAAAAATAAAATCGAAGATAAAATCAGATAGAAAAGAAAATAGGAGAGAAACCCACTAACAAATGGAAATAATAGCCTACTCCTAAAATACGGCAATTAATTTCTTATGAAAAATATTCTAAAGAAGTACTAAGAGGAAATTGCATACGAAAATAACATAAAAATTCTATCCTAAAACGCTATAATATTCTACAAGGAAAAATAGAATGAAAATTCTATACAAATCTATATGTTCTATAATTCTATAATTTCCTAAAAACAAAAGAATATAGATTCTACAATATAAAACCTATATTAAAAATATGCAATAATATCCTAAAACTATAAACTATAATCCCTAAGAGAAAATAGAAAAATAGAAACTACAATTATTACAAGCATATGCCCAATACAAGAGAAATTGAAAATACAAAGGGAAGGGGGGTACAGCCTGCAAAAGGGGTGAAATGCAGTAAAAAACCACCACTGGGCTTTAAGCCCACAATACAAAAAAATTCAGAACAATATCAAACACAAAGGGGGGTGCGTGCAGGGAAATAGGTGTGCACGGTTCAGAAAAGCCAATTGGGCTTATTAGCTTGCTGGGCCCAAAACGAAACAGCAGGAATGGGGGTGAATGCTTGGAACGGAGGTGCAATCCAATAATCCATTGGGCCTAGGCCCAACGCACACAACCAGTCTGTGACCCTCCCTCTCCTCATTCTCTCACACCAATCTGAAACCCTAGCTTCTTTCTCTCTTTTCCCTCAGCCTTCGCCGCCACTGAAACTCACCTTCCCTACTCACTCCCACCGTTCATCCCTCAATCTCCTCCGTTCCTTCACCTTCAATCATCACGTCTTCATTTCTCCGATCAAAAAACCTAAGCCACCTCTCTCAAACTCTCCTCGTCTGAATCTGTAAGGATTGTGAAGAGAATCCATTGCGTTCTGGTTGGGAGATCTTAGAAGATGTAGTAATGGTGAAGTTCTTAGAGAAAACTAAGGTAGCCTGGAAACAGAGAAGAGCGTTACCGGAAAATTCTTGGAGATCTGGAGTCTTGACGGAAGCGTTGGAGTGTTGCGATGTAGTTCTTGAAGTTTGAGGATGACGAAGATCTGGACTAGATCTTGATGGATACAAAGGATATGGATAAAACGTATGAACAGATGACGATCTTGACGGAAACGGATGGAGCTCGTTGAAGGTTCTTGGAGAATGGATGAATGATGAAGATCTTATGATCGTTTCTGGAAAAGTATGAAGAACTAGGATGAATATTGATGAATCTTCATCGGATTCTGGACAAGCCTTGATGAAGACGGTTGAAGGTTCAGACGAGCACGGTGGAATTGATGAAGTTTTGTGGCGTTTCTAGAAAATCATGAAGATGAATGGATGAAGATCTGGAGATCATGATGATGAGTGGATGAAGATCTGGTGTTTTCCGGTGGAAATAATGAGTTTCCCGGTGAGTGAAGTGCAGTTTTCGGCGAGAAGAAACGGTTACGGGCGAGCCTCCGGTGGTTTTTGCATGGCCGGCAGCGAAGGGAGATGGTGAAGCAGGTGTGAGATGCGTGGCAGGCTCTGAGAAGGAAAGGTGGCATGTGAGGTGGTGAGAGTGAAACGCGTGTGAGGGTGAGGTGTCAGGTTGTGGGTGCATGCAGAAGTGAGTTGGCAGAGAGAGAAGGAGAACGTGTGGCAAGTTCTTATAGTGCCAAGTGGCGCTGCATTGGACCTGGATGGTGGGCCTCCAAAAATGCCCTCTGGCCCACGAAATTAACTACACTCTGATTCAATTAATAACTAATGGACTCATAAACAACTGATCATAATTAATGACTCAAATTAACTCCACTAAGACTCAATTAATACTAAAACAAAATGATTAAAATGGAGACTAAACTAATTAGAGCCAATTAATATGATTAAAATCCAAATTAATATCTAATTAAAATCTATAGGACTCTAAACCAAATTAAATCTAACAAGATATTACTCTATTAATTTCTAAACCAAATTCAATCAATATCTAAAAGCTATTAACTCCATTAATTTCTAAAAGCTATTAACTCCATTAATTTCTAAAACCCTATTAATATCTAAAAGAGGATTATATCTATTAATTTCTAAACCTATTAAAAATGGAAAGAAAATCTATTAAACCTATTAAAACTATTTAAAATCTATCTAATAATTCTAGTAAAAATTCATTTAAAAAATCTATTTAATATCTATAAAAGAATTATTTATTAAAATCTATTAAAAAAATCTATTTAAAATTCTATTAAAATCTAGAAAAGCAATTAAATCTATTAACATCTATTTAAAAGACTATTTAAAATTCTAGAAATATAAGGAAAAAATCTAAAAATGCAAGGAAGGTCAATTAAATCGATTAAAAAAGGATGCGCGAACATAGCGAAATAAGCGGTAAAAACCGGACACCGAAATGTCCTAAAAAACAACAGCGAGAGCTGAAAACACCGGGACGGACACAAATTCTCAAAACAGCTTATTCGAACTAGCCTGAAATGCCTGAAGCGTCAGGAGAGGCTGTAATCCCGATAAAGCCAATCTGACTGCAAAAATGTAAGGTATGCGGTATGTAAATGCAAAATGCAAAATGAGTCGAAACATAAGCCAAATGCGATAATTGGTTGGTCAAATTTTGGGGTGTAACAGCTGCCCCTATTCAAACGGCTTGGACCTGAAGGGTTGAGAAGTGAACGACTTTCAATCATTCAAAGGTAGAAGACGGTTGAATACAAAAGAACCCAGAAATTTGCCAACCTGCAGAAATAAACTGCACAAACTGCTTGGGGAACAAATATCCAGAAAACCGAATCCAGTTGTCACAGCAACAAACTGATCAATCATCTGACAAGGAACTGATTTTAGCACCAGTTACCTGTGTGACGCCATAGATAACAAAACCGAAGGTTGGATCAACATGCACTTGATCCTCTCACGTCGTCTAATGATAGACATGAAGAGAAATACTCACATCGTCTAAAGGTAGACGAAAAGACACCATCCCGAAGGCTCACACTGTCTAATGGTAGACAGGAGAAAAAACAATCTTGATCTTGCATCGTATAATGATAGACGAGAGGAAAACCATATTCAAATCTCGTATTGTCTAATGATAGACGAGAGGAAAATCACATCCAAATCTCGCATCGTCTAATGATAGACGAGAGGAAAATCATATTCAAATCTCGCATCGTCTAATGATAGACGAGAGGAAAACCTTGTTCGAAGAACCACATCGTCAGTGAGAACTAGCGGAAAGAAAACCATATAAACTGCGACACCACCCATCAAATTCCAGAATCCTTTCGTCTATAGGAGTTGATGGAAAGAACAATATCCTCAAAGGGGCCCCATCATCAATAAGGATTGACAGGAAGAAAACCACCTTCAAAGAGCCATGTCATCAATAAGAATTGACAACTATGAAAACCAAACATTCTTCAAAGAGTCTCGACGTCAACAAGGATCGACGGTCAGGAAAAACCCTCTTGAAATGTCATCTCATCTGATAAATCGAAAGAAAGCCAATATCTGAAAGATCGCCTTGAAACCTCTCAACGCCTAAAGATAGACGGAGAGAAAGTCATACTCAAAACTCATGACGTTTAATGATAGACAGAGAAAATCATATCCAAACTCACGACGTCTAAAGATAGACGGAGAAAATATCTTGCTCCAACTCACGACGTCTAAAGATAGACGGAGAAAACCATGCTCAAACTCGCGACGTCTAAAGATAGACGGAGAAAACCATGCTCAAACTCGCGACGTCTAATGATAGACGGAGAAATCCATACTCGAACTCATGACGTCTAAAGATAGACGGAGAAATCCATACTCGAACTCATGACGTCTAAAGATAGATGGAGAAAATTCTTGCTGGGGGAAATACATCGTCAATAGGAACTGACGGGAAGAACGGTCTGTCGTCATTAGATGATTGATAGACAAAGCATAACCGTCGTATGATTTGAGAATCAAATAAACCACAGAACTATCTGAACAAAGCTGTTGGGTAAATGCCCCTGAACTGATTGTGGAGTGATTCACATTGCCACGTGAGGCTGATAGTCAAACTGGCTTATGCTTCGTATGCATATGCGTATGTTTGAATTTTTCTATGGCGTAATGCTCCATATAGGATGGAATGTCACGCATTTGGCGATGAAATGCAAAGATTATGTAAATATGATGATATATGCAAAGATGCAAATGCAGGCTCGGGCTGCTGGAGAAAAGTTATACACAGAAGGACCATTCCAGCAAAATAAATGCTGGAAAGGTGAAGCCAACTCCGCTGCTGGAGAAACTGGATACGGAACCTGCTTCAGCAAAATAAATGCTGAAGACAAAGCCAACTCCGCTGGGGATAACCGAGTATCACAGAATTATTCCAGCAAAATAAATGCTGGAAAAGTTGAACCGACTCCGCTGAGGGTAACCAAATGTGCTAAGTAGATTAGACTTCCCTGGGGATAGCTTACACGTGCCAATGAAAATTGGACTTTGTTGGGGAAAACAGACAGAGTCTTCCTGCGTACCAAGGAGGATTGGATTCTGAGACTGATGTGCCAACACGGATTGGGCCTCACGGTGATTGCCAATATGGATTGGACTTTAGGAATGGCGCGCCAATATGGATTGGGCTTCCTGAAAATTGCCAATAAGGATTGGGCTTTAGGCTATCCATGATGGGTCAGGTACGACTGACGCTGGAAAACATCCCGTCTGAATTCACGGTTTCTGGTTGAAGGGTCAAGGGATGATAGCACGACTTCCCGATATTCGTCTCACACTTGAAGAGTGGCTGAACCTGCTTGAGTAGCTTTGAGTAGCTCTGACGACACGGAGAGGAACAATTCCTTCGCTTCTGATTTCGCCCCAGTCTGTGGGATCTCTGTGGGGATATTCCTCGAAGGGAAAACTTGAAAATTTGTACCCTGATGGTCTGACATGAACTGCCCCAGCACTCTGAACCTCAGAGAGATGCTTCGGATCAAATGCCCCTCAGGTAAGCAACAACTTCTGATCTTTTCTTAGGGTGGATTGCCCCTGCTTGCAACGACTTTTGCCCATAATTGGCTGATCTGCAGGGAGATACACTGGTTGTCCTCGAGAGATTCATCAAATCTCGACCTGACTACTTCAGAATAACTGACTTCGGATGGCTGACACCACTAAGGATTACCTGATATAGCTTGCCCCGGGTCACGGAGTATTCGGGCGTTCTGCATTCTATCCTGATCAGACTTTCCACTGTAGGAAACTTTCCTGCTGTCAAGCGCTTACTCGCAAGTAAAAAAGGTTGTTCTGCATAAACGATATATTAATGCAATGCATATGACAGTTTTGACATCCAATCCGTTCACTGGAAAAGAAAAAACAGTTTATGGCATATAATGCATAAATCATCTATCAGAATATCAACATCAATACCAACATGGTAAGAAGAACCCTTTTAGGAGTCAGTTTCGACGCGATCTTTATCGATGTATGCCTTTGAAACAAACCTGCTTCAATTAGGAATTTTTCCGGTTGTAACGTGGTCAGGTTCACGGTTTCAAAGGAAAGGATAAAGGCTCAAAATTTATTTTAACCCACCCGTTCTCCATGATGTTCTCCAATCCTACGTTTAGCTAATTCGACCTTAGCGCTCACTTCTCAGAGGTTGAAGGATAGGAGTGATAGTTCGAGAAACCATGAGTTTCTGGAGTGACAACCACTCACTCTTCGTCTTTGACACTTGGGGGTCACACGACTCGTATTTCATTTAAGGATTTTTCTTTTGTAATCCTTTCATTTTTCTTTTTCTCGCTTTCCCTAATTTTTGCCTGGACTGGCTCTTTTGAGCTTCTTTTGATTTTCAAGTCCAGCGGGATGCCCTAATTTTTGCCTAAGTCATTTGTTTTGACTTAGCGGGCTTTTGATTCTTTTTTTCCTTTTTTTTTCTTTTGAACAAGTCGTGTGACACTGATTGTCTGACTCTTTGGGGAATAATGTGACTGTTTCACTCCTGATGCTTAACCACCGTGGTTTTTTTTAGGCACGACCTCTAGAGGTGTGATTGATCCTCGAACGGACACTCCTTTCTGCAATTTATACGCTCGGTCAAATTAGCTAAACCTACCCTGCCCCGGGTTAAGATTGAGGGTTTTTTCGTTTGCCGAAAGAAAACTCCTACTACTAGGCTCAAAGGGGTTGACAAGGGATTATCTTCCTTATAACTCCGGTGTTTAGGGGTTTGAAACAATGCCTGTACATCATCAGCAGGTTTTAATTTCAAAAGCATACAATCGGAAGCTTGCACGTCTTTAAACTTCATCATCCTCCCCAGATTCCGCTTAACCAAGCGTTGGATATCTGTAAAAAATTGAGTGAACACGACAGGATTAAATCAAAACATGCATACTCATTTCATTATCCATATCAATTGAAAACAATACACGTTTTATGAATGCAATTTGCGCTTTAACAGAAAAGAAACTACAAATGCAAAGAAATGACATGATAAAACAACGATTGCCAGCTTCTGGGAACCGGGCTTTTCGAACTTGATTTGCTGCTGAGCCAGCCATCTTTAGAATTGATCGTCGAAGTCATCCTGATACTCCTCTGAACATCTGCTATCAGTGAACTCTCCCATAACCTGAACTGATTCACCCACTTGGTTGGATAAAGGAAGGTCGACACCCTGAGGCATGACAGATATCCCGTTAGAGTCTCTCAAGGCTTGAATCTGGCTTTGAAGCACCTTACAGTCATCTGTTGAATGCCCCTGTGCCCCAACATGGTACTCACAACGAGCGTTGACATCAAAACCTGGAGGATAAGGCGGGATCGTTGGATCAGTCTCTTTCGGCACTATCAGCCCACTTTTGACCAAATCTGGCAACAATTGACTGTACGACACCGGTAGCCGAGTAAACTGCCTTTTAGGCTTCCTTGGTCTTCGTCGAGCGTACTGACACGACTGACAATGATACGACTGTTGACTCTGGCGGGTAACAGATATCTGACAGACAGACCCAACCGGTTGCTGACTCTGAGCATTCGAAGTGTCTGGATACTGAATCTGAGGTACGGGAGATTCTGAGACAACATCACTTCCTTTCTCCCATTCTTCTTGAGAACTGACAATTGATTCATCTTCATAAACTGCAGTATAAGGAATGTCCTGAATCTTTCCGCTCTTGATTCCGCTCTCAACATGTTCTCCTACTCTTATCAAGTCCGCAAAGCTTGCATTTCCACAACTGAACAATGTGTCATAGTAACGGCCTTTCAGAGTATCCACGAAAAGGTCAACCATTTCTCTATCCACAAGCAGTGGTTGAACACAAGCAGCCAATTCTCTCCACCTCTGCACATACCCTCTAAAGGATTCATTATCTGCCCAAGATAGCTCTTGCAAATGCACGCGACTAGGAGCCATATCCAGGTTGTAGTCGTACTGCTTCACGAAGGCATTGGCTAAATCCAACCATGATTTGATACTATCACTCTCCAACTGCATGTACCAATCTAAAGATGCTCCGATCAAACTATCTTGGAAGCAGTGAATCATAAGCTTGTCATTGGCGACATATGAAGTCATTCTTCTGCAGAGCATAACCAAATGTAGCTTCAGACAACTATCCCCTTTGTATTTCTCAAAATTGGGCGTCTTGAACTTTGGAGGCAACACAAGGCCTGGCACCAAACACATGCTCGCGGCATTCAGGTTGAGAGTATTCTTGTTTATCAAGGCAACCACCTGATCTTCCAACAGCTGAAATCTTCTCTCATCCTCAATAGCCTTCGGGTTCTGAACATTAACCTGCGGAACAACTCTTGGATGTGGGACAATCCATGGAGAAGGAACAATCCTTGGAGAATCTGGCGTGGAGAAAGTGAAACCTTGGTACTCGGTATCATCGAGAGAAGGTGGTCCTCTGACAGGGGTTTGCACAGGCTGAGCGACATTGTTCACTGGAGTTCTCTGAACGTCGTTCTCTCCTCTAGTCATAGCTGTTATAGCCTCCATGAACTGACTCAACTGGTTCTTCAACAGTTCAAACTCGGCCTTGGTAACAAACTGATTCTGCTCTTCGGAGTCCATGATCCTTCTAGAAACTAACTCAAGTCCAATGCGAATGCCGGGGAGTCAACTGCGAGTTGGATAAAAGACGGGTAAGCTCTTTGTTCCGGCCAAGGATGGACATGCAAGCATGAGATGCACATGAAATGCAATGCAAAATGCAACAAACACGAGATCACATCCCTCACAAAGCTCTGACTACTGCTGCGCTGCTGACGGGATAAGTTCGCTCTAACGAGAGAAAACCAAAATACCGGGTAGGCTGGAAGTCAAGTTTCCTGCAAAAACCCTCCCACTCACGGGTATGGACCTGAACTGACCAAGGTTCGGCATCCTATGCGTTCATCAGCGTCACAGACTTTCAAGAACGATGATACGATACCCAAAAGGTGTGGCAACATCATCTCTTGAAGCGGCCTCACTCGGCTGAATCACAAGTGATCGGTCCCCAGAGTCGACAATCCTTCAAACCAACAACCCCTCAAGCCCAAAGGGCTGGAAAAGAAGTCAACCGGGAGAACCTTGTCTGAGCATGGATTTCATGAGACACTAGTGCCTGCAAAGCAAGCACGCGCCCATTAATTTCCACAACTAATGCTAAGTACACTCAAGCTTGGGTCTGGCTTTTCACTCATCAGAGCTCCCCTCCCCCAATAGCACAATAGCAACAGATAATAATAAAGTGCGGGTGATAACACGATATCATATAGATATTTTTATGCATAATTCAACTAAAGTTTAACCATTTTCGATTCGATTTCGGGTTATTTCCGTGTATTTGTCTGATGTTTTGCAGGTATTCAACGATCACGCCTAAACAAGGCAACATGAAGAAAAGAAGCAATCTCAGATGAAATATGGACGAAAAAGGAGTGAAAACACAATGAAAAGCGCAGGAAGTTGTTTTTGCTGATGTGACGACCGTCACAGCTACATGACGAGCGTCACACGGGTGACGACCGTCACACCTTGTGACGACCGTCATGCAGGCAAAAACGCCCCACTTCAATTACACGTTAAAGAATCAGTTCCAATTCCCACAGAGTGGACCATGAATCCCTAAATTATCTGCCTCAAAGTCCATCATCTCCAGGAATAACCGTTGGAATTCCACTTCTATAAAAAGGCAAGAAAGGGACCTCAGAAGGTGTGCTGCATTCATACAACGAAGTGCTGTCGAAATTATTTTCCAGAGCATATTTTCCAGCAATATTCTTATTTGTTTCTCTTTACCTTTCCTGCATTCCATTTTTCATTCTTCAGTAATTTCTACTTGTATTGTACGATCAATTTGGCATTAGAGATCAGAATCCTGCCAACATCTGTGGAGGATCTGCCCAAAGGCCAATTGGAATATTTACAGGTTTCTCATTTTAATCGATTCCAGTTTTATTATAATGCAAATCATTATTTATTGTTTTTATTTATATTTTATCTTTCCCAAATCCATGTCTAGCTAAACTTAGGTAATCGATATGTAGTAATAATTCGAATGGGATTTGATAACAACTGGTTGAAAAACCTTCTTTTCAAAAGTAACTTATGGTCTGAGTGTTTAAAATTGATTTACTAAATAAACTTCGTCGCAAAAGCGAGAACTTATTTAAAAGTAGTTTTGCCACGAAAGTGGGAAATTAATTAAGATACGAACCAACAAGCGAAAGCTGCGGTAAGGTCAGATAGTAAACACTAGTCATTCATTTTAATAACAGTGAAAGCACTTTAAAATGAATTAGAACTTAGAGATTTCCAAAAAGTAATTTTAACCCCGAACGGGATACGAAAGTGTACGTTTGGCCCTTAGGATTATGATTAGTGTCAATAACCATCGTGAGGCGAGAGTCTTTAAATCACCATTTTCTGCTTAAATAAACTTTGGAAATTATTTCATACACCAGTAACTTATCAAATCCCTGAAGAACACAATTACTACGTATCGATTTAACCATTTATAAACTAAATAGTACTCTTAGTTCCCTTTTAGTGACAATCTCATTCCCTTAAACATATTCTACCTAGCTAAACATAGTAACTCCCGAGAACACTAGTTTGATTACGAGTCCCTGTGGGATCGATATCTATTATTACTACGCGATAGACTGTGCACTTGCAGTTAGGTTGTATTAGACATAGAAAGTCGCGATCAAGTTTTTGGCGCCGTTGCCGGGGACCCGTTTAGTCAATAGTGTAACCTTTTGTTACGCCGTATAGACTAGGTTAACAATTTTCATTTTCCCTTTACTAGTTCTGTCAATTGTATGCCAAGAAATCGCCCGCAAGGCGATATCGTAAAACCTTCAGCCGCAGAACTAGAACGCTTCTTACATTTAAGAAGTAGAATCATTGAGTACCAACTCAAACAACTCAAACATAACACTCCCAAACCTCTCACTCCCATTCCCAAATCAGAAGAAGAAGAACCAGAGATGGCTGAAGGACCTCCTAACAAACCGCTGAAGGCATACGCTACACCATCTCAGATGGAGCCTAGAAGTAGCATTGCTGCCCCAGCTATTACCCGAAATGATTTTAAGCTGAAACCATCATTGCTGTCGGCTGTACAACAAAACCAATTCTCAGGAAACGCAACTGAGGATCCGAACGAACATCTAACGAAGTTTGTACAATACGCAGACACAGTGAAAGCAAATGGAGTAACTCCAGACGCGATAAGACTTCGTCTTTTCCCATTCTCTCTTAGAGACAGAGCGTGGACATGGTTACAATCGTTACCATCCAACTCCGTTACGACATGGGAGCAATTGAAGAACGTCTTTTTAGCGAGATATTTTCCGCCAAGCAAAACTGCCATGCTTAGAGCTCAAATCAACAGATTTCGACAGAAAGATACTGAATCTCTTTACGAAGCATGGGAACGATTCAAAGATATGATGAGAACATGTCCTCACCACGGTCTAGAAGACTGGGTGACAATCCATACTTTCTATAATGGGCTTCTATACAATACTAGATTGACAATAGACGCTGCCGCGGGCGGTGCACTTATGGATAAGCCATACGATGAAGCCTATCAACTGATAGAAAACATGTCACAAAACCATTTCCAATGGGGAGGTGAACGCACTCCAACTGAGAAAACCACAGCGAAAGGTGGGATGTACGAGATCAGCAGCCTTGAAAAGTTCAACGCTAAAGTAGATGCTCTAGCATAGAAGATCGATAGCCTGACTGTTAACCCCACTGCAACTGTTGCTGCAGTAACTCCAAATTGCGAGTTATGCGGAAGCACCACTCATAATGCACCCGAATGCCCATTGCTAGCCGGAATCCCACCAGACCAGGTAAATTATGCTCAAGGAAATCCCTACGCAAATACCTACAACCCAGGTTGGCGAAATCATCCAAACTTTTCTTACAAAAGCGAAAATGCATTGCAAATGCCTACTGCTCCGCCAGGATATCAGAAACCAGCTGCTCAGAATGCACCTAGGAAATCGAACCTCGAATTGATGATGGAAAAGTTAATAGCTACTCAAGCTCAAACGAACAAAGAATTCCTGAATCAAAACATACACACTAGCGAGCAAATTAAACAGTTGACAGGAAAAGTAGATGCGTTGGCCACCCACAACAAAATGTTAGAAACTCAGATATCACAAGTGGCTCAACAGCAAGCCTCTGCTGCCGCACCTGCTGGCACATTTCCTGGACAAGCCGAACATAATCCAAAAGGCCAAGCAAATGCTGTGATACTAAGAAGTGGAAAAGAATTGGACGAACCGATCGATCCGAGGACCGAAAACTCAGCCATGCAACAAAAACCAACTGAACAAGCAGAAAAGGAATCCGAGTTAGAGAAGAAGGAAGACAACGAGAAGGAGGATATCGCAAGTGAAAAAACTCAAGCACCTCCAGCGCCATATAAACCACCTATCCCTTATCCGCAAAGACTAATAAATTCCAAAACTTCAGGACAGTTTAAGAAATTTGTAGAGCTCCTTAAACAGTTGAATATTACTATTCCTTTTACAGAAGCGATAACTCAAATGCCGTCATACGCTAAATTTCTCAAAGAAATCCTGTCGAATAAGAGAAAGATCGAGGATAATGAAACAGTCACACTTACTGCAGAGTGTAGCGCTATTATTCAAAACCGCATGCCTCCTAAATTAAAAGACCCAGGTAGTTTCTCCATACCCTGCGTCATAGGAAAGTTCGTAATAGACAAAGCTCTATGCGATTTAGGAGCCAGTATCAGTGTTATGCCCTTATCTATATGCAAAAAGCTGAATATGGGAGACCCCAGACCAACCAAAATGTCCGTACAATTAGCTGACAGATCAGTAAAATACCCAGTCGGAATACTGGAAAACGTTCCAGTACGCATAGGACAATTCTACATTCCAACCGACTTCATAATCATGGACATCAAGGAGGACACTGTAACCCCAATTATCCTAGGAAGACCATTCCTAGCTACAGCCGGAGCCATTATAGACGTGAAGAAAGGAAGGCTAACATTCGAAGTAGGAGAAGAAAAGATAGAGTTCATTCTCACCAAGTTCTTACAAGCACCAGCAATAGACGATACCTGCTATTTAGTGGACGAAATCGACGAATGCATAAGAGAACTTGAAAATGAAGAGACCACGTATTCAGAAATAATAAAGATTCAAATACCAGATATTTCTGAAGACGATAATTGGCGTAAACCGTACAAAGACGACAGCCTAAGCGAAAGCTTAGCGCTGACCCCAAACCATATGCCAGGTCCGAAGAACCCATCTTTAGAACTTAAAACACTACCCAAAAACCTTAGATATGAATTTCTAGACGATGAACTAAAAAGACCAGTGATAGTCAACGCCGACTTAGGACAACCCGAAAACGAAAAGCTATTAGAAGTCCTAAAGAAGTACCCCACCGCGTTAGGCTATAACATAAGCGATCTAAAAGGTATAAGCTCCTCGATCTGTATGCATCGAATTACAATAGAGGAAGACTCTAAAACCTCTCGAGAGCATCAGAGGAGACTGAACCCCATCCTGAGCACTGTAGTCAGAGATGAAGTAAAGAAATTGCTAGATGCAGGAATCATCTATCCGATCTCCGATAGTGAGTGGGTCAGCCCAGTTCATGTCGTACCAAAGAAAGGAGGAGTCACAGTAGTCAAAAACGAAAAAGGAGAATCAATAACAAAAAGAATCGTGACTGGAAGCAGGATGTGCATTGACTATAGAAAGCTTAACAAGGCTACACGCAAAGATCACTTCCCGTTACCCTTCATAGATCAAATGTTGGAAAGATTAGCCAAACATTCGTATTTCTGCTATCTAGATGGTTACTCAGGATTCTTCCAAATTCCCATCCATCCTGATGACCAAGAAAAGACTACATTCACCTGTCCTTATGGTACTTTTGCTTACCGCCGAATGCCATTCAGACTCTGTAATGCTCCAGCAACCTTCCAAAGATGCATGATGGCAATCTTTGCAGATTTCATAGACGACATCATGGAAGTATTTATGGACGATTTCTCGGTATGTGGATAAAGTTTCGAAGGATGCTTACAAAACCTAGAAATGGTATTAGAACGTTGTGTAAAAGTGAACCTCGTCCTAAATTGGGAGAAATGTCATTTTATGATCCGACAAGGAATAGTTCTAGGACACATCATATCAGATAGAGGAATTGAGGTAGACAAAGCTAAAATAGAGATTATAAAAGATCTCCAACCTCCAAAATCCGTACGAGAAATACGGAGTTTTCTAGGACATGTCGGTTTCTACAGAAGGTTTATAAAAGTTTTTTCGAAAATCACAAAACCTCTGACCGGCCTGCTGATGAAAGATGCTGAGTTCATCTTCGACGACGACTGTCTAAAAGCATTCGAAACATTGAAATCATCCCTTATCACCGCACCAATCATGCAACCACCAGATTGGCGACTACCGTTCGAAATCATGTGCGATGCGAGTGATTATGCTGTAGGCGCAGTTCTAGGACAAAGGAAGGACAGGAAACTCCATGCTATCTACTATGCCAGTAGAACCTTAGATCCTGCCCAAATGAACTACGCTACCACAGAAAAGGAACTTCTAGCAGTTATATTTGCGCTTGACAAATTCCGTTCTTACTTAGTAGGAGCAAAAATTATCATATACACAGACCACGCTGCCATAAGGTACCTAATAAGCAAAAAGGATGCCAAACCAAGACTATTGAGATGGATCCTGTTATTACAAGAGTTTGACTTAGAAATCAAAGATAAGAAAGGAACCGAGAACGTTGTTGCAGATCACTTATCCCGAATAGAAGGCATCAAACATGAACCAGTACCGATAAATGACGATTTCCCGTACGAACGTCTGATAGCCAAATTAGAAAGTGACGCACCCAATTCAATCTCGGAAGATCCAGAATTCGAAAAAGCCGTAGAAGCCGTCTATGCCCAAGTCACATTACCTTGGTATGCTGACATCGTTAATTACCTCGCTGCGGGCATGCTTCCACCGGATCTGACTTATCAGCAAAAGAAGAAATTCTTCCACGATCTGAAACACTATTATTGGGACGAACCTCTACTCTTTAAGAGAGGGGCCGACAACATATATCGTCGCTGTGTCCCAGAGGAAGAAATAGAAAATATTATTTCCCAATGCCACTCAGCACCATACGGTGGTCATGCTAGTACATCCAAGACATGCGCTAAGATTCTCCAAGCCGGCTTATTCTGGCCTAATCTCTGGAAAGACGTTCACATCGCTGTGCAAAAGTGCGATCGATGCCAACAAACTGGCAACATCTCACGACGTGATGAAATACCTCAGAAAGGAATCTTAGAGGTAGAAATCTTCGACGTCTGGGGAATAGATTTCATGGGACCTTTTCCACCTTCTTTTGGTAATAACTACATACTCGTCGCTGTCGATTACGTGTCTAAATGGATAGAAGCCATAGCTGCTCCAACAAACGACGCACGAGTGGTAATCAAACTCTTCAAAAACACAATCTTTCCTAGATTCGGTGTACCGAGACTCGTCATTAGTGACGGCGTATCTTACTTCATATCGCGAATATTCGATAAACTTCTCTCTAAATATGAAGTCCGACACCGAGTAGCTACGCCTTATCATCCGCAAACCAGCGGACAAGTAGAGGTCTCGAATAGAGAAATAAAACAGATCTTGGAAAAGACCGTCGCTACCTCAAGGAAAGATTGGTCGTCAAAGCTACAAGAAGCTTTATGGGATTATAGGACCGCATTTAAGACACCAATAGGTACTACCCCCTATAAATTGGTTTACGGTAAATCCTGCCATCTCCCTGTCGAATTAGAGCATAAGGCCTTCTGGGCCATTAAGACACTCAACTTCAACTACACCGAGGCAGGAGAAAAGCGAATCTTGAACTTACACGAGTTGGAAGAACTTCAATTAGACGCTTACGAAAATGCCCGTATCTACAAAGAACGAACTAAAAAGTGGCATGATAAACGTTCAGTCAGGAAACAATTCAGTGTGGGAGACATCGTATTGCTATTTAATTCAAGATTAAAACTCTTCCCAGGTAAACTAAAATCTAGGTGGTCGGGACCCTATGAAGTGACTAAAGTACTTCAGAGTGGAGCTGTTGAAATTACCGATAAGATGAATGCACCGTTTATCGTAAACGGACAACGTCTAAAACATTATAATAAGAACGACAACAGTCCCCAAGTCAGCAGTATAGCATTGCTTGAGCTTCCAGCTCAAACACCCGAATAGCTTCTCACCAAGCTATCGTCTGGCTTTAGACGTTAAAAACAGCGCTTACTGGGAGGCAACCCAATTTCCCTCGTTATTGTATTTCATTTTTCTTTAAAATTTTACTCTGAAAATCCAACAAAAATTCTAAACTTATAATTACTACTACTTTCTACTTTCGTTCATTTTCATACTTTTATTTCTATTTTATTTTTTTCTTTTTTGTCTTTTGTTTCTACCGCCTTTCGTTTCTAAAAATCCTGACTTCAATTTCCTGTTTCAAACTTTTCAGGATTTTTAAAAGCCTTCAAAACATTCCTTCTGTTTTCTCCGAATTACCTGCGAGTATGGCCGAATACGACTTCACAAAGGTTCACTTCCGAGGACTCGCTCAAAAGGCAAGATTTGCAGCACTGACCGAAAGAGAATTCGCCTTAACGCTGTATTATGATAAGGCTACTATGGATAAACTAGGGATCACAGATAGCATTCAATACCTGTTCAATCAACTGGGTTGGGAGAACACTGCTCTGAAAACACGTTTCGCTACCTATAAGGATCTTACCTATGAATTCCTTAGTTCTTTCAGATACATACCCAACTATGGTTTTGGATCCAGCACAGAGCTGATTACCTTCCGATTGTTTGGAATGGACCAAACCCACAGCCGGATGTCACTAGCTAACCTCCTAGGATTCCCTAGCGGACCGCATGTGTTCATCAGTGCAGAAGATGACGATATTGATTTTGAACTCGATCAATTCTGGGGTAGAATCACAGGCGACTATCACCCTGAACCAGACAGAATGCATAATGATGACATTCATAACCCAGCCTTCAGATACTTCCATAAGATACTAGCTCACACCTTGTTTGGAAAAGAAGAAAATATTACTGCAGTATCTAAAGAGGAGTTATTCATCATGTTCTGTGCTTCTCAGGGACGGACAGTAAATGCAGTGCCTTTCATGATGAGATCTTTCAAACGCCTCACGCTGGAACCTCAGACACCTATTCTTATAGGAGGCTGTAACCCGGTGAACTGACTTTAAACAATGTTGCGGATAGCAAGAGTCGCCACCGACTTTTATTTTATCCATAAGGAAAGGTTATAAAAGAACAGGAAAGACCTTAGAGAATATTTTGGGTCCGGGGGGTAGGTTATGAAAAGGGAAGGTATTAGCATCCTTTTCATCCATGGTTATCCATGGGCTCTTAGGTACTTAAGCTCATTTTTGAATTGTTTTGAAATTGTAGTGTGTGAATAGAAAATTTTCAGAATAGTTAATAAATAATCCATGTAAGGATGTGTTAAGAACTTGTTTGAAAACTTGTTGAAAATTTGTTTAAGTGCGAAACAATTTTGAAGTGAGCAAGCACCTAGGAGTAACCTACCCTAACGTTTAAAGGTCTTTCTTATTCTTCATTCTTTCCTTTAGTAAGACTATCCCTACTATAATGGAGTAGGTAGTCCTTACTTTGGATGTTAAGGGGTATGTGAGGGACAATTTGACTTTGAAGGCCATTGTGGGATGTAATAAGCACATATAAGGGACCATCATCATTTTTCGAAAGGGACTTGATTCGTAAAGGCAACCATAAGGGACTTTGATGATTTTTTTATTTGAGGGACTTGCTTTATACACCCCACTTAACCATTATTCGTAGGCAACTTGAGGGATATCCTTAGGAAGTGAGACGGCGATTAAAATCGACTTACGTGTGTGACGTGTTTATTTTAATTATCTTTATTTAAAAGTGATCTAAATTTATTTTAATATTACATACATGTTGTTACGCTCCCTAATTACTAACCATAATAATAATTAAATAATTAAACAACTTTACATCCAAGAAACAATTACAAAATAATAAGCAAAATAATTAAATAGCAAAGATAAATAAAATATAAATAAGCAATAATAAATAATAAAGGGGGTTAATTCTAAGTTTACTCGGCAAGACATCGCATCTTGTGCCTACGTATCCTTACGGGAGTGGAATCAGAGTAATCGTAGTTCCCCTCAATAGGGAGGTTAGAAACTTCTTGACTGTGGTCAAGGTCTCAAGGGGAATAAACGCATCTTAAGAACACGCTTACGTGGAGTGTAGAAACTCCAAATCTCTACATTGAAAGGTTAAGTTGTAATTAGGGTTAAATTAGGGATTCCACGGCGGGAAACCCTAAAATGAGCGCGGCGGCTCCTTGACCTAATGCTAGGGGTAAAATGGTAATTTTGCCTGCGACGAGGCATTTGTGAAAATTTAGGGTTTTGTGAGGTTACATGAGAGGCAGTTACAATATGATATTAAAATTTAAATCGAACGATGATAAAATAAATAACAGTAAGCGCAATAAACTGCAAAACGAACAAACAACGTCAGAGGGCAGTATTAAATGAATTATCAGATGATGAAGCGGAATTATGTATCCTTTGTGGTTTTATTTTGTGATATAAACTTTAATTTGAATTATAATGGAATTATTAATATTAATTTAACTCAAACCCTAAAAACTATCTTAACCTAATTATTGTTTTTTTTAAAAAAAAAAAATGGATTTTAATATATTTATTTAAAAAGGTTTTTATTTATTATTAAAAAAAGGTTTTATTAAAAAAATTTTAGTGTTACTTATTTTAAACCAACAATTATATTATTTTTTTAAAAAAACAAGGGGTTTGTTGTTAAAAAAAAAAGAAACAGAAAAATAAAATAAAACTTAAAACACAATGGGTTGGGCCGGTCATCACTCCCGGACCCAACCCGGTCCTGGAACACAAAGGGAAAAAAAAAGAGGATTCAGATTAGGGTAACCCTAATCTCTCTTTGGCCTCCACGGCGCCGCATGCTCTCTTCTTCTCTCGCGATCTCATCTTTCTCTCGCGATCTCTCTTTCTCGTCTTTGCCCCATTCCTCGTATCTCTTGTTCTATATTTTCCTGAAAAAAACACACAATAAAGACGTAAGTGATAAGGAAGATTGCTCACCCTTCACTAGGGTTTGAAGCGGTTTTCGGAAACGTCTCCGTTGATGGTTGGATGATGTTCGTTTCGCATGGGCCGATGATGAGTTCTCTGAGGCTTCACGGTTCCGACTTGGAACGGTTTGCGGACGATTTTCGCTCTCGTTCGCGTTCTGATGCTTACCTTTGACGAAACCCTCTTCCTCTCTCTCGGATGTTAGGGTTTGCGCGATCTTCGTTCTCTTCGCCGCTTTTTGGTGTTCTCCGCAGTTAGGGTTTCTCTCTGAGGTGATATGGTTCCCTTTTATATTCTTTTTGGATGGATTTTGTGGGCTTTGGATTTATGTTTGCGTTACTTTTTCTCTGAGATTCTCAAAGATCTGGTTTGATTTTGTTTCCTTATTCTGTTTCAATTGGATTTACTGATTCAGTTTAATTTGATTCCCTTAATTTCAGGTCCTATTCAGATATCTGTTTTCGCTCTAATTTTCACATTGGATACCTGATTTGGACTCGAAGGATATTTTGGTAGGCTTCAATTAATTGAGTTATCTGTTATGTTCCCATTCGAGTTGCCTTGTGATAGTCTGATTCTTTTCTGATCTATTCGAACTTGATTCTTCTGGTAAGGGTTGTTGTGTTCGTAGCTCGCCTCGCTTGCTACCTGTTTGTGACTGATATTGATTGTACCGCTGTTGGTGTTACTAATGGTTGCTCTTGAAATTGTTTGCAGATGCTAGTCGACTTGTTTTGCTTGCAATTGATACCTGCAGATGTTGAACTGGTGTTGCTCGCTGTGTTGCAGTCGGCGTTGTTTGCAACTGATATCTGTTGCTGCTATTGTTTGTAGCTCAGAAATTGCTACTGTCGGGGGGAATTTGAAACGGTGATGATGATTCGTGAATCTGAACCGTTTGTTAGAGGCTGTTGTTGCAATGTTGGTGCTTGCGAGTGATGCTTGCTTGTAGCTAATATTGTTGATGTGAAAAAACCTGTTGTTGTTGCACTGTGATGCTTACAGCTGATACTACTTTGTTATTGCAGGTTGTAACTCGTGTTGCTTCTCTTTGCTTGTTGTAGCTGATATTGGTTCTACGGTTTTGTTGCCTGTTTTTTTTTCTGATAAGGATTAGTAGCAGCTTTCTGTTCATATTTGGGATTTGACTTTGCAGTTTTGTGGTTATTCCTGTCCGTGACAGATTTGTTTGACTTATTTTTCCCTTGTTGAACTAGTTTCACTGTCATGAGTTTCTTGTTTGGTTTAGAGCTGATGCAGGTGTTCTTAGTCAGTGGTGGGTTTCTTTGAAAACTCTGATACTGTTTTGATGCTTGCATTTCAGGTATTGACGAATTTTGAACACAAAGTGGCTCATACCCGTCGGCATCCGGGTTTATGACCAAGCTGACTGTGCTGCTTTACCCTTGTATCAGTTTGGAAACCAAACTTGATGAATGAATCCAAATACGAAAAAAACGAATCAGTCCCGCTTCTTTTATCTCTTTTATCTCTCGGTTGTCCCGCATGATAAGAACAGATGACACTTGACCTGACGCCAACGGCGCGGATTGGTAACGGGGTAGGACGCAGCTTCGGTTGTGCCACTCCCGGCACTCGATGATGACGTTGTTCTGAGAGTGTCGAAAACAAACTTCTAACCCTTCTCTGCTTCTGTTTTGTTCTGTTTCTCTTTGTGCAGGTTCTTGGACGACTCGGATAAGGGACGCGAGGAATGGGCATGAAGAACTTTTAGATTCTTAGGATTTTTAGGATAAAAATGTAAACTTAAATCCCTTTGTAATTTGTAAATCAGAAGTATTATGAAATAAATAATATATATTTTTTCTTCATCCAAATCATTTTCTGGTTCTTTCTTGTTGTTGAATTTGTTGCAACCGAATAAGCCATAAAAAAAACTCTGATTAAATCCAACTTAACTGAGTATCTTTGAATAAATCCCCATGATTTAAGAATTTACCAATTAAACTTTCTGCATGAATTAACACCATTATCCAACAACTCACGTCTTGAACACGTTATTCCAACATTAAGCTGACACATTATTCAATCTCAAACAGACATCTTTCAAACTATACCGGCCTTGCGAAAAAATAAATCCAATTATTCTCCAATGACTGAGCCCCGAAAGTCCTACATTGAATTGGCCAAAAGTCATTACTTAATCCTGCACATCAGCTCCGACTCGAATCGAACAAAGAATTCCACTGACCAAATGATATAAGCAACAATCCAATAATACCCAATTAAACTGCGCCTTATTAACAGCAACGGAAATGCTCTGGAAATAAACCATGAGCGATAAAATGGACCTTAAATCCAGTTATGCCCGACAAATTTCGATGCCGAACACATCGAATTGGCACCTTGATATAATCAAAACAGGTGATAAATAAATGCCTCAGAAATAGTGTCTCAAGTGTCTCACAGCTCAGTAACAGCCCGTCTTCAAAGAATTAGCGGGATCCACGTAAAAATGACCAAAATACCCCTGGGACCAAATCTGAAGTCTTGGAAGTCCATTTAGCCTGATTAAAGTCAAAACCCTAGTTTTGGATGCACTGCTTAGGAGGTGCATTGTCTGAGGGAATTGTCAACTCTTCTGACCAATTGTGAATTTTGTGAACCTTGTGAACCTTCTTGGAACACAAAGTCTTGTATTGTGAGGGCAAATTTTGGGGTGCAACAGAGGCCTAGTAACAATGATTGCCCACGAGCTTGGCCTTAGATTCCACTTAAATGCCAGCACTCGTTTTGGCACCATCCGACCCATGAACATACAATTCTGCTTTAACAGGCGCATCTTAGGAACTATGGGACCTGGACCGTATGAGTACCTCATTAACGAAAAACCAGTACAACTATTCACACTGCCTGATCATCTGATGACAAGTATCCACAACAAGGACAACTGGCTCTATGAATTGGATGAGCCTATGGGACCCCCTTCACCATAGTCAACACCACAGAACTATATGTATGACAGTGACCACATCTCCGAGGCACACGACTATATGTATTATGAGGATGCTGTATCTGAAACTGAAGTAGACCCTACGACTCCTCCGCAATACAACACTTATCCTGAGCCTATCCCTGAGGAGACCACCGACAAAATAGATGCCGTGTTACTCAGATTGGACGACGTTGATGCAGCTCTGACTAATGTAAAAGCTGACATCGCAAGCATGCACAGCGAACTGGTAGGCTTCATGGACTTAGTCTGCGACCAACTCGACTACTATTCACGGAAATTCGATGAGTTGAAGGCACGAAAAGATTAGTTACTAGTTCTTAGCAGTAATTTCAGTTTAGTCTAGTCTAGTTAGTTTCATCTAATCATTTGGATTTTTCGCATTGTTAGTTTTCTTTATGTACTACATACAATCATTTCAATTTTATGTTATTTCAATTCTAGTTTTTATGCAATTATTCTATTTTCGCATTATCCGTTGTTTGTTGGCTATTCAATTATATTGTAGTATCATTACTAAGCCTTAAAGTCACTACGAGGACGCCCTCAGAGCAAAATTCTGCGTTCTGCAGATTTTGCTGCTGTGACGACCGTCACAGGACCCTGACGAGCGTCACGTGGGTGACGACCGTCACGCAGTCAAAAACTGATATCTGATAAAACAGGGTTCGTGTTCTCTTCCACTTCCCCCCATTATCACTTTCAATCATCCTAACTCCTACCCCACTACGAATTTTCGTCCTCCCCACATTGAACTATAAATTTCAACTCCAAATTCAACCTCCAAACCACACTTCTGTCAGTTCTTCCCTCTCTGCAGAAAAACCCCAAACCTCAGAAACCTCTCCATCTTCCAACAATGGCAAGGAATGCAGAAACCCTAGATGTCAGCAACATTACCTTCAGTGAAGGAGACTTAGGCGAAAGACAACGAGCAAACTACATCGCATTTCATCAGAGGTCGCTCCAGCCGACTCATTATCCGCACCTTCCATCGCTTACGGAGCTCGGACTCCTTGAAGGCGTAACCTGGATGCTTCAAAGGGCAGGCATCTGGCACCTCTGCACCAACCCACAGCCAACATATGAACAACTCACTCTTGAGTTCTTGAGTTCGTTCACTTACGCCACATCCAGCGGCGAACTTAACCAGCACTCAGGCGCCGCATGCTTCCGGATGTTTGGCACCAACTATCAGGTGAACCAAAATCAGATTGCCAGCATCCTACAGCTACCTCGTGGCGACAACGCTCATCGCCGCATCACCGATCAGTTCCAGCATGAAGCTTTCGCGCTGTGGTATCAGTTGACCGGCCTCAATGCCGATGGTTGGGACTCCCTGCACGCCACTCATATCCATAACCCAACCATCCGGTACTTTCACAGAGCACTGAGCAACACTATTTTCGCCAGAGACAGCAACCACAAAGTAAACTCGAAAGAGCTCTTCTTTCTCCATTGCATCTTCAACAATGAACCTGTCAACGCTGCCCCGTTTCTGCTGGCTCATATTCAGGCCACCTGCAACCGTGGCTCGAAGCCATTCTACTTTGGCGGGATTGTCACGGCTATTGCACTTGGGTTGAACCTTGGCGACCGCCTCCAGCACCTCCAGTCCATCCCCTCGGTGTTCCTTGACACCGACCACTGCAGAGCCTCCCATCTCATCCGCTCTCGAGCTGACGGCAAATACCATCCGGTTGTGCGTGGCAAGACCGTCCGAAGCATCATCCTTCCGTCCCGCACCTGCATCCACCCAGAGGACCGTACCAACTGGTTGTTCGACCTCACTGCCCCTCCTGCTGCCGCTGTTCCTACTCAGGACCACACTCACGGTTTCGACGATGAAATCCAAGCTGAGTTGGACAGGTCCGAGCAGCCAGAGGCATCGCAGCCTCCTCCTCTCGTAGGTACATCCTCTCGCCGCCGCCGACATCATCCCATGCCAGACTACATAGAAGAGGACCTCCGCCGCTCCCTAGACCAGCAGGCACAGATACTCGCGATGCTACAGCAGCAGAATCAGCGAGCTGACCAGTTCGAAGCTTGGCACCGGACTCAAATGCAACAACTTCACACCGGCCAAGCTACTATCACTGAGAGCCTGGCGAATCTGACCTTGCAGGTCGAAGGACTCCGGGACACCGTCTACCACACAGGAGCTATGAGCTATGAGGACAGAGTAGCCCTTGCCAGAGCCAGAGGACGCCAGCGCGGACGTGACAGAGGCCGTGACTAGATTTCCATTTTATTCCTTCATTGTTTACTATATTTCAGTTATTTGTATTTTCATTTTCAGTTGTATCTCCCTCTCGCATGCATCAAGAATCAGTGAGGACACTAATCGAGATAGTGTGGGAGCGGAGCCTTTATTTCCATTCCACTGTACTCTGAACTTCCTTTATTTCCTTTATTTTCATTTCCCTTTATTTCCATTTCATTGCACTTTGAATTTTCGTAATTTCTATTTTAACACTTCCTATTTTTAGCAAATAAAGCTCGTCTATATATTTTTCCCGTTACGCAAACAATCCCCACATTATTCAACGTAAACAAAAACTTTCGTTCGTTCCTCAAAAGCAAAAGCACCACGAGAATGCACCTGAGTTCAAAACAAGTTTTGAAACTCCGAGGAAACGACAGTTCTAACAAAACCAGTATCGTCCAGACACCTTAGATCTCTAGTTTATGCGAGTCGGTTTCACTACCTACGTGTACCAAAGTCTCAAGTGGCTACGCAAACTCAACCCCAAGTAGTTTATACTAGCAGTCAGCACCATCCTAAAACACTTCTAAGCGAGCGACCGATGCAAATAAGTGTATGATCTCCAAAAAGATGAAAAATCATGAAAAGAGAGCTAAATAGCCCAAAAATATAAGACACGTTTCCTTCTAAGTTAGGTGCTCCTCACCCGAGCATTTAGCCCAACGGCACGAAAAACTCATTGAAAAATCAATGACATAAGCATATGATCAATGAAGAAGATCAAAAACAGAAATGAGATCATATTCACTAACAGGTCGACTTGCCATGAAAGTGTGCGGACAACGGGCTTAATGTGATTGCGCTAGAACAAACAGGGTGAACTTGCCGCGAGAACCTTGACACCAAGCTACAGTAGCATGACTGGGACCGATTTGCATAAAAAGGAGACCTCCGAAGACTTGTAGTCCAGTGTCGTTATGATACTCGTCTTGTTCCTACCAAGAATCCCGGTTTTTCCAAACTCTGCGAACGAAGAAGCTGCCTCGTGCTTGCCGACTTTTCCACGTTTTACTTGAGGACAAGCAAAGATTCAAGCTTAGGGGAGTTTGATAACACGAAATCATATAGATATTTTTATGCATAATTCAACTAAAGTTTAACCATTTTCGATCCGATTTCGGGTTATTTCCGTGTATTTGTCTGATGTTTTGCAGGTATTCAACGATCACGCCTAAACAAGGCAACATGAAGAAAAGAAGCAATCTCAGATGAAATATGGACGAAAAAGGAGTGAAAACACAATGAAAAGCGCAGGAAGTTATTTTTGTTGATGTGACGACCGTCACAGCTACATGACGAGCGTCACACGGGTGACGACCGTCACACCTTGTGACGACCGTCATGCAGGCAAAAACGCCCCACTTCAATTACACGTTAAAGAATCAGTTCCAATTCCCACAGAGTGGACCATGAATCCCTAAATTATCTGCCTCGAAGTCCATCATCTCCAGGAATAACCGTTGGAATTCCACTTCTATAAAAAGGCAAGAAAGGGACCTCAGAAGGTGTGCTGCATTCATACAACGAAGTGCTGCCGAAATTATTTTCCAGAGCATATTTTCCAGCAATATTCTTATTTGTTTCTCTTTACCTTTCCTGCATTCCATTTTTCATTCTTCAGTAATTTCTACTTGTACTGTATGATCAATTTGGCATTAGAGATCAGAATCCTGCCAACATCTGTGGAGGATCTGCCCAAAGGCCAATTGGAATATTTACAGGTTTCTCATTTTAATCGATTCCAGTTTTATTATAATGCAAATCATTATTTATTGTTTTTATTTATATTTTATCTTTCCCAAATCCATGTCTAGCTAAACTTAGGTAATCGATATGTAGTAATAATTCGAATGGGATTTGATAACAACTGGTTGAAAAACCTTCTTTTCAAAAGTAACTTATGGTCTGAGTGTTTAAAATTGATTTACTAAATAAACTTCGTCGTAAAAGCGAGAACTTATTTAAAAGTAGTTTTGCCACGAAAGTGGGAAATTAATTAAGATACGAACCAACAAGCGAAAGCTGCGGTAAGGTCAGATAGTAAACACTAGTCATTCATTTTAATAACAGAGAAAGCACTTTAAAATGAATTAGAACTTAGAGATTTCCAAAAAGTAATTTTAACCCCGAACGGGATACGAAAGTGTACGTTTGGCCCTTAGGATTATGATTAGTGTCAATAACCATCGTGAGGCGAGAGTCTTCAAATCACCATTTTCTGCATAAATAAACTTTGGAAATTATTTCATACACCAGTAACTTATCAAATCCCTGAAGAACACAATTACTACGTATCGATTTAACCATTTATAAGCTAAATAGTACTCTTAGTTCCCTTTTAGTGACAATCTCATTCCCTTAAACATATTCTACCTAGCTAAACATAGTAACTCCCGAGAACACTAGTTTGATTACGAGTCCCTGTGGGATCGATATCTATTATTACTACGCGATAGACTGTGCACTTGCAGTTAGGTTGTATTAGACATAGAAAGTCGCGATCAGCAGGAAATGTAAACACAACAGTAATACAAAATACAACACAAGAATAAACACCCGAAGACAAGCAAACAAGCTCTAGGATTGACTCTCGCACAGGGACGTTGGATCCCCTGATTGACTCGCATAGGAACCGTTGGAATCCCCAGCAGAGTCGCCAGCTGCTGGGGATGACCCAAACAACTAGGAAAAACAGGGCGAGACTGCAAAAAGAAGTCCCCAGCAGAGTCGCCAGTTGTCGCTACCACGAAAATCAGGTGTCGGCAAAACAGAAGAGTCGCCACCTTTCGTTATTTATCCCTCAGAACGGGAAAGGAAACGATCGGGAAAAACCTGACGAAAAGGTATAAGGAGTGGTCATCGCAACCATTGCCTGGGTTCGGGAGTCGGTTACGCAAGGGGAAGGTATTAGCACCCCTCACGTCCATCGTACTCGATGGGATCCACGCTTGTTGG
This sequence comes from Lathyrus sativus, assembly GCA_963859935.3. NCBI lineage: Eukaryota > Viridiplantae > Streptophyta > Magnoliopsida > Fabales > Fabaceae > Lathyrus > Lathyrus sativus. The sequence goes on along the minus strand of OZ012741.1, from coordinate 486,840,789 downwards.
TTTGTCTATGGGTGAAAAACAATCTATCTACGACTGCTAAAGCTAAACGGAAAGAAATTGACTCGATAGAGCATCGCGCTCTATGCCTACGTATTCCCTCGTGCAATGGGAAAGTCAGAGTCAACGTAGTTCGGGAAACTACGGGGGAATTTGCTCGCCGAGATATCGCATTTTGTGCCTACGTACTTTCACACGGCGTGAAAGATCAGAGTTTACGTAGTTCGGGAAGCTACGGCTAGACAGGGTGTTCTCGATCACACAGGGGTGAGAGAAAGGATTGACGATACTGGCGTACGCATTCTAGCAGTTAGGTGTATGCTGCTCGACCATTGGAGACTTAGGCGTTACCTGTTTGCGGTAGAACGGACGTAGTATGTCGGGTTTTGAAGGTATGGGACCCTACGGGACTTAGAACTACAGTCTGGTCTCAATTGCGCTCGGGCAAGAGAAAAAGGGAACATCAGTTGTCAGCGGGAAAGTCTCGATCGCATGGCAGCGAGAGAACAAAGAAGTTAGTTGTTAGTGTGCTTGCTAGGATATCGCATCCTATGCCTACATATTCTCGTCTGATACGAGAAATCAGAGCAGTTGTAGTTCAGCTAACTACAGCAACGGGGAAAAGGGAAAGGGAGCTCGCTAGGATATCGCATCCTATGCCTACGTACTCTCGTCTGACACGAGAGATCAGAGCAAACGTAGTTCGACTCACGGGAAAGCAGGTCTTGATTGCACAAGGGCAAGAGAAGGAGTCTCAATCGCCTGAACGCGAGAGAAAAGGGTTTCGATCGCGCGGGGGTGAGAACAAAGAGGAAGCAGGCTTACGCCTAAACGGGAAGGAACTCAGGACACACACGCAAGAACTTAATACGTAGGAGCGAGTGCGTCGTATATTACCTAAAGGATATATACTAAACACCCTAAACGATCGAGGGGAGACCGCTCGATTGTCATTTCCCACGTATCTGACGATACAGCTCCCAACACTCGACGGTTGCAAGAAAACTTGAAGATGAAAGATGATGTTGAATGAAACGGCTCCGTTGGCTCTTGACATGTGCGCATGCTCCATTCCAATCTTCTTCTCTCTGGATCCTTGATGATGACGCTCGAATCAGGAACACTGTAACGCTTAGACCGTCATGGTTCGACTTATGCGAGAAATCGAACTCTAAGAGGTAGCGTATTGATGTCAGTGTCAAAGACAAGATAGAGAAATGATATCGACAATCATTCTCCAATTGAATCATGCCACACGACCAGCCAAAAATAAAATCGGATAGAAAAGAAAATAGGAGAGAAACCCACTAACAAATGGAAATAATAGCCTACTCCTAAAATACGACAATTAATTTCTTATGAAAAATATTCTAAAGAAGTACTAAGAGGAAATTGCATACGAAGATAGCATAAAAATTCTATCATAAAACGCTATAATATTCTACAAGGAAAAATAGAATGAAAATTCTATACAAATCTATATGTTCTATAATTCTATAATTTCCTAAAAACAAAAGAATATAGATTCTACAATATAAAACCTATATTAAAAATATGCAATAATATCCTAAAACTATAAACTATAATCCCTAAGAGAAAATAGAAAAATAGAAACTACAATTATTACAAGCATATGTCCAATACAAGAGAAATTGAAAATACAAAGGGAAAGGGGGTACAACCTGCAAAAGGGGTGAAATGCAGTAAAAAAACCACCACTGGGCTTTAAGCCCACAATACAAAAAAATTCAGAAAAATATCAAACACAAAGGGGGTGCGTGCAGGGAAATAGGTGTGCACGGTTCAGAAAAGCCAATTAGGCTTATTGGCTTGCTGGGCCCAAAACGAAATAGCAGGTATGGGGGGTGAATGCTTGGAACGGAGGTGCAATCCAATAATCCATTGGGCCTAGGCCCAACGCACACAACCAGTCTGTGACCCTCCCTCTCCTCATTCTCTCACACCAATCTGAAACCCTAGCTTCTTTCTCTCTTCTCCCTCAGCCTTCGCTGCCACTGAAACTCACCTTCCCTACTCACTCCCACCGTTCATCCCTCAATCTCCTTCGTTCCTTCACCTTCAATCATCACGTCTTCCTTTCTCCGATCAAAAAACCTAAGCCACCTCTCTCAAACTCTCCTCGTCTGAATCTGTGAGGCTTGTGAAGAGAATCCATTGCGTTCTGGTTGGGAGATCTTAGAAGATGTTGTAATGGTGAAGTTCTTAGAGAAATCGAAGGTAGCCTGGAAACAGAGAAGAGCGTTACCGGAAAATTCTTGGAGATCTGGAGTCTTGACGGAAGCGTTGGAGTGTTGCGATGGAGTTCTTGAAGTTTGAGGATGACGAAGATCTGGACTAGATCTTGATGGATACAAAGGATCTGGATAAAACGTATGAACAGATGGCGATCTTGACGGAAACGGATGGAGCTCGTTGAAGGTTCTTGGAGAATGGATGAATGATGAAGATCTTATGATCGTTTTTGGAAAAGTACGAAGAACTAGGATGAATATTGATGAATCTTCATCGGATTCTGGATAAGCCTTGATGAAGACGGTTGAAGGTTCAGACGAACACGGTGGAATTGATGAAGTTTTGTGGCGTTTCTGGAAAATCATGAAGATGAGTGGATGAAGATCTGGAGATCATGATGATGAGTGGATGAAGATCTGGTGTTTTTCGGTGGAAATAATGAGTTTCCCGGTGAGTGAAGTGTCGTTTCCGGCGAGAAGAAACGGTTACCGGCGAGCCTCCGGTGGTTGTTGCATGGCCGGCGGTGAAGGGAGACGGTGAAGCAGGTGTGAGACGCGTGGCAGGCTCTGAGAAGGAAATGTGGCATGTGAGGTGGTTAGAGTGAAACGCGTGTGAGGGTGAGGTGTCAGGTTGTGGGTGCATGCAGAAGTGAGTTGGCAGAGAGAGAAGGAGAACGTGTGGCAAGTTCTTATAGTGCCAAGTGGCGCTGCATTGGACCTGGATGGTGGGCCTCCAAAAATGCCCTCTGGCCCATGAAATTAAATACACTCTGATTCAATTAATAGCTAATGGACTCATAAACAACTGATCAGAATTAATGACTCAAATTAACTCCACTAAGACTCAATTAATACTAAAACAAAATGATTAAAATGGAGACTAAACTAATTAGAGCCAATTAACATGATTAAAATCCAAATTAATATCTAATTAAAATCTATAAGACTCTAAACCAAATTAAATCTAACAAGAGATTACTCTATTAATTTCTAAACCAAATTCAATCAATATCTAAAAGCTATTAATTCCATTAATTTCTAAAAGCTATTAACTCCATTAATTTCTAAAACCCTATTAATATCTAAAAGAGGATTATATCTATTAATTTCTAAACCTATTAAAAATGGAAAGAAAATCTATTAAACCTATTAAAACTATTTAAAATCTATCTAATAATTCTAGTAAAAATTCATTTTAAAAATCTATTTAATATCTATAAAAGAATTATCTATTAAAATCTATTAAAAAAATCTATTTAAAAATCTATTAAAATCTAGAAAAGCAATTAAATCTATTAACATCTATTTAAAAGACTATTTAAAATTCTAGAAATATAAGGAAAAAATCTAAAAATGCAAGGAAGGTCAATTAAATCGATTAAAAAAGGATGCGCGAACATAGCGAAATAAGCGGTAAAAACCGGACACCGAAATGTCCTAAAAAAACAACAGCGAGAGCTGAAAACACCGGGACGGGCACAAATTCTCAAAACAGCTTATTCGAACTGGCCTGAAATGCCTGAAGCGTCAAGAGAGGCTGTAATCCCGATAAAGCCAATCTGACTGCAAAAATGTAAGGTATGCGGTATGTAAATGCAAAATGCAAAATGAGTCGAAACATAAGCCAAATGCGATAATTGGTTGGTCAAATTTTGGGGTGCAACAACGGGGACAAAAGAAAAGAAAAGAGACTCGATAGAGCATCGCCGCTCTATGCCTACGTATTCCCTTGTGCAATGGGAAAGTCAGAGTCAACGTAGTTCGGAAAACTGCGGGTGAAGGTGGGGGAGGTTTCTCGCCAAGACATCGTCGTCTTGTGCCTACGTATCCTCGGCTGGTACAAGAAATCAGAGCAAACGTAGTTCGGGCTGACACGGCCACAGGTTGGTTCAAGCGTTTTAAACCGAGTAGGGTTAAACAGTGATTCCAGCAATTAGGGACGATGCCTGTTTGCGGTAGAATCAAAGCTTAACAAAACTCTTTCTGAAAATGGTTTTCCAATTAAGATTCCGAGGGATAAAAAAGAATTTATGTTTTTTTGTGTGTTTTTTAAGACAAGAAGTGGATTGAGTTATGGTTTGAAACTCATGTCGCACTAAAGACTATGACTCGAGAGCGAATGCGTCGCATATCTCCCAAAGGGCATACGCTAAACATTCTAGACAGTTGAGAGGATGCCCCCTAACCATCATTCCTCGAATACTTAAGGCTCATAGCGTACGACACAAACTGTCCTTTATTAAGTGTTTTGAATTGTTTAGGAGATGAGAAAAGAAAGACTCGAACTAAGGGGAAACTGGACCCTAAAGTTATCATGCACAATGCTCCTAAAGTCGGGATGAAAGGGAATGAAACTATCCTAATGTTATCATGCAAAGGATTGAACACTTAATGTCTCTCCTACTCCCATCCTAAACGGAGGGACTAGGAATCCTAGGGGGATCATGGCACAAAGCCAAGTAAACACTAAATAAATTCACTCACAAATGAAATAAAAAAGATGAGAAATGAAATTGTAGATTCAAAAATAAAAATAATAAAATGAAAAATGAAATAAAATAAAAGGATGGAAAATGAATTAGCACATTAAAATAATAAAAATATAATTTTTTTGGATTTTAGATATTTGAGACTATTTTTAAAAATAAATAAAAGAAATAAGAAAAGAACTAAAATAAAATAAAAATAAACAAAGTGATAAAAAAGAAAGGGGCTCCAACCATGGGTAGAACCCATGACCTCATGGTTCACAAACTAGCAAATAACCATCTCAACCAAACACGCGGGTGTGAAAGGTGAGGAGAAGAAAAGCAGAAATGTCCCCCCTGGGAATCGAACTCAGGTTCAAGGCATGGCAAGGCAAGGTCACAACCACTGGGGTGGCGATACATCTGTGTATTAATGCCACCCCATTAATACAAATACTTAAACAAAGCCAATTTTCGGGCAACAATGCAAGGAAAGCAAAGCAAAACAATCAAAATACGTTTTCAACACAACTTCCTCAATTCTTCACCAAATTCAACAAAATTTTAGTCAGACTCACTTGAAATTTCATAAGGAAAAGAATGGCATCTTCCATTTTCTCAAAAAATGCACACACAAAACAATTCAAATGAACATGCAAGTTAAGGTTTTGAAATGTATTTTGAGATCAAAGTTGCAAGCTGAAGCATTTTAAAACAAGGTGAGGCTCAAACATGACATGGAATGAATTTCAACAGAAAGTTTGATAAAAAACACTTGGAATGAGAAAATGGCATATGAGTTGCAAAAATGATGAAATTGTGTTTGAGATGTGTTTTGGAAGTTTGAGTTCAATGAAAGCAAGTTTGTACCAGTATGAAGGTGTGCACACATCAAAAAACATAGTATATGCAAGATCTGCACAGAAAGATGCTTTAAATTTGTGCTGGAATTGAAAGTGGTGTGTGAATTGCAAAGTGTATGAGTTGAAAACAGTTAACACTGGTTATAATAGATCTAAAAGAAAAACTTTAACACATTCTAACTCAAACATATTATTAGTTAAACATGAATCAAACATATCTAGCCGAACACATAAATGACAGTCCAAGAAATTGAGGATCATGAGGCTGCAAAGCTAACTTCCAAAACTGCTTGCAGCAGAAAAAGCTTGTCACTTGAGTAAGCCAAACACAAGGCCTTTGAATCAAAGCCTGAGCTTTGTATTCCAACTAGTGTTCATAACAGATATTTATGTGGTTCAGATCAAACTGTGACAAACATATACCATGTATAGAACAAAGTTACAACTGTTGTGAACTAAAGCAGAAATAGGTCTTGAAACAGAACTTGAACAGAAAAGCACACAAGAGCAAAATTAGGTACATTCAAAACAGTAGGTACACAAGGCAATGCATTTGATGTTTAAGGCAAGACAGAAGTTAATCTAAACTGGATTCAAGCAGAGAACATCAAACATATTTGATAGCAAGTGTCAAGCAAAAATCTAATAAGATCCTCAAGAGCAAACTTAAATAACATTAAACTCAGACAACTTGAATTTCAACTAACAGACTCAACAACAATTGTTACAAATGGAATAACTCGCACTCAGATCCAATCATCAATCCTCATGACAGTGTGCAGAATGTGAACATATATGACTAAATCATTAAAATTGCAACTTAAATCTTGCCTGATTTCAAACAGACACCAAAGGTAGCCTTCTCTCATGTGAAATGAAACTGGTAGTTGACAAACACAATTGACAAACTCAGCCCCTAAGGGCAATCCTAGATGGATCCAAGGTACCTCATCCTTACAAAAAGTGATTTCAAGGAAGCAAATTCAAACCAAAAGCTTAACCACCAAAACAACAACAGAAACAACTACTTATGGACCTCTGAAACAATCTTCTACTAAAAGACCTAAAATCTAGGGGCTGCCAAGTCATGGTAGTTGGCTTGCAGCAGTATCATGATGTATTAGCAGTCACTCCAATAAGTTCAAACATGAAAAATCAAATTTGGCAGCCACAAGGTATTGTAAGCAAAGCAAGTTTGAACTTAATCCAAAACAGTCATAACAGTAATTGATGAGTGGAACAAACTCAAGCCTCAAAACAAAATCTGCACACAAGATTATGTTGATCCTCACAGCCACAATGTAGATCCATCCCACAGAAATCTAAAACACCAATGCATTGTGGCATACTGGCAGCTATGCTCTAAAACAACAGTCAATGGCACCAAATGAAGGTTATGCTTTCAAACAAAGATATCAGCCTAAAAACTTAAACAGATCCTGTCATGGTGCTCTCACCATCATTTTTCAACCACATAACCAAGTCCTAAAGGAATCTAGGCTGACTAACCACCCTACCAACTTGGAAGCAAGCCAAGCATCAAATCACAAACATGACTTCAAAATTACTCAAAAGCAGGCTACACACAAGTTGGACAGATCTACTCAAGCACAAATCCAACCAACAGTTGTAACTTCCTCAAACAAAGGTGAAAGTTTGATTACCAACATACCAAACATCACACTGAATCCAACCTAAGCTCTTTCAAGTCTCAGTGGTAATGCAAACCAATAGCTCAATCAAACATACCATGAGTTAATCTATGTAGCCTTTAAAAACCAAAGTGAAACCTGATGAGAAAGTTCAAGCTAGTAATTCCTGACAGAACTGGACCATAGGCATAAACCAAACTATACTATGCTAGCATCAGTACAATGGCTAAATCAAATGAAGGAAATGGAAAAACCCAGCATAGGAACAGAAACAGGTTTCTCTTGGTTCCTCAACACAACAGCAGAGAAATCTCACTAGCCTCAAACATCCTACTAAAGTCTAAACCTATTAACACAACTCAACAAGCCTGAGATACTCTCAAGACCTTCCTCCCTGCAACATGCTAACTGCACTGACCAGCCCACACACAAACATTCATCAGCAACCTCAACAGGTCATGAATGATTTACCACTAAGCAAAGAACCTTATCAACTTTGCACATCCATAACTTGAGCTTCACAAATCATATTGAGGACTTCTTGGACTCTTTGGTAATCTTGTAAAACACTCTAAAACTTTCATTTGGGAAAAAGTTTCATTTGACATCAAGAAGGTGATGAAAATTGGCTTGCAAAGTGGTGCAAAAATCTGTCCAAACTTAACAACTTTTGAAATCATTGAAATCTCCAACTTTGATTGATCATAACTTGAGCTCCAAATATCATATGATTATGAATTGGTACTCAAAAGAAAGCTTGAGATACAAGAAACAACTTTGATGTTGGCCAAAGGTTCATTTGAAACCTTGATCATGAAGAAAAATGGCTTTGAAGATGGCTGTTCCAAACATAAAACTTTCCAAAAATAGAAAGTTCTAAAACCCTAATTTCCTAAAAAGGCAACTTTAAACAATTCCTGATTTTTCATGATTCCCTTGACTTTTCTTGATCAAATTCCATCCATTGGTCATATTGAGCTTAAGGATCATGATCTTGACCTCAAAAAGTTAGGACTTGACTTTTTCACTGCACAGTTGACTTTTTTTCCAAATCTCTTAATTTTCAATCAACTGATCAATTGAAGCTCCTCTGATTAAAATTGATGGTCAATCACCCATCCTCAAACACCTTAGAACATATGGAAGACCATGGAAACAAGTTTTTCTTCAAAAACAAATTTTATCCTGATTAAAAATTGAAACCCTAATTTCTCCTTCTTTTTGCCTAGGCATTGTTTAGATGAACTGGGTGACCATTTCCACTCCACCATGACCTATGAGGTATTCAACAAACTTCTACCTCATGTTCACACTAATGATAAAACTTTATGGACCCCTTGACAACATTCTGATGGTTTGTACCAGTGCCTTTGCTTGGGCTTGAAGCCAATAAAGACTTTCCTCTTTGATGGTACACAAACAAACACTTGATCCCATGTAAGAACTATGCTAGGCAAATGCAAGATGCTAAGATGCAATGAAACATAAGCCAAAGATTAAGAAAAGAGGTTAGTCAAATTTTAGGGTACAACGCTGAGGTGATGAGGCAAAGCAAATCAAACGCTCTCCACGACCAACGGTTACAAAGCTCAGCAAGCTCAAATGATGGCCCAAAAAAACCAAATATACACCCAACCGTCGGAGATGATACAAATCTTACAGCAAATGAAGCAAGGCCAAACTTCGATGGCAGAGCTGATACAGGGGATGACCGGTATGTCCTTTTAAGAACAAGACCAATATCCAGATCTGGGATCGTCAGACCAACAAACCAGAAATGTCAGGCAACCACGAACTCGAGGAAGAGGCTGCCAGTAGCCCGATTCTCCAAGTTTCTCTTTCCTTTTTCCATCTTACGTTTTGCATCGGGGACAATGCTCAATTTAAGTGCGCGGGAGGAAGTTTTATCACGTTTATTTAATTGTTTTAGCTATTTATTATTTTCTAAGTAGATTTAAAAATTTAATGTTTATTTCCTTTCATCAGTATGCTTACTATTTATGATTCAATAAAATAAATTCATGTATTGTTGAGTCTCTACGCATAGTTTCTGCTATTATTTGGATTCTCCCATCTTTCTTGAGCCATAACAAAAATTTCAATTTTTGGTTTGATACATGACATGGCAGTTCAAAAGCTTTAGGATAAGTTAGAAAGACCTGGGAAAGTGCTAATAGTATCGGTACTGTCTTGATACCTTGAACCCCTTGATTATGAAAATGAATTTGAATACTTATTATGCCAAGACCAACCTCTTAAGTAGTTTATACCAGCAGTCAGCACCATCCTAAAGCACAACCTAAGTGATAAGTAGATGCAAATTTGTATTTGATCTCAAAAACCGAAAAACAATATAAAAAAATGTTTATGAATTAAATACTAAATGCGAACTAAAGATATGTTCCTTCTAAGTTAGGTGGTCCTTACCCGTCCATTTAGCCCAACGAATCAGACTCTTGAAACTCGAAATTAAAAGAAAAACAAAAAGGAAATCCAAAGAAATTTGAGAAATGAGATTGATTGAACATTAACAGGTTTATTCACCATGGATGTGCAGGGATAAAAGGCTTAATGTGATTGCACTAGAATGAAAGACAGGTGCGAAAAAGTATAGGTCGAGTTATAATAACATGATTCGGATTCGTTTGCATATGATAGGAGTTTTTGAAATTGTGTCACCACGCTACCCTTATTGTTGATATTTAGTACCTATCTTTTTTACTGAAGCTTGTCTTGAACATATGTTTGTTTCACACCCGTGGCTAAAGATTTTTACTTGCTTGAGGATAAGCAAAGGTTCAAGTATGGGGGAGTTTGATAACGCGAAATTATATTGTGTATCTGACTTGACATGCATGAGTTTATACTATGTTTTATTTGATTTTGCCCCTATTTATGCTTTATATTACTCGTATTTGTTTGTGTTTTTCAGGTACTCAGTTCGAAGTGAAGAATTAGGAAGTGAAGAAAATGAGAAGAAAATGGAAAGAAAAAAAGAAGGAAAAGAAAAAGAAATGGAAAGAAAAAAGGAAAATAAAATGGAAAAGAAATAAAAAGGTGGGTCCACCATCCTTATGTGGCTGGAGCCACATTAAAGGTGGCGCCCACCACCAAGACAAAAGAAGTGGCGCAAGCCACATGTGCAAGAGGGGGGAGGTGGCGCAAGCCACCTGTTAGTGAGGAGAAATATTCTCCCACTTCCCCTTATTTTCCAGTTTCACTCCCACGTTTCCGGACCGTTATCAGTGATTCTCTCTCCTCTTCAACCGAGTATAAATATTAGAGAAATCCTCCAAAAAGGGGTCCGAGAATTTTCACGAGAAATTATTTTATTTCAGTTTTCATTCCAGCGGTTAGCGCAATTTTTTCTTTTTGTTATTTTTCGCACCAGAGTGATTATTCTTGTACCTGTTTGAAGAACACCAGTATTATTCCATCAGGCTTGTCCCCAACTTTTATTTCCAGTTAATTCCATTTTTCAGGTTTCAATTATTCTGTTTTTATTTATCGTATTGCAACATGATTATTATTACTATTTTGCACTATATTAGAATGTTTAATTTTCCAACTATGTCCGGCTAAAGTAGTTGATGTCGGTATGTAACAAATTTGTCAGAAGGGATTAAATGATAATCGATGTTGCTTTTCTTTATAAATTATTTTTTAGGCTCTAGTTTCTTATTTTAGTCAATCAACCTTTCTTGCGAGAGTAAAAAGGGGAAACTAAGATTAAGGTCAAGATAAACGAGAGTTTGAGGTTTTAACTAGATAGCTGAGATTAGGCATTAATTCTAAACACAGCGGAAGCACTTTAGAATTAATTAGGACTTATTTTTTTCCAAAAGGTATATTTAATTCGAATGATACAGCGAGAGCGCTCATTTTGATTTAATGATATAGTCTGAATCGATAAACACGATAGTATGAGGTAAGGATTTTTAAATAAGTATTTTTCTAATAAAAAGTATTTTGAACAACCTAACTTACATCGATTATTTATTAAATTCTCGATGATTGATGCGTTGCATACTGACATCCCGTTATTGATTATTCTCATTAGAAATTTTAGCATTTTTTAGATTTAATTTCATTCGTACTTAACTTTCCTAAAATGATTAGCCTTTGATTTACATAGTAACATTAGAATACGGTACATTCGATTTTTAGTCTCTGTGGATCGATAATCTATTAAAACTATGCGACACGACTGTATACTTGCAGTCAGATTTATTTAGACACACTAAACCGCAATCATCATTTTGATGCCACTCTTTTTTCACTATGATCCTTAATATTTCTAGTTTCAATGTGTGAATAAATAATTCAAAAATTGTTATTTTTGAAACACTTTGTTCCACTTGAATGACATGGTTCTTTTTAGGGTTTTCTTTGGTTTTCATGAACTTTCTTGACATGGTACTTGATTTTTCTTGTAAGATTGATCTTTTATGAATCATTGTTGAATGTATGACATGTTTATATGTTTGAAAACACTTGGCTCTTTTTCTTTACCATGATTATACTTGCCTCTGTGAATGCATGAATGTGAAAAGTATGCCTTAAAACTTCTTTGTGAACCATGATATATTTCTTGATGTTGTAACCTCATGAACATGATCCTTCACCCACATGTTGTTTGTTTATGTGTCTTGTTAGAAACATAACATGTTTAGGGTTGTTTCTTTCCTTGAAAGTTACCATGAATCTTATTTACCTTTCCCTTTGTGAAGTTTGAATCCATGCTTGAACTGTTGTTACTTTTCTTACCTATCCATGATTGATTGTCATCAATATGTCTTGAATATGATTAAATGTGTTGCATTTGTATTTAATTGATTCATATACCATTTTTTATTTAAGTTGTAACTTGTTTGCATGAGTTTTGTTTGAATACCATTAATGAAAATGTTGTTGTTACACATGTTTCATGCTTGCCCTTGTTGGTTGTTTCCTTCATGATCTTTGAACATTGTAATGTTAAATCATAAAACCTTGGTTGTTACCATTCTTTTTGTGTTCAATTTGTTAATTGATCCTACTTGTTTATCTTTATCTTTATCAAGTTTGTTTCCCAGTGGTGGAACTTGTCAGTTCTCACCAAGTTGCCTTGTTATCATCTTTGCTTAATATTGTGATAGGCTTGCTCTTATCTTTCTTGGTTGTTACCATGAAATTATATATTAATCATGTTTGAATGAATTCATATATGTGTTTAGGATTTGTTAAGTTTCCCCAAGTGATGTAGCTTGTTAGCTCTCATCCAGTTGCCTTGTTATCCCTTACTCCAAAGGAAAGTCTCTCTATTGACTTCGCTGTCATAGATAGCTCATTACCCCTCCCCTTGACTTGGTTAAGTCATTAGGTCCTTTAACTTATTTAAGTTAGAACCTATATCCATTAGACTTTTCTTTAAGTCTAAATACCTACCCCTTGTTAGGAGTATCCTTCAATTAAAACTTTAAGATAGAGTTTGTTAACTCTATGTAAGGATCATTGTCATGATTACTTACTCCCCTATTAGATTTTGTCCAAGTCAATCCCCTTGAGTGTTAAACTTAGATCTAGAGAGTTTTTTCAAACTCTATAGAAACATTTTTATGTTTGTTCCCCCCTTGGAGTCTTAACCATAGTCAAGTATTTCTCAATCTTAGTGAGGTGAACCATAGTTGCTCTGATTCCATCCTAGTAAGGATACGTAGGCATAAGATGTGATATCTTTGCGAGCAAACTTAGAACTATCCTTAGTTCTTTACCTCAAACTTTACCTTAACCTTGATCCCATGACCCTAGCAAACAACAACTTAGATAATTTAGCATACATATACATAAAAGGTTCATGTAGAGTGTTGCACCCTAATTTTTGACTTTAAGATTCCACCTCCTTGTCCATTTTATTCCGTGTTTTCTTTTTACTTTTGTGTGTATGTTTATTATGGCTAACCAGCTCATGCAGGTGTATTAAAATCCAGTGGAGGTGGCACTCCTAGTCCAATCCTTCCGGACTTGGTCATTTGGTTCTTATTCAAGTTGTTCATAAAGTTTCAAGTTGAGTTGGGCCACTTTCATAACTGTCTCATGGTCATAAATTCGAGTATGACAAAGTAAATCCAAGATGACAAGTTTATGCTTATGGAGATTTCATCATTCAAACAGTCAAGGTTCAAGGGCAAGGAAATCTTCATATGGTTTTATCAAATATTGATTCAAAATACAAGAGCTAATTTTTATCAAAGTCCATAACAAAGTTCACAAGCTGGATTGGATTCGAATTGTTTTATTTGGCCTCAAAGACCAAAGAAAGTCTAAAATAATATGATGACATGTTTAAGATAATTCAAGCTCTTCAAGTCACAAGTGATTTTAATACGGTCCAGGAGCTAATTGCGTTGCAATTTGATTCAAGACCAAAAGAAAATACATTAAATTTTACAAAGGATCTTAATATAAATGGCAACCCCTCACGCCCTGATAACTAAGTGGAAACCGGTAGGGTATGTCATGATATTTACAGTATGTTGGAACCTGAAGAATTCTGTGGAAAAAATAATGACAAGTTGGATAAGTAACATTATAAGCCATGTTGATAAATAGAATTACAAATTCAGAATTACAACATGTTTTGCCTATGTTCAATTTACAGTATGTTACAAGGATGCTGTTTATAAAGTATGCTGCTAGGGATCAGGAAGAGCAATTTAGAGACAGGAATCCTTGAACCATTCGACTTGCAACATTACACTCAATAAAGCTTCATCTGATAAAGACTCTCGAAATAGGGAACCATACTAGGACAACAACATTCCCAATTAATAAAAAATCAATAATTCAGAAAAGAGAGGAGAACTCAGTTGGACAATACATCCCAAAGACGTATATTGGAAATATTATTTTAGTCTAAGTATTACAATATCAAAGATAATAAGCTTATAATGATACAAGCTAAAGCAGACATGTCGAGAATGGCGGCGTAAGGCGGAGCCTTGTTGGAGGTTCTGGGCAGAGATCACCAGCATTCAGTAACTGTGCCCTGGTAAAGAAAGCTTGCTCCTAAGCCGTCATATGAGGAACATCGGTGCGTCATTTGACCTTCGTCCTTATAGCAGCAGCAACACCTAAGCACAAAGAAGACAATGCCACCAATATAAGTTCATCTATCAATTGAATTAAGGGATGATGTTCTTTAATTACACCTAAACAGCATTTTCAAAACGAGGAATTTAATGAAAAGAGGAAGGACCATGTATGACTGCACGTCATTACCAACGCTGGATAGCATGAATAAGCCCTGTCTGATATTTACGGTTGCCACGGACTTCCGCAACACGATGCTCTAAAGCTTGAACAAACCAGGAATAATCCTATACACCTATGTACAACATTGCATCTCTTGGTTGAACACAACTCTTAGTTTAAAGTGCAGAACATGACTAACTACCTGTGACTGTTGAATGAGCATCAGAACTCTAAATTGATCTCGGTCTTTAAAACAACATTTACTTGGTTCTTGTTTCCATGACGGCGACAATAGCTCAGTTTATCTTGGACCTAACACTTGGAGGCCAACGTGTATTGACACGCGAACTCTAGAACACCGTAAGGAGCCGTTGCTTTGAAAACAGGTGGATTGACGGACAGTTAACGTGTGAACTGCAAAATGATGGAGCAATACCAGGGAACCAAGCATTTATTTGTAAGAGAAAGCTATGTACATAGAAACATGGAGGGCAATCCGACAATAAATGCATGTTAATTATCCAAGGAATAAACATACCAATGCCTCCAGACGAGTCTCCATCCTGCGCGTATGTTGCAGAGTTAAGTTTTCAGCACGAAGCGTTAGTCTCGGCCATAGGTTTCACCGATGTCGCAGATTCACGATTCCAACAACATGATTGACGAAGAATTTACCTGCAGACCAAAGAGAGACAAGAATACCTTTAATTTTACGACCTGATACAATATCACATCAATTTTAAAGGTAGTCCAGACCTGTTTCATATGAAAGAAGGAACTATCAGTCACTTGAGGCAAGTTACAGGCAACCTCCCGACAATTTTGAATCAAAGGTAGAAACATATCAAAGGCCTTAACATTCATATAACCGAAATTCACACACACATCCCAATTGGATTTAACTTCATCACCATCTAAATCCGGTTGCTGCAAAATAGAAGAAGAGGGTGTTAAAAAAGGAACCACATACACAAACATGGTCTGAATCAAATAACAGGAGATGTTGGGAAGGAAAACGCAAATCTAAAAGCACATCCTACGTACAAGAAACACACGCGTTATAGAGACGAAATGAATTCACGAGCCACAGCGGCCCGAGAATCACGACGGAGAATAAATCGACTAACACCTGGTTGAAAATTCAGTAAAATAAAACATGAGCGTCTTGTTAGAAATACAAGCAACAACCACCCTAATCTCAAACAAATCAGTGAAGATGAACCACTCAGCTTATATCGGCTTCCAACCATTATGATAGCACTTCAGCGTATGTTGCTTTCAACCTGCCAGAACCAGAGGCGAAGCTTATGTTAACTACCATCAATAGCTGAACAAACCAAAAACCTGCTGAACAAAACAGGGAGGCGTTCATCAGTTCTTTTTAAAAGACGTGTTTTAGACAAGTCAATTCCTTTCCAAAACAGTAATCAAATAGGTTTAATTTGAAGCAAGGAATCATGCTCATAAAACCAGATAGAAGGACAATTACCATACCTTCGAGACAGGTTTTGAACCTGTTAAGGCAGATTTAATTTCTTTCCGAAATTGCCACCGACCTGTCCTTGTAAAAAAGGAATTTTTCATTAAAACGTACTCAAGGAGTCGCAAACACGATTTTACGAGAACATAAACAATTTCAAAACTTGTCAAAACAATATCCGGACACGCTCATTACGAATTTGGAAGGAATTCGCAAGGAATTAATAACGGTACAACTATAAAAGGAGAAGAAGTCGAGAATCCGAGGACAATTATTCACGAGAAACAAGACAGCAATCCACAAGGATCCACAAAAAGAAATCCTAATTTGAAACCCTAGAGAATAAAAAAGAAGCACTTATCTTTTTACAATCCCTTCATCTCAGGGTCCATCCCCATGAGACCGAATCCATAGCCGCTATGATAAGCCTCAGTCGTTCCAACTTCAACCGCAACTCATCCACCACCAAGACTCCTCCGAAAGCCTTTTTTTCGTCATCTCTATCCGTCTTCGATCACCACCATCAAAGATTCTGCAAAACACCCAGTTTAAAACCGTAAGATTTCCTTATTCTGTTAACATTTGTCTGTTGTTGTTTATTTGTGCAGGAACCTGGAACAAGAGGAACGAAAGGAAGAAATGGTGAGAGACGAATCGAAAGGTGGAGAGGCGAGCGAAAGAAAGAAGACGGAGGGGAGAGGAAACCCGGACGGCGAACGTTGATGGAGGAAGTTAGAGCAAATTAGGGTCTAGGTTTTTGTTCGTTTGATTTTGTGTTTACTTTTGCTGTAATGGTTATATGTATATGCACACACCATGTCACCATGCACCCACGACATCGTAGCCACCCATCACCGAGATATCTCATCACACGCCTCAGATCACGCAGGCACACCATGAGACCACACGACCGCATACACCTGATCCGCGCCATTTATCCCACTTAATCACCCTAATTAACTAATTAATCAGACTCTTATTAAATAAATTAACCTTAAACAACCCTTTTATAAAATTAAACTAATAACCCCTTTTTAAAATCAACCGTTTAAATAACCAAATTTGTTTAGTTAATCTTTTTTCTTTATTCTTAATAAACTTATTAACCCTTTTATTAAGTAATGATTTTGATTAGTTCATCTTTTCTTTAAAAAAAGGACATTTTGTAATTTATATTTATTAAGGACAATAACAAAACTATTTTATAAGAAATATAATAAACCTTTTTTTTTAATAAGATAAAATAGAATTTCTTAGAAATCATTTTATTTATAGGTCACCCTTTAAAATAATTTTCTTAAACTTAATCTAATTTATATTAAATCCAATCTTTTAAAAAAAACCCGCTTAAAAATCAATTCAATTTCACGTAAAATTAATATAACATTTCTTAAAATCAATGTCATTATTAATAATCAAATACAAGTTTTCTACTAAAATCAATTTCACATATAAAATTGATTAACCCCATTAAGCACAATTCAACTAAATAAACTCAACCTTCCTCAATGAAATCCAATCGTACGCTTGCATTCCAATCCACTCACGCACTCACTTACAACTTAGTGCTTTCATGTGTATGTATGCTTTACTTATTTGCCCCTTTATTATTTTCGCAATTTATTTTACAAGCAATTTACATTATCGCAATTTATCTTTCTCGCATCGCATTCCGTCCAAAGGAAAAACCTACACATGAGTCAACACTTGTGTGTAGTGCACATCATTTGTATCATTCTCCCACATGATCCTTGATCCCATTCAAGTCGATCTTTAAGTTAGATCCTACCCCATAGGAAGGACCGTTATCCTTTACAACTTAGATACAAACACAAACAACTCAAAACAACAAATATTCAAACACAATAGAGAAATAGATGCTAATCATCCTAAGCGAGATAGAATCTCCACCCCACATCAATACAATCAATATGTAGGGGCTTTGCCTTAAGAGAGATAGAGGCGTACTTGTCGATCAATATCCGAGTACTTGAGCCCTTCTCTTAAGACGATGCAAAGACTATTTTCCTACAATTTGTGGCGGTTAAATCTCTCTTAAAATGACAACTCACCTTTTCTCCTAACTCAATCAATCAACTACCCTAAACCCGTAGGAACTTTGACCACAGTCAAAGAACTCCTCAAACACTTTAGGGGAACTACAAATACTCTGATTCCACTCCCGTAAGGATATGTAGGCATAAGATACGATATCTTATCGAGTATACTTAGAAATAAACCCCTAGGTCTTTTAACCATTAAGCAGATAAACCATAGCAATAAACAACATAAAACAAAAGGCTCCTGTAGAGTACTACAGAAACTTAGGATGCTAGTACCTTCCCTAAGTTTAACCAACCCCCGAACCTATAACTCTCTAGCTTGCATGTGCATTGCATTGTGGGAATTTCGACCTTTATCCCTTCCTTTGGACAAATCAAAGTTCGGTTGCAAAATAAATTAAAGATTTAAACTAATCAATAGTTTGGTATCCAAATTTCACCGCGACATAGAGTACTACAGATGTTTGGGATGTGAATAACTACCCCAAGCATAACCAACCCCCAATCCCCGAAACTCTAGTATTGTTGTTACATCGCGCAAAAGGTTTTTCTTTCTTTAACCTTTCCTTTGGATAAATCAAAGCTCGATGGTGAATTTCAATGAATTAAGATTCAAGTTAATAAATAGCTTGATATCTGATTCTCACTGCAACATGTATCTTGTTCAAAGCCCAAGATGATGAAGCTAAAAGAGTATTTGTATCTTGTTCAAAGCCCAAGATGTGAAGCTAAAAGAGTATTTGTATCTTGTTCATAGCCTGAGATGTGAAGCTAAAAGTTTGACTGAGAGAGAATTTTTCATCTCTAAAGGGAGATATCTCACCTATTCATCACAAACATTGAAGAAATGATTATAAGGGAAGTTGTTTTAACTGGGATGTGTAAAATCTAACAATGACACATCTTCCTTTATAGGAGAAGTGAAGTGTCATGAAGGAAGAAGCTTTGAACTTGGACTTTAAAATATCCAGAGCAATGCCACATCTTTCTTCATGAGTTTTAAAATAAGGGAAGAAGCTTTTAACTTGGACTTTGAAATATCCAGAGCAATGTCACATCCTTCTTTATGTAAAACAGTTTGATTTGAATGTTTGATTTGATTTTAAATCTGATGTATAGAAGGGATATTCTTCTATAGAGAGGACTCATAGTCTCATCTGTAGGGATGTTGAATTTTGTGCCTTGATCAAATTCCAAGGCTAAAGCTGAAAAAATTGAGAACTGACTCAACTGAGGAGTGTTATATCTATCTTGTACAAAGCCCAAGATTGAGGCTGACTGGGAAATCATTATATGAAGCCTAAGAGGAGGCTGAGGGAATTTAAGTGGAAACTGACTCTTGCTGAAGATTAGAAGAGAGTTGAATTATTAAATGCCACAAGGGCTTTGATCCTTTTGGGGATTTACTGATTGTAAACTGACCCTGGCTGGGGATTTTAAAGTGAAAGCCAACCCTTGTTGAAGATTAAGAGAGACTTAAAGGATGAGATTGAATGTCCTAGAGGTTTTAACTCTCTTGGGATTTATTGTATTGATAAAGATGACTAGGATCTATCCTATGCTTTTAGGAAACCTGTGAGTCCTTGTATGGGGCCCAAAAGGAGGCTGGAGGTGCTTCTAGGAAGCATGTGGATCCTTGTATGAAGCCCAAGAGGTGGTTGCTTATACTGGGGAGAAGAATTCCTTTGTACAAGAGGGAACTAGTTGTTTGAACTAAGTTATAATGATTGAAAGGATCCTATTATTTGAATTAGTCTAAACTAAGGATGATTTAAATGCTAAGGGAAACTTAACAAGATATGCACAAGTATATATGCAGATATATGAACAAGTATATAAACAAGTATGAATTGAATTTGAAAAGGTGGTGGGTCTTACACTCTGGATAGAAGCCCAAGTGTATTGTGATTGATTAAATATTTTCTTTAAGATTGGATTAGGGTTTTGAAAAATTGAAGAAAGTTTTGAAATGATTTTGAATTTGAGTTTGATGATGACTTGATCTTAAGTAGGAGAGGAGCAAAGGTGTTGGGTCTTACACTCTAGATAGAGGCCCAAATGATTGTTTGTATCATGTATAAATCCCAGGATGAATGAGGCTAAAAGATTTTCTATTTACAAAAGGTGTTGGATCTTATACTCAGGGAGAGGCCCAGATGATTGTTTGTATCCTGTACAAAACCCAGGATGAATGAGGCTAAAAAATTTTCTATTTACAAAAGGTGTTGGGTCTTATACTCAGGGAGAGGCCCAAGATTTAAAACAATTTTTGAAGAAGAGAGGAGGGACTTATATTATAGCAGAAGCCCTATTTTTGATTGAGAAAATTGATGCTAGGTTTAGATTGAATTTGAAAGATTGAAAGATTGAAGTTTTGAAAATATGAAGGAGATTTTGAAAACAGAAAGAGGGATTGGACTTACACTCCTAGGAGAGGCCCAGATGATGGTAATTGATTGAAAAAAGATAAGAGGGACTTATGCTATAGTAGAGACCCTGACTTATTAAGTTTTGAAAAAGAATGTTGGGGCTTATACTCAAGGAAAGGCCCAAGATTATTTGAAAACACAGTGATTTTGAACACTGAGAGAAGGGACTTATACTATAGTAGAGGCCCTAAAAATGTTTATTTATGTACAAAGGGATGAGACTTACACTCTTTTAGAGGCCCAAATGATGTTGTGAAAACAGTGATCGCACCATGATTTTGAAAAGCGCAATGGGACTTATACTATAGTAGAGGCCCATATATTTGTTTATTTATAGAGAGAGTTGGGTCTTATACTCTAATAGAGGTCTAGATGATTGTTTTGAAGTTTGAAATATTGAATCAAAGTAAAACCCTAATTTCATTTTTAAAGATATTTTTCAAAGAAAAATCAATAAAAAAATGGTATAATTATCAAATGAATCCATTAACCATGTCATGAACAATGATTAAGGTTTATAAAAAGGTGTTTTATTCACATGAATATTTTAAAACAATTTGGTTTAAGAAAAATCAAGAAAAGAAATTAATTTAAAATATTTAAAACAATTTAAAATAATATTTTTAAATATATTAAAAATATATCAAATAAAAAATACTTTTTTGATTTTTTTGGTGAATAAAATATTTAAATATGTGAATGATATTTGTACAAAAAACAATTTGAAAATAATTAAAATTGAATATAGAAATTAATTTTTGAAAATAATTAAAATAATTAAAATTTTAAAAATATTCAAAAATTTGAAAAATGGCGCCAAGAACACCATCTTCTTCCTCGCGTCACCCAGATGTGTAAAATCCCTCCTATCTCACTCAATTCATAATGAAATTGTACAATGTAAACATGAAAATTGCTCGCTTTTGAACAAGGAACACGATGGTGGTGTTTAATTTCATTTATTTTAAGTGTAATGTACGATATCATGTGATGAACAGATGAACCCTAACTTTGCAAAAACTAATGTGAAATCCCATACACAAGTTATAAGTAGCAATTTATTGAGGGTTAATGATCTATGAGCATCCAGAAACATGTCGGTAACTTGAAATAACATTTATGATGCTTGATTCATGGAGTTTGAAAAGTTCAGGCTTACCTTGAAAGAGGAATTCGAATCCTCAATTGTAGGTGTTACAAAAGTGTTTTGATGATCTGGACAACTTCCCTGGACCTTAAAGAGTGTGTTGATGTACTTGTATGGGATTGATACCTTTTGGATTGATTGGCTCGAATCCAACTGCAACTTTCTTGGGATGAATTATGATCTTGATGAATTTGATGTTACAAATGATATTTTGGATCACTTACATATGATATATGTGAGGTGTTTGGATCATTGGTTTGGACAGAAATGCTTTGGAATGAGAAATTTGATTTATCACTTTGAATAAAAAGAGGGAAAGTGAGAAATCAAGGCTTAGTGTTGTTTTGGTGTGTTTAGAATGATCAGAAATGCCTTCTATTTATAGGAGAACAATTTTGTTTTGGGAGGAATAATGTTGGATGAGGGATCACTCTATTGTCCAATGGATTTTGTCATGTAGCCAAAGTCTCCTCCTAGCATAGCTATGCGTTAACTCCCATCAATTTTGTAGGTTTGGAGTCTTCTTGTTCTTAGATATGTCTTGACTGGTTTGTGCATAATCCATGCCACCTCTATGTATCACATTAATGCAACTTAACAAAATTGAATATCAAGGCTTTTGTAATGATGAATTTGCACATGCTAAGCTAGATTCTTGACTCCTTGGTCCAAATTTGAAGATATCAAGTGATTCATCAAGATTCCTTCTGATCTTGGAAGATGAAAAAGCTTGCAAGATGACAAACTTGTTGTGAAAAATCGTGTGATGCAAGTAAATCCAAAATCTGTCTTTGAAAAATGGCTGCAGCAAGGTCAGTTGTAAGGTTCATAACTTCTTGCTCAAGTTGAATTAATGGATGTTCTTATACTCTTTGGAAAGTTGGATGATGTACTTCAACCTTGATTTTCACAGTTGAACTTGATTCATATTGGATCATGGTGAAAAATCCCTCCATATTTTGATGTTTTGACTGGTTTTACCTTAGGCAGAATTTGCATAAGTGTTGAAGTTCATTTCTTATTTTTTTTTTATTTTGATCACTTCATAACTTGAAATCCATGAAGTTTTTGGATATGGTTCATATTAGCAACTTTGTAGTATGTAATGAGATCTATCATTTAAGCTTTAGAACAGAAAATTTGGTTGCTTGGATCACAAGTTATGGCCTTTGGAAGCTGGGTAAAAATCATGTTTTTCCATAACTTAGTGAAAATTTCAATTCTTCCAATTTTAATTATTTTGCAAGTAACCTTGATTTCTTGATCAATCCTTTTTCAAATGAAATAATGGATCATTTTTTCTTATATAATGGTTTATGATGAACAATTTTTCTCAAAAAGTCAAACTTTAACTTTGTGTATCAAATGAATTTTGTGCAGGGAAACCCTAATTCCTGATTTTTGATGAATGAATATCCCAAGGTGATTTTAAACTTATGAATGGAATTCAAGAGTATGTTTGAGTGTCTTGAATCATATACCAAGTTTGGAGATCATGTCTTGGTCAAAAGTCAAAGATATGGTTGACTTTTCATCAAAACTCTAGTTTGTGGCTCAGATGAATTTGAATTCTTGCATTATTTATGAATCAAGTTCTTTTGATCGATCCAATCATGTAAATGGAATAATATGATTTATTTGATGTCCTTGAAACATATATTGAGGTCTTGGATCATGCCTTGCTCCATAAGTCATCCCTGGGATTGGATTAGGTCAAAACCCTGATTTGGTGACACCGATGATCTTGAGGCTTGACCAACTTGAAATGATGTAATCTTGTCCTTAATTCTTGGTGAATGGGATCTATTTATCTCCATGGATGATTGGGAGACTTGATAAGTTTAAGATCATGCCAATTCTTGATTGATCCTTTGTTTGAATCCTCTATAGGGCTTAAAAACCCTAATTGGTGATAATAATGAAGCAAACAACAATCTTGACTTTCTAAAATGGGTTAGTGATGCATAAAAGTGTATGTATGAGATGAAAATGATGTGGGCATATTAGGATAAAAATTAGAGTATGACAGATGCCCCTATTTAATCTTCTTGGACCTGAAGGTATGAATGATGAAAACATTCAGATATTCAAGGTAAAAGAGGATTAAATATCAGAATACCCAAAATTTTGGATCCTAAGATGCCACTATTAACAGTGAATGCATGATACGAGACTTGTGGTGTTTACATCACATGAGAGTGATATTAACTTGACTTGTTGGGAAAGGTTTAACTCCACTGGGGAACACAAATTAAGACGAAGGATGCAGCCTGTTGGGAAACAAAGAAGTATCTTTACTGATTAGGAAGATAACAACTCTGCCAGGGGGACACGACTATGATTCTGATAATTTAAATGGTAACAGGTTCCTACTATCGGAGCGTGCTTACTCATCTTCTTTAACTAAGTAATACTACTTAGAATGGGCAAAACTTCCCCGCGTTTCTGGTTATGAGCCATGAAACTGGTCTTCGTTTCTAAAATAAACTTCCCATCAATCCTGGTTTTTAGCCATGAAGTTGGTCTTTGTTTCTTCTTATCGAGTCTTTCTCTTGAAAAGGTTGAGATGACAAGCTCTGGAAAAGGTGATCACTTGCTGGATCAATAACTTCACCGGGAATCTTTGAGGAGATGCGGCCTAGATTTCTCGCGGGACAAATTTCTCAAATAAAGAGACACAATCTGTGATAGTCCTTGCTAAACTTCTCGCCGAGGTTTACTGGGGAGACATCCATTTAACGAGAAAATAGACTTCATCATACTTTTCTTCGAGACTTCTTCGGAGAGATGCCATAGGATGAATGACAATCTGGTGTCAGACTTGTTGGGGAACACCATTGTCAGAAATGTAGATGTTTGCAAACCTCTCTGTCGAGATGCTATTTGCTAGAGATGCCATGTGATGTGATTTAATTTTGAGGTGCTGATGACTTCTCTGTAAGGGAGTCAAATTTCTCGGAAAGAGACTGTCATTTGTTGACTTACTGGGAACTTACGGGATACGACACCCTTATCAAAAGGTCTTACCGAGAGGCTTTCATTGGGGATTTTTCCTTTAATCCGGGAAGGCAATCTGGGTCTTTGTTGAGGAAGAGCAAAGCCCCAAAGGTGCACAATGGATGTCTTTTCGTCTTTTTAGAGGTTCAAGTTATCAAAATGGTCAAAGGTCGT
This sequence comes from Lathyrus sativus, assembly GCA_963859935.3. Classification (NCBI taxonomy): domain Eukaryota; kingdom Viridiplantae; phylum Streptophyta; class Magnoliopsida; order Fabales; family Fabaceae; genus Lathyrus; species Lathyrus sativus. The sequence continues at coordinate 486,816,034 of OZ012741.1, read as the reverse complement.
CTTTGATTCAGGAATGAACTGGAGAGAGACTATTTGAATAAGACATTTCCTGACGAGGAAAGAGTTTGAGCCGAGATTTCATCTGTTCCGAGGGTGGAAGAGAGAACTAAAGGAAAATTTTCCCCGAGGATCAAACTTGGTAGGGAATTAGAAGAAAGTAAATACTTTCTGCCTAAAGTTGACAATTCTTCTTGGAGTGAATGATATGTGTTGTGCAATATGAATATGAATATTAATTATGCATGATGAATTTTTATGCTGACAAAGCAGACACGTCACCCAAACTAATGATGAACAACATCGAATACTTGGCCAATCTGAGAATGAAAGTATCTTTAGATATTTTTTTTAAGGCAACACTTTGTTGGAGAAAAGGGATTCCTGTTCTTGTTTCAATTTCTGGAGGTAGAAACTCCGTTGGGAAAAAAACCTGATCTTGATTTTCCCTTTTTTAGAGGAGTTTATGAACTTCAAACCTTTCTTGGGGGCGATGGATGATATGTTCATAAAGATTCGTCATTTGGAGACACCTCAGACTTTGTTTCTTCAAAGTTTGATCGTTGTTGGAGAAACTGTCGACATTTCCTTTTATGTTTGTAAATAGAAGGAAATTGACATCTTTATTTTAAAAGAAAAAGTAAATTCATTTTTTGTTTCAAGACTGAATATTAAAAATAAAAATGTCATTTTGTAAGGTAGAACGAAAAAATGAGAATTGCAAACAAATAAGTGAAGGCTCAAATTTCATTGATAGAATGGTAATTAGCCTAATGCTTGATTCCATAGAACATTGCAAAGTTAGAAAATGATAATTTAAAGGGAAAGAGATACATTGAAACTTAATGATCACTATCCTTCTACCAACTTTGAATTCTGAGTATTCTCGGGCTTCCGTTGAAAGTGACTTTGATCGATGATTCTTTGATAGATGACGTTGCTTATGAGGATCCAATCTTATCAGATGCAGTTACTTGCCATAAATCCCTAACTTTTGCCTAGATTTTTTTTGTTTTCAATCCACCGAGATGATTTTTCTTTTTTATGTCTCTAATTTTTGCCTAGACCGTCCTTTCGGGTTTTCAGTCCACCGAGACACTCTTTTTTACCTAAGTCGCCCTTTCGGGTTTTCAACTTAGTGAGCTGTTGTGTTTTTTCCTCTATTTTTTAGGCAAAGTATTTCTTCATTGCATCAACATTTGTGGGATAAGTAAACTCTTCTTCATCCATGTTTGTGAGTATCAAGGTACCTTCTGAGAAGGTTTTCTTCACAACACACGGGCCATCATAATTTGGAGTCCATTTGCCCCTGGAATCAGTGAGAAATGATTGGATCTTCTTGAGCACGAGGTTTCCCTCTCTAAAGACACGAGGTCAGACCTTTCTGTCGAATGCTTTCTTCATTCTTTGCTGATATAACTGACCATAGCATAAAGCCATCACTCTTTTTTCTTCGATCAGATTCAATTCATTGTATCTGTTTTGACACCATTCAACTTCTGTTATCTTGGCTTCCATAATACTCTTATTACGGGATTTGAACCTCTATGGGGAGCACTACTTCCATGCCATACACTAGGGAGAAAAGGGTCACCCCTGCTGAAGTGAGGACGAATATGAAATAACCTTGAAGAGCAAAAGGGAGCATCTTGTGCCAGTCCTTGTAAGTCACGACCATCTTCTGAATGGTTTTATTGATATTCTTGTTAGCTGATTTGACTGCTCCATTCATCTTTAGTCAGTAGGGAGATGAGTTATGTTGTTCAATCTTGAATTCAGTACATGATTCCTTCATCATCTTGTTGTTCAAGTTTAATCCATTATCAGTAATGATCTGGCTTGGAACACCATAATGGCAGATGATATTAATTTTGATAAATCGGACAAACATTTTTCTTGTCACATTGGCGTATGATACTGCTTTGACCCATTTGGTAAAGTAATCAATGACTACTAGGATGAACTGATGTCCGTTTGAAGCTTTGGGTTCAATCATGTCAATCATGTTGATTCCCTATATAGAAAAAGGCCATGGAGAAGAAAAAACTTTGAGATGCGACGACGGTACATGAACTTTTTCGGGGTATATCTGAAACTTGTGACACTTCCTCATGTACTTGTAGCAATCAGATTCCATTGCCAGCCAATAGTATCCAGCTCTTAGAATTTTCCTTGACATTGTATGTCCATTGACATGAGTGCCAAAGGATCTTCGCGAATCTCTTTCATTAGCATATCTGTTTCGCGTTTATCCACGCATCTGAGTAAAACCATGTCGAAGTTTCTTTTATAGATTACATCATTGTTCAGGAAGAAGTTACCAACTAGTCTTCTAAGAGTCTTCCTATCTTTTATTGATGCCCCAGGCATGTATTCTTGTCTTCGAAGGAAAAGGTTGATGTCGTGATACCAAGGTTTGTCATGATGATTGCCTCTATTGCGAATATGTGAGCTGGTATGTCAAGGCGTATTATGTCAATCTTGGGTATGTCGTTCCATTGATTTACAGTAATCATGGAGGAAAGGGTATCAAGTGCATCAGCCATGTTGTTTTCTTCACGAGGAATGTGATGAAAATTAATTTTGTTGAAGAATGGTAACAACCTTGTTGCATAATCTTTGTAAGGAATTAATGCAATCAGGCGTGTGTCTAATTTTCCTTTGATTTGGTTTATAACCAATGTTGAGTCTCCGTACACATTCAGATTCTTGATCCTCAAGTCAATGGCTTCTTCGAGATCCATGATACAAGCTTTGTATTCGGCCTCATTGTTTTTACATTTGAATGCCAATCTAGCAGTGAGAGGAATATGGGTTCCATAAGGAGTAACATTGATTGCCCCAATTCCATTTCCATAAGCATTGTTTGTTCCGTCGAATATTAGTCCCCATTGGGGTCCTGGCTTTGGCCCTTCGTCTGGTAGTGGTTCATTGTAGTCTTTACTTTTTAAGTACATTACATCTTCATATGGGAAGTCAAATTTGACTGATTCCTGATTGTCAATCAGTTGGCGAGCCAAATGATCGACTAGAATACTTCCTTTGATGATTTTATAAGCATGATATTCGATGTCATATTCTGATAACAACATCTGCCAATGGGCAATCCTTCCTGTTAAAGCAGGCTTTTCAAAGACGTACTTAATTAGATCCATTTTGGAGATTAATCAAGTAGTATGACAAATCATGTATTGGCGAAGATGTTTAGCTGCCCAAGCTAGAACACAATAAGTTTTATCGAGCATGGTATATCGAGTTTCACAGCCTGTGAACTTCTTGCTTAAGTAATAAATGGTAGACTCTTTTCTTTTTGTTTCATTTGGTTGGCCAAGCACACAACCCAAGGAGTCTTCCAAGACTGTTAAGTAGATGACCAGTGGTCTTCCCTCCACTAGAGGAGACAAAATAGGTGAATTTAGCAGATATTCTTTGATGCTGTCGAAACTTTCTAGAAATCTTCTGTCCATATACAACTTTGGTCCTTTCTGAGTAGCTTGAAGATTGGCACGCATGTCGCAGTCATGAGAAATATGAATCTTGATATGTAATTCAAACATCCCAGAAATCCTCTTATTTGTTTTTCAGTCTTTGGAGAAGGCATTTATTGAATGGCCTTAACTTTGTCGGGATCAACCTCAATTCCTTTCTGGCTGACAATGAATCCCAAGAGCTTCCCTGAACTAACACTGAATGTGCATTTATTGGGATTCAAGAGGATTTTTTATTTTCTCAGACACTGGAATAACTTTGATAGGTGTTCCACATGTTCTTTTTCTGTTTTAGATTTGACAATCATGTCATCGACGCACACTTTGATTTCTTTGTGCATCATGTCGTGAAACAAAGTTATCATAGCCCTTTGATAAGTTACTCCGACACTTTTTAGTCCGAATGACATTACTTTGTAGCAAAAGGTGCCTCATGGGGTGATGAACGAAGTTTTCTCCATATCTTCTGGTGTTATTTTGATTTGATTATAGCCCGAGAATCCATCCATGAAGGAGAAGACTTTGAGTTTTGTTGTGTTTTCAACTAGCATGTCAATGTGTGGTAAAGGGAAGTCATCCTTAAAAATTGCTTTGTTTAAATCCCTGTAGTCTATGCACATTCTGACTTTTTTGTTTTTCTTGGAAATTGGCACTACGTTGGCTAACCATTGAGGATATTCTAAGGTGGCAAGGAAACCTACATAAATCTACTTCTGCACTTTTTCCTTAATTTTGATGGCTATATCTGGGTGAGTGTTGATCGGAAGTTTCGACCAGAGAGCAGCAACATAGAGATTGGTCGACAGGCTCAGTAAACTGTTGATGAAGAGGGTCGACGTTAACAAGAGGAAGATTGTGGGGTTGACCCCCGATGGCGTCGGTCGACCGTGTCAGCTAAGTTCCATGTAAAAAGATATTCATTTGAGCGAGAAATGGATTTGAAATCCAAGGAAGTGAGAAGTTATATAAGTAGTGGGCGAACACGTGGCATCACTAGATTCAACATGGCAGTTATTTATTTCTCAATTATAGCAATGCATGTTTTTGTTCTAGAGGCGCGTTTTTGTAGTACTGTAAGAAAAACACTCTGAGTACCAAAGTGTTACAAGAAAAGAGTTTTCACTCCTACAAGATGTATGATCGCGTCTATATTTCCCTTTTTATAAGCAATTTATGTCATTAATTCTAAATGTGTCTTTGCCTTGTTGTTTTTTTTTTTACTCCTTTTACATAAGTTATTTCTCATTCCTTTGTACACTTTTCTAAGTTTTCAGTTTTACTTATAAATAATTTCCATCCTATTTCAAATAGACCCCATTCCATCATTTTTCCCATACATCCCAAACCTAGTGTTCTGAGACTCGTTTGACCAGTCCCGCAAGTAAACATGTGTTAGGAGGTCAGAGGTTGTTCGTGTGAAAACTGTGTACCAACAAATTGACACGCCTGGTGGGACTCGAAGGGTTTGGGTGCATGCATTCGCGTAGTGGTAAGATGGTGATACCACATCCAAACGAAGAACCGTCTTCGGAAGGAAATACGGTTGTGACTCAAAAAAATGACATCAACACTGACATTGTGTTTGAGGTGTCATGGTGACCAGTCGTGACGTTGCATCGACCTGAACCTAGGCCCATGGTGACGGGGGCTGGGGGACAATATATGCCTAGTTTCACAATGCCAACCCCTAGGGCCTTTGGGATGCCGACAGAGTTTATGTCGAGCCTACATCATAGTGGCCCACTGTTTGGGGAAAGCTTTTCGTCAGCATTCTCCCCATATCAGGGATTAGGACCTTCGACGAACCAAGTCATAAGGCCTCCAAGTTTTAGTGTTCCATCACTTTCATTCCCAATTTTTACGTCAAGTTCTGTCACCGTCATGAGGCAACAAGTAGACGAAAGTAACACGAAATGGTCGACATGCTGACTTAGTAAATGGGCACCATATTAAGGCCACTAATACACAATTCGACTCAGAGTTGCCAACAACTGGCAACTCAGATGACGCCAGGTCAACAAGATGAAGTCTTTGATGAAACAATTAACCAACTTCCCCACGAGGCTGAACACACACCTAGGGTGGCCCAAAGGCCTCCCGTTGTTTTAGTTCATAAAAACCAGGACCTTGACTGTGTAGTCAGGCATATTCAACATGAAGCCATGACTGTTAAACCCAACTTAGAAGCCATGGTGGAGCGAATCATGGTTCACAACGGGGCAAATCCAAGCCTTCGACGGCCAACGTATACGTCCCCACTATCGGATGTTGTCCTACAAACAGAGTTGCCCAGAGGGTGGAAAGTGCCAAAGTTTACCAAATTTGCCGGAGAGACCGAAGACTCCACCGTTGAGCATGTTTCCAAATGCCAAACCGAAGATGGCGGCATAGTGAACGATGAGGGTTTAAAATTAAAATATTTCCCCACTTCCCTTACCAAAAATGTGCGAAATCAAGATTCTCAGAGATCAATATATGTTTTGATGAAGACAAATCACTTAAGAAGGCAAAGATGATCAACCACCAAGCATCAGGACAAAGACACAACTTTAAGGATGTTCTCCTCAGAAGGTATAATGAGAACTTCCATTAAGTATTTAAGTCTGAATTGCTCAAATCATTAAAAATCATTTACATTACTTTTCACACTAACACAAGCTTTTTAAAATGAGAATTTTTCTAAGTTTTTGTAAGTGCAATCGATTGCACTCTTAGAGAAATCGATTGCATGATTAATATTTTAACTCATTTTTGCTTCTGTTTCAGCAAGCAATCGATTGCTGCTTTGATGCAATTGATTGCATGCTTAAAATTTCTCATTTTTTCACTTCTGTTTTGAAGTGCAATCGATTGGTCCAAAGGTGCAATCGATTGCTCTTTTGAAAATTTGAATTTTCAAGTGTTTTTGTGAAGGTGCAATCGATTGGGTTCTTTATGCAATCGATTGCTCACTGAATGTTTTTGAAAAATCTTTCTGAAAAATTGCATCTCTTCAATCAAATTTCTGTGGAATGTTTCCTTTGAAACATGACAACTGTTCATCAATTTTTCTGGAGATTTGCATGTTTTTCTCAAGAGGTGTTTGTGTAATATAAATACCTAACTCTTTCAAAATTCAAATAACCTTTTTCAATCAAAAAAACTCTTTAACATACTTTTCAGTTTCCACATCTTAATCAGAAACAATTTTCACAAAGAATTTTCTGCATAAATTTCATATCCTTTGAAAAGAAAATTCTTGAGCAATAAGTCTTAGAAACTTATGGAATTTCCATTGGAAGAGAATATCAATCTCAGCATTGATAAACAACTATATACATTGTTACAAATCATTACAAAAATCAGATTATATTTATTTCCCCTTGCTGTTCAGGATTGTTGAAAGCAAGTGTGTGCATTAGAGAGGATTGTTCTCATTACACTTAGTGTTTAGATCTTAAAGGTGTTTAAGAGCCTTTGATCTCCCTATAGGTTAGAAAGAAAAGTTGTACACTGATCCCAACTATAGTGAAATCTCTTTCGAGTCGAAAGGGGAGTGGAGTACCCTCGGAGTGTGAGGGGAACCACTATAATTTCCCGTGTCTCTTTTACTTTCTGCCTTTACAAGCTTTCATAACATCACTCCGCTAAAAGAAAGTAACATAACTCTCTTAAAACCAGAAAATTTCAAAAGAACCTAATTCACCCCCCTTTTAGGCGCAATTCTTACTTACAAAATGCGTTCACTTGGTTCACCACTTTACCCCCACAGTCCGTCCATACAAGGGCGCAATTTGAAAGATTGTTTCATGCATAGTTTTACATGGGACAATCAAAAATTAGTCTGAAAGAGTTAGCCAGCGTCAAACGAAAGACTACAGAGTCAGTAGATCAATATCTTAACAGGTTTAGACTGTTGAAAATATGATGCTTCACGCAAGTCCCTGAGCACGAACTAGTCGAAATAGCGGCTGATGGCTTAGATTATTCGATCAGGAAAAAATTAGATACACAATATCTCAGAGATATGGATCAACTAGCGGATAGAGTCTATCAGGTCGAACGTCTAAAAAATGGGAAAACCCAGGCCAACAGATATCATAAAAAAGAGAGAGTTTTCTATGTGGCCACTGACAAATACTCATTTACTGATGAGGAACTTGTCGAGAGTAACGCGATCAATGTGGCTGAACTAAAGCTAGGACCCCCCGTACACATGCAAATCATTAAAATCGTCAAATGGAAAAAATCCGGTTGAAACTGAAAAAATAGGAAAATATGTCGCAACAACGTACACTTTTGATGTATCTAAGTGTGATGAAATATTTGATTTGCTGGTTAAAGATGGTCAGATTATTGTCCCTCATAGGGCAAAAGATCCCCCATTAGAACAAAAGAAGAAAAGGGGATTTTATAAATTTCATAATTTCCTTAGTCATAAGACATCAATGTGTTCTTTTCAGGGACTTGGTGCATAAAGCTTTGAAGAAATGTCGACTTCAATTCGATAAAAGGCCCAAAATGCAAGTGGACACGGATCCTCTGAAAGTCGTAGAGGCTTTGCATTTTGAGTTATACGACTGCATGATGGTGGAGACTACTGAAGGTCTCAATGAACGCCAGACAACTAAAACGGTTGAATGCATGATGATCGAGACTACTGATGGTCCCGACAAGAAGAATGAAGAGAAGCTCGAGGCAGTTTACCCTCAAGCTGGCGAGTGTCTGACTGGTTTCCAAAAGAAATTCAGGGTGAGCGGGTTGAAGGCTGTGTTATGCCCAAAATGCAACGCCATGTTTGATGAAAAGGCTGCTGAGAAGTATGAAGAAATGATAGTGGCACTGCCAGAGGGCAAGCCACAGATCTCCTGGTTCGTGTTCGACAAGGACGGTGCTCCTCGATGAAACAAAGAATACAGAAAGTTATTCCAACCGACAAGGCCCAAGACTTTTCTGCCACCCTCAAATACCCCATAAGATAAGTGGATGGTGCTTGTAAGCCAGCAAGGAAGCAAACGTCCGAAGTGGAAGGATTTGAATCTGGAGAAGGGGGCAAAGGCCTCAGACAAGGATATTGAGCCCAGAGGTTACAGGGTTTCTCCCAACTACAAAGGAAAAAACCCCATGACAAGGACCTAGTGAAGGCGATATCAACAAAATAAGAAGGCAACAAGAGAAGCCTCGACTTTGACACTGAAACCTATGGGACCCGCTGGCCTAAAACGGTAGCACCCGTAGGCTAAGTGGGTCGAAAAAGGAAAAATTGTGACGAACTAGACAACGACCATGACAGCCGAGACTTCAGGAGAGAAGAGAGTAGTGTCAACTCAGAGTTTGAAGTACACATCTGAGGGTGAAAACAAGAAAGAGACAGAGTATTCTCCCCAGTCGAATAAAAAAGAACCGGAGTATTCTCCCTAGTCGGACGAAGAAGAACCGGAGTACACTCCCCAGTCGAAGGAGGAATATGACCCTTTACTAGAAGACCACTTCGACGAAGATATGTATGACGACACCAATGATGATACCTATGGAGAAGATTTGATTGTGAACTGCGACATCATTTTGATATTTCCAATAGAGTATGATAAGGTGTCAGAAGTCTCTGAAACGGAAGAGGATTTCCTGGCGAAAGAGGCTACAACGGACAAGCCTCTATGCTACTACGTGATGAACAGCGGGGTGGTGTAAGAACGAACAACTATGTTCAAAAGGCCTAGTCCTGGGATAATGTACCACTTGAAACCATTTTTCATAAAAGCAAAGGTCGACAGGGTAGCCGTCAACTAGGTGTTTGTAGATGGAGGGGAAGCCGTCAATCTAATGCGTCATTCGTTGTTCACAAAGATTGGAAAAACTGAAGTTGATCTCCGACAACACAACATGGTTCTATCCAACTATGAAGGGAAAACCAAAAACATTTTAGGGGTGGTCCAAGTTGACCTAGATATGGGTACTATTACCCGATCAACGCTCTTCATGGTCATAAACTCGAAGGCAAATTTCAACCTCCTGTTGAGTCGAGAATGAATCCATGGGATAAGGGCAGTGCCTCCGACACTCCATCAAAGGTTGAGCATTTGGTGGAAGGATGCCGTCATTGAGAACATTGAAGTTGACCAAAGTTATTACAGGATGGATGAAACAAAGGGTACCAAGAAATCCTTTGACCAGCACCTAGAAAATGTGGCACCTTGTGATGATGGGTCTAGATCTTACACCTCTGTTGACACAGGTCGCTTCTTGAACTTGGATCCCGACTACAGTTTCATTAGGGATGCGGATGACGCTGGAATGACGCCCACATAAGAACTTCCACCCATAGGGTGGCCCACAACTGATGAAAATGACTACTAAGTCAGAAAGTTTGACTAGAACTTCGGCTTATTTGGCTGAAAACAAACAAAAGTCGGCGCTAGAAGCAAGAAAGAAACAGAACATGTTTGGAAACACCGACAACAATACGAAAATGATTGGTCGACCAGGCCAAACAACAGCTTCAGAAAGTCGGAGGCTTGATTGCATCTATGAAAATGATCCTTTGGGGTTTGAGAAAAGCCCATCAATAAAGCTGCAAAGAATGAAACCCCAAGACCCACTCGAAGAAGTCGACTTAGGAGATGGGGCGACAAAAAGACCCACGTACGTAAGCACTAAAGTTAGGTCAGAGATAAAGTTCAAAATGATTGAGGTATTTAAGGAATACAAATATTGCTTCGCCTGGGATTAAAGCGAGATGCATGGGCTAAGTCGGAGTGTGATGGAACACCGACTTCTGATTTAACCAGGAAAAAGACCAGTAAAGCATCAGCCACGACGTTTCACTCCGAAAATCACTTTAAAGATCAAGCAGGAGATTGAGATACTGCTCAAAAGTCGGTTCATAAGGACTGCAAGGTATGTCGAATGGTTGGCAAACATAGTCCCATTTATTAAGAAAAATGGGGCTCTGAAGGTCTGCATAGACTTTAGGGATTTAAACAATGCTACCCCTAAGGACGAATACTCCATGCCGGTGGCAGAAATGTTGGTTGATTCGGCAGTAGGTTTTGAGTATTTGAGTATGCTTGATGGGTACTCTAGTTACAACCAGATCCTCATAGCTGAAGATGATGTGCCCAAAACAACGTTCTGATGCCCAGGGGCCTTAGGAACATATGAGTGGATGGTGATGCCATTTGGTTTAAAAAGCGTCGGGGAAACTTATCAAAGAGCCATGAACTCTATATTTCATGACTTTATTGAAAATTTTATGCAGGTATACATTGACGACATTGTCATAAAATCCTCATCGGAAGATGGTCACTTGAACCACCTTCGACGCTCATTTGAAAGAATGAGGAAATATGGATTAAAAATGAATCCATTAAAATGTGATTTTGGTGTGCGTGCAGGGAAATTCTTGGGATTTATAGTCCACAAGAAAGGCATCAAGATCAACCAAAACAAAACCAGGGCAATTTTGGACCTGAAGCCCCCTTCGACGAAGAAGCAACTCCAGTCTTTGTTGGGGAAGATAAACTTTTAAGAAGGTTTATATCAAACCTAAGTGGCAAGAAGAAGGTGTTCTCGCCATTATTCAAGGTCAAGAAAGAAAGTGACTTTCAATGGGGGCAGGAGCAACAAGAGGCCTTCGACACCATCAAAGGATACCTCACAAGGCCTCCTATTTTATTGCCACCCAGTATGAATAAAAGCATGAGGTTGTACATTGCTGCATCATACGCAACCATAGGAAGCATGTTAGTGCAAGAGGATGATTATGGCGTCAAAAGATCCATTTCTTACCTTAGTCGAATGTTGATAGATGCTGAAACTAGGTACACTATTATCGAAAAGTTATGCCTATGCTTGTACTTCTTATGTATGAAATTAAAACAATATATAAATACAGTTGAAGTTTATATGTCTTAGCATTTTGATATTATTAAGCATATGCTATCTAAACCTATTTTGCATAGTCGAATTGAGAAGTGGGCATTAGCGCTGACTGAATTCACCCTGACATATGTCCCGCTGAGGGCAATAAAGGGACAAATAGTGGCAGATTTCATCGTCGACCATGCAGTGGTCGAATCTCCGCTTTTGATGGTTAACACAGATCCTTGGAACTTATATTTCAATGGATCAAGTCATAAGAATGGAACGGGCGTTAAGATCCTGATAATATCCTCACACGGTTATCCTATTAGATTTAAGTGTAGGGTCGACAGAAAATGTTCTAATAATAAGACAGAGTATGGAGTCTTAATCATTGGCCTTAAGATCCTCAAGGATCAAGGTGCTAGGAGGATCGAAGTGAAGGGTGAATTTGAACTGGTGATTAAACAGATCACACGAGAGTATAAGTGTGTCAAAGAACACCTCGTGGTGTACTTCGCGATGGTGAAACGTCTTTTAGAATGCTTCGAGGTCATTAGTGTTACACATGTACCCAGGATACAAAATCAAGAGGCTAACGATTTAGCACAAATTGCCTCTAGATACAAAGTTTCAGCGGAAAAGCTGGGAGGCTTTATTGAAGTTAAGGAGAAGGTGGTGTCTAAGGTACTACCATTAGCATTCGGCTTGTCACAAGCCGACAAAATAGACAGCCCGACGGGGAAAGTAGTCACCAGTTTAGGAAGCTGCTAGATTTTCTCTATCAGCGATCTGTCACCATCATATTGGAGGAAGTCAATTGTCGAGTATTTGGAAAATCCAGTAGGGACAGCTGATAGAAAGACTAAGTATCAAGCCTTAAGCTACGTCTTAATGGGGAATGAGTTGTGGAAAAAGACGCCAGAGGGGGTGCTGCTCAGATGCTTAGGGAACGCAGACGCATATTTAGCAATTTCAGAAGTCTATAGCGGGACACGTGGAGCTCACCAAGCTGGCCGCAAAATGAAATGGCTATTATTTCGACAGGGAGTGTATTGGCCAAGTATGCTCAATGATTGCATAGAATTTACAAAGGGGTACCAAGATTGTCAAAGACACACAAATGTCCAGCATGTGCCAACTAGTGAGTTGCACTCCATTGTCAAGTTGTGGCCTTTTCAAGGGCGGGCATTAGATATTATAGGAGAGATTCGACCAGCCTCGTTGAAACAACAGAAATTCATCCTTGTATGGATAGATTATTTCACAAAGTGGGTAGAGGTTGTGCCCTTGATAAAAGTGGAACAAGACACTGTAATCGAATTCATCCAGAACCACATTCTATACAGGTTCGGGGTTCCTGAAACCATCACAATGGACCAAGGTTTTGTATTCGTTGGCCGGAAGATGCAAGAATTTGCAGAAGAGATAGGGTTTAAATTGATCATTTCAACACCTTATTATGCTTAGACGAACAGACAAGTCGAAGCGGCCAACAAGGTGTTAATTGGGCTCATTAAGAAACACATTGCTAAAAATTCCAAGAACTAGCATAGGACGTTGGATCACATTCTGTGGGCGTGTCGAACGTCTTCTAAGGAGTCGACCAGTTTGACTCCGTTTCGTTTGACTTTTGGTCATGATGCTGTTTTGCCAGCAGAAATTTGTCTACAATCAATTAGAATATAGTGTCAGCATGAGATCCCATCGAAGAAATGCTGGAGCATGATGCTAGACAAAATGGTAGACTTACACGAAGAAAGGATGGTGGCATTAGATAGGTTGTTACACCAAAAGGCATGTGTGGCCAGGGCGTATAATAAGAAGGTCAAGGAAAAGAACTTTGCAGTTAATGACTATGTATGGAAAACGGTCTTGCCAATAGATCGACGAGATCGAAGGTTAGGGAAGTGGTCACCAAATTGGGAGGGACCGTTCCAGATAACCCAAACATTCAGAAGCAATGCATATGAGATTCGAGATATTGGTGAAGACCAACAAATTATAAGGATAAATGGGAAATATTTGAAAAAATATAGACCTATGTTACAAGAAATTCGAATCCAAAATAATGTTCATTAATAATTGGCCTACGGTGGTGGAAGGCCAACACAGTTATAAAATGTCTCCAGAATGAAGTTACAACCAAAATATCGATGAAATTTAAAAACAATACAGATTATGTAGGAAACCTGGCTTTTAAGCCTTCAAAAAGGGTCCTCTTATGATCCACCCCGTGTTCCAAAAGAAACTTCCTCTGCCGCATTTGATCAATGATCTTTTTGAGTGCTAGGGCGGTTTCAACATGAGCTATCCCTTGGGATACTTTCTGGTTGATTACCTCCTGAGCTGGAAAAGATTCATTGGAATCCAAAGAATCCTTCTGCTTCTTAACCTCAGCAATCTTCCTCTCAAGTTCCTCCATTTGGGCTCTATAGTCAAATATTTTCTAGTCGAGGGCTTGACGTTTGTCAGAATGTTCCTTCTTAGTGGCTTCAAAATCTTTGATTTTTTTCTCACAAACAGAACTGAGATACCATGCACGTTTCATTTCGTTGATCTTCCTCCTGATTTGGGCATCGGTCTGCTTACACATCGACAGGTCTTTCTCCAGTTGAGTGAAGATGGCCTCAAACTCAATAAAGTATTTAGCCATAGGGGGAGGCACGTTAAAGAGGGAAAGCTCTTCTAGGATTTTAAAAACATCGCAGGCCACAGCCGACTCTTCTACCATCGCGTCTAGAAATTCGTCCTCAAACAGATACGTCTTCAATTGTTGAAGTTTTAGCTTGAAAAAATCATCCATCTCTGGGTTAAGAGTGGTCGTTGAACCAGCAAGGGTGTCATCCACGGTCGATTGGCGAAGTTTGAGAAGAGCCTTCAAGGCTTCTGCTGGATTGGAGTTCTTTATAGCCCAGATTTCTGCTGGGGTAGGTATTCTTTCAACAGAAAGGCCACCTTCGGTTGAACCTAGAGGGGTCAGAGAGCCTTCGACAGCGGCTGGGATGATTGTTAGATTGTCTTTTTCACCAATGGCCACATTTTCTCTATCAGTCTCAGTTGCGTGATCAACAGAGTTGGTTTGTGCTGCTGGATTCTCCTCTGTCGACGTCCAATGGAATTCGTAGACCTTTTGAGAGCTAAACAGAGGCGTCAAGTCAGTAGGATTGTCAGCAGCCTTTGCGGCCTGATCAACATCTACATTAATAGTCGTGTCGATCGTATTTTCCTGCGTAGTGCAGCATAAATGAGACACCCATGTAGAAAAGGAAAATGTATAATTTTTAGAGAGGGACAATACAATACCTCAGCAGTATCTTGTGCTGAAGGAAGTTTGGTGGCTACAGTGCGGAAAACTTCAGTCAAGTTTCCAGGAACAACAGACCTCATTGTCGAGGTGGCCGTTCTCGAAGAAGTCCTCTTTATAGAATATTTTTTCTTTTTGACAAAGGGGGTGGCATGTGGATAGTTCGACGGATCAAAATGAAAGACCCGCCTTCAGTAGCCGATGGTTTTTCAATAACCTAGACAAAAAACAGTGAGTAGACAAGGATAAACAAAATCAAACAAGCCACCAAGAAAGCAAGTAATACTTGAGGATTGAGAGATTTTGGTTTCTTCGCCACCCTAGTAGAGGTCGAAGCTACATGAGGCTCCCTCTTTCGACCCTAAAAAGAGGCAGACATAATAAGCTGGTGACAGTTAAAAGATAGAAGAAAAGTAAAGAAGGTACCTTTTTGGGATCCTCAGAGACACCAACTTTTGCAGGGTTTTCAATAGGAATAGAGATTGTTTTGCTAGGGGATTCATCTTCTAGAGCGGCGAAAGTGTTAACCACATTCTCCAGAAAGAGGTCACGGTCAAAATTTTGATCTTGATATTTACACCACCAAACGTTGAAAGCTTTAGTGTGTAGAAAGACGGTTGAAAGGAGAAAACTGGAAACTCAAGGTGACGAGTCGACCTAGAAAATTTAAGACATCTCTTATGACCTGCCAAGTTTAATCGTCCACCGGCCCACACAATATCAGAAGTGTGTTGTACCAAAGACTTCGGCAACATTTGGCTTAAACCAAATTGGCAGGCCACCAGGTTAGGTTGATAATTCATAAACCAAATCCACTATTCCCCATTTCGATTTGAAACGACAACATGGTAGGAGTCAGGAATGCCCGCCATGCTGAATTCAACATGGCTGTTGTTTGGGGCGAAGCATCAGGGAAAGGGTTTCTAAACCACGACGGACCAAACCTCCGGTGCACGAAAGGGGCCATGCCCGAAACAAAGACATTCACTTCAGCAAACATAGTGAGGTATTTTGTAAAGAGACTTTTGTTGGGGGTTTCCTGTGTGGTCCTCAAGGCAAGTCGAACGCCTTCAACTGGACAATCCGCGTCGAGGCGCTGCATGGTGGCAGATACATGATAACCTATCTGATGTTCAAAAGTGGCATTGATCCAGTGCTACAACAACCACATAGGCTCTGAGATGTTCAGGGATTTTACGGTGTCATTAAGAAGTTTTATTCTCAAGGTCGACAGGCCAAGAGAGTGGTAGAGGGAGGACAACAACAATTTACCCAAGGAGACTTGTCGACCCTCGTGTATATGCATTGCTAGGCTAATGTAACTCTTGGCTATTTATAGTGAGCCAGGACAGAAGAGATAGTAAGACAACCAAAGAATCAGGAAGGCAATATGCTCTTCATTTGACACTTCAGCATAATCTTTGTCGTGGTGATCCTCTATGTAGTTCTGGAAGCCGGCCCTATAGAATTCTAAAGTGGCATCCGTCTCCAAAGTTGGGTCGAACATTTCACTCAAAGGGGGGAGACCTGTAACAGCCGCCGCGTCGAAGAGAGTTGGCGTCAACATGCCACAAGGGAATTGGAAGGTGTTGGTCAAACCTTCCCAAAAAAATGTTACATATAGCAAGATACAAGGGTTGACCCTGTGGGCATTTCGAGACAACTGGATGGCGTCGAAGATGTCAGCCTTCTTCCACTATTCTTGGCGTTTGTTTTGGACTTTGTTCAGCCATGAAATGAAATCTTTATTGCCTTGGGTGGGCATCGATCGAAAGACACGAGCTTTGGGTTCCATGAACTTTAAGTCGAGGGTTTCTCCTTTCCGAAAAGCTGGGGCGATGATGGACAGAAAACAAGGAAAACACGCCTGTAGCTCCTCGTGGCTAGGCTTATTGGCAGGATATGGCCCATGGAAGGCATGCAGCTTTTCGGCGACGACGAAGGGGATGACCATCTTGTCGCGGTGAAATTTGGATACCAAACTATTAATTAGTTTGAATCTTTAATTCATTTTGCAACCGAACTTTGATTTGTCCAAAGGAAGGGATAAAGATCGAAATACCCACAATGCAATGCAAATGTAAGCTAGAGAGTTTTAGGTTCGGGGGTTGGTTAAACTTAGGGAAGGTGCTAGCATCCTAAGTTTTTGTAGTACTCTATAGGAACCTCTTGTTTTATGTTTGTTTATTTGCTAAGATTTATCTGCTTAATGGTTAAAAGACCTAGAGGTTTATTTCTAGGTATACTCGATAAAATATCGCATCTTATGCTTACATATCCTTACAAGATTGGAATCAGAGTATCTGTAGTTCCCCTAAAGGGTTTGAGGAGTTCTTTGATTGTGGTCAAAGTTCCTATAGGTTTAGGGTAGTTGATTGATTGATTTTAGGAGAAAAGATGAGTTGTCATTTTAAGGGAGATTACTTGATTTAACCGCCACACCTTTGTAGGAAAATAGTCTTTGCATCGTCTTAAGAGAAGGGTTCAAGCACTCGAAATTTAATCGACAAGTATGCCACTATCTCTCTTAAGGCAAAGTCCCCCATGAATTGATTGAATTGTTATGGGGTAGGAGTTTTATCCCACTTAAGATGATTAACATTTTATTCTCTAATGTGTTTGAATAGTTTGAATTGAGTTGAATTATTTTCCTATGTTGTAAAGGAAAGGTCCTTCCTATGGGGTAGGATCTAACTTAGAAGATCAACTTGAATGGGATCAAGGATCAAAGGAAATTATGATGCAAGATGAGATGAAATACACACAGGTGTTAAGTCATGTGTAGGTTCTTCCTCTGGACGGAATGCAGTGCGATAAAGATAAATTGCAAAGATATAAAATTGCGAATAAAGTAAAAGCAGATAAATAAGGCATACACGGACGCATGAAAGCGCTATGGTGCAAGTGCGGATTATGGATAAAATAAAAGTGGATACAGATAAAACATACACACGCATGAAAGCGCTAAGTGTGCGAATTGTGCATGTGAATATGTGAATGGAAGAGAGGTGCAAGTGTGCACGATGGATCGAATGTGTTGTTGATTAATTTTAGGAGGAGAGTTGAATTGATTTTTAAGAAAATGTTATGATTAGTTTTAAATAAAAGGTTCTAGGTGGGAATTACTTAGATTTTAGATGGGTGATTTTAAATAAAAATAGGGTGAGAGGTTTTTATTAGTAAAATTAATCAAATGATTTAGATAGAAATGATTTGAATAAGCAAAAACTCATTAAATAAATTGATTTTAGTTACTATTAAATAAATGTTAATTTGAAATAAAAAGGTATTATTATAAGCTATTGAAATTATGAAAATGGTTTTCTTGTTATAAAATGTTTTTATTTAAGTTATTATAAAAAGGGAGTATTATCGATAAATAAAATAAATTAGATAGATTTTTATGAAATGAGTTTCTTGGGTTAATATTATTAAAGAGAAAAATCTTTTATTAAAATAAAATGGTTTTATTATTATTAATATCATCAACTGATAAAATGTTATAAAATTTGTTTTGAATAAAAACAGATGATTAAACTAAAATTAATTATAGAAGTTAATTAAATGGTTAACGAAAAGATTTTATAAGTTAATGACAAATTAAAAAGATTAGTTATGAGGTTAGGTAATTATTAGATTAGTTTAAAAAATCAATTAAATTTAAAAAAAAAAAAGCATATTAAAATGGTTGATGGGGTTATTTATGTTAGTGAGCAATTTAAGGATTAAGGGAGGGATAAGGTGTGACGCGCGGATGCGGGCATATGGTGGAGATGTAGGTGTGAAGCGCAAGATGGAAATCTGACTGTGACGTGTGGTGATCGTGACGATGGACCACAATACTACTGTGGTCGTGCGCAAATATAGATTACAGCATACAAATGAACAACACAAAACCCTAAATCAAATAAAAAAGAAAAAACAGAAACCCAATTCCCCTCCTTCATCTCCGCCGATTCTCCCTCGAATCTCTCTCTCTAAGTCCTCTTAATTTCCTTCACTCGTCTCCTTCTAGCTCTCTCCACGTTATTCTTCGTCTTTTTAATTTCTCTCCTCTCGATCGTCTTCTACCCTGCACAAATCAAATGTGGATATATCAAATGTTAGCAAATACAGATGATTTAAAATGGATTCTTGTTTTTTGCAGGGGTTCTTCGATGTTGACAGCGGAGATGGCTTTTGAAGGGGTTATCCTTTCGGTGATGACGCGACGGATGATGGAGATGACGAAGGTGGAGGTTTTTCGCCGGTGGTTTGAGTTCACGGTTGACGGCGGTTTCTTGGCGATGAACTCCGAGAAGAAGGAATTGCCAAAAGATAAGTGTTTCTTCACGATTTTTCTAGGGATTTGAGTTGGGGATTATTGAGTTTGTGTGTTGTCCGGATTTTTGTACGGATGATCTCTATCCTTTAGAATTGTGCTCCAATTTATAGTCTTGAAAATGATCTCGTGAGTTAATACATTTTAATGTCCTTCCCAATTCAGCAGGGCATGTTTGTACCATTTTGGAAAGTTGTGGCCATCTGGACAGTCCTGTGTTAAAGGTCTGTAAGTGCTGATAAAAGTCCTAGGAGATGTTGTCGGTGCTATCTTTGGAAACCAAGTAAAGCTGTCGTGAAACAAGGCGTGGCAGGTTGTAGCGGTAAGTCAATGTAACCCTTCCTTCTTTGCTTTCCCCTGTCTGCCTGTTTATCGTTCAATTACGTGTAATAACATTTACACTGAATATGTTTCTGTCTTAATTATATTTCTTCTTATCTCAGCCAACTTCTGTGTGAAATAATTGATGATACTGGAGCTTCCCACTGTTGATTGAAAGCCAGAATTGCAAGTTTTGAATCGTGGAGTAAGATTGATGTCAAGCTACAAGTCTTGATAGCAGGCTAATGGAGTGATAACTCTTTGCTGGATCCTCTGTCAAAGGTGGTTTGCATCCTTCAAATTAATTAGGAACAAGTTCTATAGGCTATTTGACAACAACTTTTAGATTCTCATCCCAATTTCTATGTTGAGGTCTTTGTTCAATCAGTGGATTTTGAAGGCAACATGAATATTTAGCCATGAGGATGGTGAAGGTTTAGAATTTATCATAGTTTTTCTTTGTACAGGGCACAAAATACTCAAGCTCCAAGAGCTTTAGATTGCTGGCTTCATGGAAATCCTTTACGGTGGAGTTCTTTGGTTTTTGGATTCCGTTTTCAGTTTCAAATTGGACGGGTGGAAGTAGTGGACTGGTAACCTCGGAACGGACTTGGAATCTCGCATAAGGTATATCTGTGGAACTTGTTTTCCTTACAATTAGATGTTTCTCAACCATCTGATTTAGTGCCCCTATCTGTTTCTGTTACAGGTTGAACATTGGTTGGTTACCGCGAAACCACTTTTCTGTCTTCTTCGACACTTTGAGTCAGTTAGCTCAAGGATGTTTATTGGGTGTCTGCTAGTTCCACGGCGGTGTAAATATTGTCTCAAAGAGCAAGACTGCGTCTCAATCCTTTGACTTTGGTTTAATTGAAAGTGACGCATCTCCCAGGGATGTTAAGACCTTGTGGGCGGTATTCGGTTCAACAGGTAGCCATCAGATATTATTACAGCAGGCTCTCCGCATTTGTAACCCTGTGTCTCTACCAAAGTTCTGGCGACCATCATTAGCCACTAGAGAGTTTGCTGAAAATTCATTTGCTTTGTAAATTGAAATTGGAATGAAATTCGGTGAAGCTTGCTTCTATTTCCAATCATTGACAGTTCAAACACTAATGAGAAATCCATATTTATTCAGTTCCACCTTGATGGCTCGCAAATGGACGACGTGCTAGGGGTGGGTTACATGGCTTCTTCATAGGTGCATACTAGGGATGTGAATAGACGAAGAGTGATTTAGGTATTAAAAATCTTCTCTTTATCTTGTTTTGCAGTTTGTTCAGAAGTATTGGCCTAACTGATGAATCAATGACTTATGGCCTCCCTCTTGGTTCGGCAGGTTTGATAGTTCTGGGAGGTACATGTCTTGCTAAGTAAGTGGCTAAAATGCCCAAGGGTCTCCACGAGTTTAATGTTTGAATGGTTGGTTATTACCGTACACCGATTATTTATGATTTTTCTCTTGGTTTGTAGGTACCGTTGATGGTCTTCAGCGATGCTTTGTTGTTTCTGCTTTCGTCAATGATGACAGGTTTGACATCGGGACTTCGTAAAGCCTGTGTTGCAGGTTCTCATTCCTCGGGATTTCGTTTGGGAACAGCCTCACTGCCTAATCCTTTAGGAGGTAAATATCTCCTATTCACAAATATGCATTCTAATGAACTTAGAGAATGCTTAAATTGCTATCTCATTCTATCATTCAGGATGTCAGTAGCTTTAAGGTTCTACTACTGCTAATTGGTGTCACCGAGTGGCTTCCGCAAATTGACAGCTTCGAGTGAGTGCTTCCATTTGATAGCACGCAGCGCATCCTCAGCCTTGGATGGATGGAGATTCAAAATAAAATTCAAAACCAAGAGGGTTCCAACTGAATTGTAGTTCTTAAATGAAGGTACTGAGAAGTGTCGTTCAAAGACGACCCAAAGCTTGCAATGTGACGGCAGGGAGAACGGAAGCTTCTAAGCATTTCTGGCCTAAACGCTCTAGGCAAATAATCTTTAACAATACGTCCTTTTGCACAAGGCGTACTTTGTGAGGCAACTTTCCTTGAGTATGATGTTCATATTTTTTGTAAACCGACCACTTGAATGTGGGTCCTTGGAAGAATATCAAATTTGATTTTATGCTGAGTAATGTTGTAAATAATTCCATATGGATCATGAACTTGTCCTTTTTTAAACACTCATATGGCTTTTAGATTTAATAACGAAGAAGGAAAAAAAATATCTTAATATGCAAAGCCTTTGAATTCCACTGTATGCAACGAAACGTTGGGGTCTTCTAATAATGCATCGCTCATTTCTTGTTTGTCAAAGAAAAGCAATTGATTTGAGGTTTACGGTCTTGAACTTGATGAATGTTGGCGAAATGACCCGAAACTCAATGTGGTAACATAAGGCTTTTATTTTAGTTCATAATGTTGGATAAAAAACATGAACTTAAAACTTGTATTTTTTAGGAAAGAAAAGCTTTTGGAAGCTCTGAATTCAGCACTTTGTAAATCAAACTCTGATGTTGGAAGGAGTCCGAAGGTCGAGTCACACCATTTGGTCATCTTGAGTTTGAAACACACTTTGAATGAAAAGCTTAATCCCAAATCCAATACACTTTACTTTCTAGAGCGACAAAACTTGAGAGGGGAATAGCCTTAATCATAATGACTCCACAACCTCATCCTTTGCATCATGACTTATAACTTGTACCCAATCTCTTGTTTTAGACAAACCCTTTTGATTGGCGGAGGATAAACCCAATAGAATATGCCAGAGATGTCTTTAAAGCAAAAATGACCCTGCACATACTCGTTAGTCATAAAAAGATAAAATGTAAGAAAACACTCAGAGAAGTGAGATCTTAAGGTCAAAAATTAGGGTGCGATAGATGCCCCTATTTAAGTTTCTTCTATTCGGAGATATGGAGATTAAGATCTCCGTCTCGACGAGATAGGAGGAACTTAAATACAAACATTGCACAAATTTTTTGGCCCTAAGAAGCCACCGAATGCAAATGATATGCGAATGCAAGACAGAGGGTCCTGTGGAGAAAGGATGCCACAGGGAGAACTCAGACACGACATTCGGGAAGAACCGGCTCAACAGAGCGAGAATCCATGGGGAAAGACTGACAATCACAAGATATCTTTAGACATATCATGGAGAATATGGTGAGAAAATCCACTTGAAGAACCAACTGGATAGGTCAATGTAAAGATTTCAAGATATCAGCTGGAGAAGTCTACTGTCGAGACCTGTAAATGTAATTGAGAATACTTTTGCCAAAGTATGTACTGTTAAAATTTTAAGGAATCTGATGTCGAGATTCCATGTTGAAGTTTGCTGGAGATATACTTCTGTCGAAGTCTTCTGGAAATCTTCTGCCGAGATTTTCCAGGAAATAAAGTAGAACTACCTACTGCCGAGGTCTACTGGTAATCTTCTGCCGAGATTAGCCAGGAAATAAAATTGAAATACCTACTGTCGAGGTCTACTGGTAATCTACTGTCGAGATTTTCCAGGAAAATAGATGTCTTTGAATAAATTGAGTATTCCTTTTGAAAATAGTGTAAACAAAACCTCCCCACGCCTCATGGTCTGGATGCCATAAACGGGTCTCAGTCTCTTGATGTAGAACTTCCCTGAGCGTCATGGTCTGGGTGCCATGAGCTGGTCGCAGTCCCTTGAAGTAACCTCCCCATGCCTCATGGTTTGTTTTCCATGGGCGGGTCTCAGTTCTCGAAATAAACTTCCCCGAGTGTCATGGTCTGGATGCCATGAGCTGGTCTCAGTTTCTACCTGAAATGATGAAAACTCGTGAGAGCATCTTCACAGGGGATTGAAAATTTTGTAGATTGTAGAATCATTGTATATTGTAGGATTTTATTGTAGATTTTCAGCTGTAGGCCCTAATATATTGGAGGTTGCAAAACTTCACCGGGGATCCTCAAGAGAGATGTGAGCCGGTTGAATTGTAAAGTATGTCTTCTCAAATAAAGAGAGACTAATGTGATAAACTTTCTCAACTTCTCTGGGGAGATGTCGCTTGATGGAAATAAACTTGTGATGAACTCGTTGGGGAATACATTCCTGAGGAGCATACTAGCTGTTGTAAAAATGTGTGAATTCTCAAATAAAGAGAAATATCTGTAAGTTTTTCCATTTACCAAGGCGATAATCACTGAGGATGGACAAACCGTCTTGAGGAGACTGTCATTTGTTGTTTTGAATAAGATCTTGGTCAAAACGAGTTGCTCAAATAAAGAGCTGCTTGCAATTCAGATATAGATTGTTGAGAAGATCCTGTAATATTGTCGGAGAGATATTCGATCTTTAATAGATTCTTCTTGGGGAGCGAAATGCAAAAATAAATGCACGCTTAATCCGTGTTCGGAAAGTATAGAGATATCCAAAATGTGATTGTCAGGGACCGAAGTTCAATTCAGGAAATAACTGAAGAGAAACTGTCAAGCAAGACTCTACCATTGAGGTGTGAACTCAAATGGGATTCAACTAAAACAACCATCTTCCACGAGGATCGAACTTCATGGGGAATTAGAAATATTATGCTCTTTCCTGCTTAGGGTTAACAACTCTACTTGGAAGGATAAGACGCACCCTGTCACTTGGGGATAAACACGGCTAAAGCGACAGAACAAACAAACACAAAGATGCAGAAATGCAAGTGCCATGCAAGCTATCTATATGTTATGTGTATGCTTATGCTGACAAAACAATCAACAAGAGGCAACCAAAGATGAGACATCTCGGAGCAAACATCCGACCAATCTTCAAAGATAGAAGTATCACTGGGGATAGGTGGAGAACTAAATATGGGATCACCATCCTACTTCAAGGTCTCAAAAACTCTTCTGGGGAATAGAGAGCATTCCACTTGGGGATAAAACATCTTGATCTTACATTGAAGAATTGTCTTGTTAAAACGAGAGTAAAGATCTACTAGGAGTGGATCAAACTCATAACTAGAGAAATCCATGGATGAAATAAATATCCGTCTCACTGGAGAAATTCCTACTGGAGTTGTAGATTGAGACATCTGACTTGAGGTTTCACAGGGGATAAAATAAATATCCACTTCAAATGGGGAAACCTGGATTGTCATAACTGTTGAAAATGTCAGAGTCGAAACTTCAATGGGATAAAATAAACATCCACTTCGCTGGGGAAAATCAACGTTGATAGATATCCACTGAGGAGTAAAGATGACATCCACTTCATCAGGAAGGTGAAGTTTTAAGGAGGTTCACTGAGGATTGAAAATAATATCCACTTCATTGGGAAAGTGAAGTTTAAACAAACCGCTGGGTGTTTTTGTACTAGAAAGCTTCATCGGAGAATGTCATGACCAATGGGAATAAAATTTATCGAGGACATGAAGAACATTGTAAGAACAAAGTATTGTTGTATTGATGAACCACATGGTAGTCACCATTTTGAACAGCAGGTGTTGCGAATGGATAAAAGAATCTTCATTTCTCAAATGCCCCAAGTCATATGGTTCATGAGGAAAAGTCATCCTAAGAGGATTTTATAGAAAACGCGACGATCAAATGCCCCATGTTTTCAAACTCTTGTAGAGATTCGCCGAATCTCGGCGTAATTGGCTCTGATTGATGGTATTATAACTAGGTTTTTAAACATAATTCTTTAGGCGAAGTCGAACTTGTAAAGAACAAAGCACTTGGAAATAACTTGCCCCAGGTCAGCAGAGTCTTCAAATTCCAACAGAACAAACTTAATGCTGATGCTTACATGTGAACTTTCTACGATATCGGGAAAAATCAACACACATGAAATGTTAATTCTGAAACGGTTAATGCGATATATGTTTGTCTTGAAGTTTTGAAAAAAAGATATCACAATAACTTATGACCGAAATCACCAGCTAGGATATAGATTTATTTTATAAAGCCAATCCTCAAACTGAGTATAGCTCATAGGAGTCAGGAAACATTATCTCACTGAGTATGCTTTCGAACTAAACCTTACTTCAATTAGGACTTTTGAGAAGGTTGTATCATTTTAGTTTACGATTTGTAAAACAAAGGAAATAAGGGTCAAAACTTATTTGTACCCACCTATTTTTAAAGATGTTCACTTTTTTGAAAGGTTTAAGTGTTCAATCAGGTTGGCTAAAAAATTGCCCCAGGATAAAAATGAGGTTGAAAAATGGTTAAAGAGGAATTAACTTCCTCATATCTCTGGTGTTTGAGAGGTTTGAAATAATGCCTTACATCATCAGTAGGGTTTTATTCAAAGGCATACATCAAGAGATTTTACGTCTTACTTCGTCATCCTCCCTCCAATTATTCACCAAAGTGAGAGAATTGGGTAAAGTTGGCATTATAAAATATGAAAAACATTTTACGAGTGAAACGAATGGATTTCTTCAAGACAAACACTTATTGCACTATTTATTCAAAATAACATGTTCTTACATGCCAATTATGTTTTTAATCAAAGAAACAAAAAGTAAATATGAGCAGACAAGATAAACAATATGATGAGCCCTTCTCAGTATTTTCTGGAGTTTTCACTTATATCAGCGTAGCGGTATCCCATTCATGACCGGGTTTCCTCCTTTGAAAGTTAACACTTCAACATCTATCATATCTTAGACTTTCTCTTGAAAAACCTTGCATTCTTCAATCGAATGCCCCAACACTCCATCATGAAATTCACAGTTGGCGTTCGAGTTGAAACACGATGGGTGAGACTTCATGGTTCTAGTCTTTCTGGGTGTCATTACCGAGTTTCTAGAAAAATAAGACCATAGTTGACAGTAAGTCATTGGGATAAGATCAAACCAGCGAGTCTCTTCTTTCAGAGAATTCAGAGGTATCTTCTGATTCTGAAACTGTCTTCGAATTCGTCAATCCTGAGGTTGATCTGGAGAAGTCAACCTTTGCTTACGAAGTAATCGCTGTTTGCGTTGAGCAGGCGCTTCATACTGATGTTGAGGATGAGGTACCGAAACTGGATCTGGCAGGATTTGAGAGGAATCCCAAACTGCATTAACATCAATGCTTCTTTCCTCTAGGGAATCACTAACTGAATCTTCATTAGCTTGGTTGTTCGACTCACCTCGGATTCTTCCACTTTTGAGTGCATTATCGATGTTTACTCCAACTTCCACAATTTTGGAGAAATCTAACGGCACAACGCCTACCATCCTATCATAATAAGAGTCTGACAGTGTTCTTAGAAACATCTTGCTTAATTCTTTCTCTTGGAGTGGAGGATGAACTTGGGCTGCCAACTCTTTCCATCGTTGTGCGTATTCCCTGAAAGATTCATTGTCGTTCTTACTCATGCTCATCAGTTGGTCACTGTCTGGAGCCACATCCAAATTATAATTGTATTGCTTCACGAAAGCATCAGCTAAATCTCTCCACGGCCGAATTCGATTCCTTTGTAGCTTCATATACCATATCAAGGATGCCCCATATAAGCTTTCTTGAAAGCAGTGAATCATCAATTCGTCATCACCAACATAAGCAGCCATCTTTCGATAAAACATCGTCAAATGGTATTTTGGACAACTAACACCCTTGTAAACTTCAAAGACAGGCATCTTGAACTTCGGAGGAATGATTACACCTGGAACTAAACATAAGTCATGAGCATCCAGATCAGATACATCAGCTCCTTTCATCATCTTCAACTGCTCTTCGATATCACGAAATCCTTTCTCAATAGCTGCAAATCTAGGATCGTCCACCTTCATCTTAGCATGAACATTCGGAGGATTCGGTAAACACTGCAGAGACTGAGGGACTCTTTCATCAGCTTGATTAACCAAGTTATCTTGCACAGGCTGAGGTTGAGTAGGAACATCCACTTGTTGAACATTATCGTCAGAGGGAATGTCAAATAACATATTAGTCCTTACTCTGAAGCTAGTCATGGGATCCATATCTTTTATTCTCTGCTATCCTTGAGTAATACTTTGAGCTTGGTCAGATGGTCGAGATGTCAACTGACAGACAAAGACAGAAGACCAGAATGAGCCACAAAAGAGGAGAGATGCGTGCATATGCAAAATGCTAAATGAAGGATGCTAATGCAAAAATGCAGGATGCAGAAAATGAAAAGTTTCATGGAACTAAGTTCTTATAAACGTTACAGAGTACCAAAGAAAATCCATTTATTTGTTTATTTTTTTGATATTGATTACAAATAAATATTCTCATAAGAGTCCTGACCTAATAGCTAAATAAAAGCTAATAAAGCCCTAAGGAAGTCCTTCGTCGTGCTTGTTGATATGCTCTTCTAGTTGGACTTTCTTGAATATAAGTTGTCCACAATCGTCTTCTAAGGAGTAATGTGATAGAGGAAAATAAATCCTTTATCTCTCTCTTCTTCTTGTTGGAAAATGAGAAAGGAATCCCTTGTTTTCTTGGATCTTCAATATGGATGAAAGTCTTTTGAACTTTTGTTGATCTTCAATATAAGTTCCCAACTTCCTTAGGTCATCCAAGTTAGGACTCTTAAAAGAATATTTCAAAATATTTTCTTTTGTAATCCCTATTGGTTCTATAATGTTTATAAATAAACTCGGGATTCCATGAAACCAATGCAATATGATGCTTTATGGATGCAACAAACACAGGTAAGCACATAGATGCACAAAGATAAACAAACAAAGGGGACCCTAGGTTTGCAACGAGCATGGAGCCAAAGGGTATACCCATTCCCAAAAGATAAGGACTAAAGGTTGATTGCACCTGTAGAACAAGGTTCTAATAAGGTTCCCAAAGTCATTAGCCCATCTTTCGGATATTATCAACTTCCCAAGTACTTGGTGTTTAATAATATTCTCAAGAGAACCTCTTTTGAGTGTAGCATCGCGTAGCACTATTTCGGGGGGTACCCCCTCATAGCCCCGCACTACATCCTAATAAAGGCCAAAGTGGGGTTAAGTTAACTACGGTCCTCAATATCATAGGCTCCATCATCGAATATAGTGCATGTTTTCACGATTAAGAACTCGTTCAACAATACAACTTTCGAAAGGGCCTCAATTGAGCGTGATTTTCAAGTCAGCTTGGTCGGGATTCCACCCCCTATAAGCCTCGTCGAACATATCACTATCCTATCTTAAGTTCACTCAAGTCCGGGTATAGGACTTTGTCTCACCACTCAAGAGTATCAACCCAAAAGCAATAAATAAGTATACAAGTAAACAATTAAGCAAATATAAGCAAATATAAACAAACATAAAAAACAAGTTAGGGAAACCCACTAAGATGTTTTATCCCCAGTGAAGTCGCCATTTCTGTCGCGGTGAAATTTGGATACCAAACTATTGATTAGTTTGAATCTTTAATTCATTTTGCAACCGAACTTTGATTTGTCCAAAGGAAGGGATAAAGATTGAAATACCCACAATGCAATGCAAATGCAAGCTAGAGAGTTTTAGGTTCGGGGGTTAGTTAAACTTAGGGAAGGTGCTAGCATCCTAAGTTTCTGTAGTACTCTACAGGAACCTCTTGTTTTATGTTGGTTTATTTTCTAAGGTTTATCTGCTTAATGGTTAAAATACCTAGGGGTTTATTTCTAGGTATACTCGATATGATATTGCATCTTATGCCTAAATATCCTTACGAGAGTGGAATCAGAGTATCTGTAGTTCCCCTAAAGGGTTTGAGGAGTTCTTTGACTGTGGTCAAAGTTCCTACGGGTTTATGGTAGTTGATTGATTGATTTTAGGAGAAAAGATGAGTTGTCATTTTAAGGGAGATTACTTGATTTAACCGCCACAACTTTGTAGGAAAATAGTCTTTGCATCGTCTTAAGAGAAGGGCTCAAGCACTCGGAATTTAATCGACAAGTATGCCACTATCTCTCTTAAGGCAAAGTCCCCACGAATTGATTGAATTGTTATGGGGTAGGAGTTTTATCCCACTTAAGATGATTAACATCTTATTCTCTAATGTGTTTGAATAGTTTGAATTGAGTTGAATTGTTTTCCTATGTTGTAAAGGAAAGGTCCTTCCTATGGGGTAGGATCTAACTTAGAAGATCAACTTGAATGGGATCAAGGATCAAAGGGAATTATGATGCAAGATGAGATGCAATACACACAAGTGTTAAGTCATGTGTAGGTTCTTCCTTTGAACGGAATGCAATGCGATAAAGATAAATTGCGAAGATATAAAATTGCGAATAAAGTAAAAGCAGATAATTAAGGCATACACGGACGCATGAAAGCGCTATGGTGCAAGTGCGGATTGTGGATCAAATAAAAGCGGATAAAGATAAAAACATACACACGCATGAAAGCGCTAAGTGTGCGAATTGTGCATGTGAATATGTGAATGGAAGAGAGGTGCAAGCGTGCACGATGGATCGAATGTGTTGTTGATTAATTTTAGGAGGAGAGTTGAATTGATTTTTAAGAAAAATGTTATGATTAGTTTTAAATAAAAGGTTCTAGGTGGGAATTACTTAGATTTTAGATGGGTGATTATAAATAAAATAGGGTGAGAGGTTTTTATTAGTAAAATTAATCAAATGATTTAGATATAAATGATTTGAATAAGCAAAAACTCATTAAATAAATTGATTTTAGTTATTATTAAATAAATGTTAATTTGAAATAAAAAGGTATTATTATAAACTATTGAAATTATGAAAATGGTTTTCTTGTTATAAAAGGTTTTTATTTAAGTTATTATAAAAAGGGAGTATTATCGATAAATAAAATAAATTAGATAGATTTTTATGAAATGAGTTTCTTGGGTTAATATTATTAAAGACAAAAATCTTTTATTAAAATAAAATGGTTTTATTATTATTAATATCATCAACTGATAAAATGTTATAAAATTTGTTTTGAATAAAAACAGATGATTAAACTAAAATTAATTATAGAAGTTAATTAAATGGTTAACGAAAAGATTTTATAGGTTAATGACAAATTAGAAAGATTAGTTATGAGGTTAGGTAATTATTAGATTAGTTTAAAAAATCAATTAAATTTTAAAAAAAGCATATTAAAATGGTTGATGGGGTTATTTACGTTAGTGAGCAATTTAAGGATTAAGGGAGGGATTAGGTGTGACGCGCGGATGCGGGCTTATGGTGGGGATGTAGGTGTGAAGCGCAGGATGGAAATCTGACTGTGACGTGTGGTGATCGTGACGATGGACCACAGTACTACTGTGGTCGTGCGCACATATAGATTACAGCATACAAATGAACAACACAAAACCTTAAATAAAAAAAAAACCAATTCCCCTCCTTCATCTCCGTCGATTCTCCCTCGAATCTCTCTCTCTCTGAGTCCTCTTAATTTCCTTCGCTCATCTCCTTCTAGCTCTCCCCTCGTTCTTCTTCGTCTTTTTAATTTCTATCTTCTCGATCGTCTTCTACCCTGCACAAATCAAACGTGGATATATAAAATGTTAGCAAATACAGATGATTTAAAATCGATTCTTGTTTTTTGCAGGGGTTCTTCGATGTTGACAGCGGCGATGGCTTTTGAAGGGGTTATCCTTCCGGTGATGACGTGGCGGATGATGGAGATGACGAAGGTGGAGGTTTTTCGTTGGTGGTTTGAGTTCACAGTTGACGGCAGTTTCGTGGCGATGAACTCCGAGAAGAAGGAATCGCAAAAAGATAAGTGTTTCTTCACGATTTTTCTAGGGATTTGAGTTGGGGATTATTGAGTTTGTGTGTTGTCCGGATTTTTATGCGGATGATCTCTATCCTTTGGAATTGTGCTCCAATTTATAGTCTTGAACATGATCTCGTGAGTTAATACATTTTAATGTCCTTCCCAATTCAGCAGGGCATGTTTGTACCATTTTGGAAAGTTGTGGCCATCTGGACAGTCCTGTGTTAAAGGTCTGTAAGTGCTGATAAAAGTCCTAGGAGATGTTGTCGGTGCTATCTTTAGAAACCAAGTAAATCTGTCGTGAAACATGTTGTGGCAGGTTGTAGCAGTAAGTCAATGTAACCCTTCCTTCTTTGCTTTCCCTTGGCTGCCTGTTTATCGTTCAATTACGTGTAATAACGTTGACAATGAATATGTTTCTGTCATAATTATATTTCTTCTTTTTTCAGCCAACTTCTCTGTGAAAGAGTTGATGATGCTGGAGCCTCCCACTGTTGATTGAAAGCCATAATTGCATGTTTTGAATCGTGGAGTAAGATTGATGCCAAGCTACAAGTCTTGATAGCAAGCTAATGGAGTGATAACTCTTTGTTGGATCCTCTGTCAAAGGTGGTTTTCATCCTTCAAATTAATTAGGAACAAGTTCTGCAGGCTATTTGACAACAACTTTTAAATTCTCATCCCAATTTCTATATTGAGGTCTTTGTTCAGTCAGTGGATTTTTAAGGCAACATGAATATTTACCAATGAATAAGGTGAAGCTTTTGTATTTCTCATAGTTTTTCTCTGTACAGGGCACGAAATACTCAAGCTCCAAGAGCTTTAGATTGCTAGCTTCATGGAAATCCTTTACGGTGGAGTTCTTTGGTTTTTGGATTCCGTTTTCTGTTTCAAATTGGATGGGTGGAAGTAGTAGACTGGTAATCTCGGAACGGACTTGGAATCTCGTAGCAGGTATATCCGTGGAACTTGTTTTCCTTACAATTAGTTGTTTCTCAGCCATCTGATTTAGTGCCCCTATCTGTTTCTGTTACAAGTTCAACATTGGTTGGTTACCGCAAAACCACTTTTCCGTCTTCTTCGACACTTTGAGTCAGTTAGCTCAAGGATGTTTATTGGGTGTCTGCTAGTTCCATGTCGGTGTAAATATTGTCTCAAAGAGCAAGACTGCGTCCCAATCCTTTGAATTTGGTTTAATCGAAAGTGACGCATCTCCCGGGGATGTTAAGACCTTGTAGGCGGTATTCGGTTCAACAGGTAGCCATCAAATATTGTTACAGCAGGCTCTCCGCATTTGTAACCCTGTGTCTCTACCAAAGTTCTGGAGACCATCATTAGCCACTAGAGAGTTTTCTGAAAATTCATTTGCTTTGTAAATTGAAATTGGAATGAAATTCGGTGAAGCTTGCTTCTAGTTCCAATCATTGACAGTTCAAACACTAATGAGAAATCCATATTTATTCAGTTCCACCTTGATGGCTCACAAATAGACGGCGTGCTAGGGGCGGGTTACATGGCTTCTTCATAGGTGCATACGAGGGATGTGAATAGACGAAGAGCAATTTAGGTATTAAAAATCTTCTCTTTATCTTGTTTTGCAGTTTGTTCAGAAGTATTGGCCTAACTGATGAATCAATGACTTATGGCCTCCCTCTTGGTTCGGCAGGTTTGACAGTTCTGGGAGGTACATGTCTCGCTAAGTAAGTGGCTCAAATGCCCAAGGGTCTCCACGAGTTTAATGTTTGAATGGCTGGTTATTACCGTACACCGATTATTTATGCTTTTTCTCTTGGTTTGTAGGTACCGTTGATGGTCTTCAACGATGCTTTGTTGTTTCTGCTTTCGTCAATGATGATAGGTTTGACATCGGGACTTCGTAAAGCCTGTGCTGCAGGTTCTCATTCCTCGGGGTTTCGTTTGGGAACAGCCTCACTGCCTAATCCTTTAGGAGGTAAATATCTCCTATTCACAAATATGCATTCTGACGAACTTAGAGAATTCTTAAATTGCTATCTCATTCTATCATTCAGGATGTCCGTAGCTTTAAAATTCTACTACTGCTAATTGGTGTCACCGAGTGGCTTCCGCAAATTGACAGCTTCGAGTGAGTGCTTCCGTCTGATAGCACGCAGCGCATCCTCAGCCTTGGATGGATGGAGATTCAAATTAAAATTCAAAACCAAGAGGGTTCCAACTGAATTGTAGTTCTTAAATGAAGGTACTGAGAAGTGTCGTTCAAAGACGGCCCAAAGCTTGCAATGTGACGGCAGGGAGAACGGAAGCTTCTAAGCATTTCTGGCCTAAATGCTCTAGGAAAATAATCTTTAACAATACGTCCTTTTGCACAAGGCGTACTTTGTGAGGCAACTTTCCTTGAGTATGATGTTCATATTTTTTGTAAAGCGACCACTTGAATGTGGGTCCTTGGAAGAATATCAAATTTGATTTTATGTTGAGTATTGTTGCAAATAATTCCATATGGATCATGATCTTGTCCTTTTTTAAACACTCATATGGCTTTTATATTTAATAACGAAGAAGGAAAAAAACATCTTAATATGCAAAGCCTTTGAATTCCACTGTATGCAACGAAACGTTGGGGTCTTCTAATAATGCATCGCTCATTTCTTGTTTGTCAAAGAAAAGCAATTGATTTGAGGTTTACGATCTTGAACTTGATGAATGTTGGCGAAATGACCCGAAACTCAATGTGGTAACATAAGGCTTTTATTTTAGTTCATAATGTTGGATAAAAAAACATGAACTTAAAACTTGTATTTTTTAGGAAAGAAAAGCTTTTGGAAGCTCTGAATTCAGCACTTTGCAAATCAAACTTTGATGTTGGAAGGAGTCCGAAGGTCGAGTCACACCATTTGGTCATCTTGAGTCTGAAACACACTTTGAATGAAAACCTTAATCCCAAATCCAATACACTTTACTTTCTAGAGCGACAAAACTTGAGAGGGGAATAACCTTAATCATAATGACTCCACAACCTCATCCTTTGCATCATGACTTATAACTTGTACCCAATCCCTTATTTTAGACAAACCCTTTTGATTGGCGGAGGATAAACCCAATAGAATCTGCCAGAGATGTCTTTAAAGCAAAAATGACCCTGCACATACTCGTTAGTCGTAAAAAGATAAAACGTAAGAAAACACTCAGAGAGGTGGGATCTTAAGGTCAAAAATTAGGGTGCGACACATCTGACGCCTCCATGTTGCCACCACCTTTTCGTTAGCCAACATAGGATTTGGGAGAGGCTTGAGGGAATCGGCCTCAGAAAGAACGAAGGCTATAGGGTTATTCCCAATAGTGTGGGTTTTAGAGACATTGGAAGAAGCCATTGAAGCATAATAGAGAACTTTAGAAGGTTGAAGATGAGAAAGTTCTTTCAGAAAATAAAAATGAGATTAGAGTGGAGAAAGAGAAATAATGGGACGAGAGTGTGGTATTTATAGGCAGTGCTGCATGCAAGTGAAGAGGCGAAACAGTTGTAATAAGGTTTTGAAGACCCTTTCATACATATTCTAATTATTCTTCTATGCACACTTCATCAAATCTCTATCTGAAGCCTTTTAATAATTAAAGATAAGATCAACAAGTTTTATGTGAGAAAATAATACACAGTATAAGATCAATATTATTTCCACTACATTGATTTGTGGGAAAAAGGACTATACTATTGTACCATTGTGTCTCCCGTTTTCATAGACCGTTATGCAAGAATACAACTACATTTTTGAATTCCATGTCTGCCCTAACAACTACAACGTGAACATTGCATAGTGTGAATATTTTGAGAGAAAGAAAAATAAACACACAAGTAACTTTTTTTCATACACTTTCATAGAAAATATTTTTGTGTGTAAATCTTTGAAATTCATTTGTTTAATCTAATTTTTAGAAGCATCTTGTAATACACTTTATTTGTCGTATTTTGAGTTGTATTTTCTTGAGAGACTAGGGTATACTCAGAATTTCTCAAGAAGACATTGATGGTGAGTCTTTAATATGGTATTAATCAAGTTTGGTTATAGTGGATTAAGTCCTTGTGGTAAGAAAAAATCACCTTGGTAGGTGGAATAAAGGTAGCTTCCTCAATAATAAACCAGAATAAAAATATTTGTGTTCATTATTTTTATTCTTTGTTTTTTTGGGTAGCAAAATATTTTCATTCTAGAAACCCAATTCACCCCCCCCCCCCTTTCTTGTGTTTCTGTTACCTTCACTTCAAACTCCAATGCATATAGTTTAGTTTTTCATTCATTTTGAAGACACTTTTATGTTAGAAATCTTCATTGACTTTTACTATCTTAAAAATTTTGGCGTTAAAGATCAATGTCAAGGTTCAAGTACAAAGCTTACTTGATAAAGCAAAACTTGACATTACTTTTCAAACCAAGTTTTTCAATATAATATTTTAGTATCTTCAAATCCTAAACCTCCAAGGTCAATGATACAACAACACAACAAGAATGGAAGATGGAGTATGGAGGTTGAATGAGTTAGGTTTACTGAAATAACTAATGAATTTGTTGGCCCTTTATATAGACAAATATGTAGAACATTTCCCCATGGTTGATAAAAGTAATCGTGGTGAAATGTGTTACGTTGCCACCATAGTTGTTAATAGTAACCATTGTGAAAAGTAATCCTTTTTAATTAAAACATAAGAAGCTAAAGTTTATTTCCCTCATAATAGAACAACGCCCTAACGAAAACTCTTAAGAACATAACAACTCTCAAGCGAAAACTCGTCTTCATTAATCTCATTTCTTTATTAAACTTCATCATACACTGCATGAATAAAGGAAAGGAAATCTGAAACTCATAAGAAGGGCTTACAAAACTCATTTATATGACTCTTCTACCTTTACAATATGTTAAACATTTCACCATTGTTCCTGTTACATTAAAGTTTTTACTTTTATTGTTCTCGAGACCTTAAACCCTAGAGTTTTAATGTTGAATGTTTTTGTGCTTTTGTATTGTTGTTGTTGTTATTGTTGTTGAAATTCTAGCACTAAAAAGACAAATGTCGTATATGATGTCAGGACAACAGAATGTCGAATGTAATGTCAAGATGTCGTGACAACAGAAATAACAATGAATAATTTAAACTAAATTGCAGGAAATAAATAACATAGATCAATTGTTAACCCAGTTCGGTACAATGTCACCTACATCTGGGGGAATCCAAAATAGAAAGGAAATCTACTATAACAGTATTAGTTTAAAGTTCTAAATAACCTTTGGTTTTACAAACTTCTTACCTAATCACTACTCGTGCTACTTCTATCTAAGACTCTTTTAGATATGAGACCCCTCTCACTTCCCCTCAATCACACAACAGAGATGATAATGAAAATAGTCAAAGAAGGAGACGTACTCCAATAAACAGAACTCACTCTTGCTTAAAAGCTCATGAGTGATTCACGAGTACAACTCAACTAAAACAGTCCAGCCCTAGTATCAAGGTGATACAAGAGTGGCTCACAAACAACAATGAACGAACAAACCCCTAAAAAAACTCTCACAAAAATATGGTTGCACCTTTCTTTAGGTTTTAAGACTTCTTATAAATAGCCTTCAAAAAGTATATACTTTTTGAGAAAATCGGGCTAAATTAAATACCACATACATAATATTCTGGAAAAGAATATATTATTAAATGCAAATCCATAATATATTATTTCTTAAAGTGCAGATCCAAATCAAATCTTCTACAGAATCAAATCAAATCAAATCTCATGTTTTCTTAAATGATATGTCATCCTTTCTTAGGAAACAAGTTATGTTGAGTAAATCAAAAGAAAGTATTAAGTATCGTATCCACAGAGACCGACGCGATATTAACAACGTTAAGACAATTGTTATCATTTTAAGTGAAGTTTGTAAATTGGTTTGATTTTAAAGTAACAAAATATAAAATCGAAACTTGTGAAAGTAAAGTTTAAATGAGAAAGAACTTTTTAGGATTGAAATTCCACTACCGTGCACATTTAATTTTGGTTGATACTTCTTTAAAGAAACTTGCTTTTCACATTATCTTCATTAATTCACTCACAACATCATATATGCCTATATGCTTGTTGAGGTTTCAATTGGTTTCGTTTAACTGATGATTTCTTAATCAAATAAACTTAAACAATCGCATTAAGAACCGAATGTTTTTTATGAAAGTTAAACCCTTAGTTCTATGTCTAGAACGAAGCGTTTAACCGATTATAACCTTTAACTTTAATACGAATGTGATTTTAATTCATATTTATAGGTTTAGAATGACAAAACAAATATTTAATCGATAATTATGAATAACAGAATTTCATTAAAGTAGGAATCAATAATAATATATACGATTACGGTAGTTTCTTTCCAATCCTAACAAGAGAAGAGTTTAGTTATCCATTGTCATGGTAGCTTGCACAAAAAGGAAGAATTGGAGATGAATTTGCATCAAGGATGATCTCTCGATTCTTGATGCGAACCCAACTCAATTCTCTTCACTCTCTTCTCCTTACTTAGAACTATCTTATAATTCTCTATTACAAGTTAAAAAGTAAAAGTGATGCCCTTCAATGCCTCTGCTACCTTCCTTTTATACTAGTTGAGATGGGGGACTTTCATTATGCGAAGTTTTGGTCGCTATGCGAAGTCAGCTTCCTTAACCTTTAAGAATTTTAAATTGCCCCTTGGAAACCGCCATACTTCGCTATGCGAAGTAAAGTTTACATAGCGAACTTTTCTCACTTTTGCTCGCTCCTCTCGCTTCAAGTTAAACTAGGTGAGTTTGATTTTATTTTATTCTATTTTTGCTCGCTTCTCCTTACGTCGCGACCTTCACGTAGCAGAGCTCTGGCTCGCGATGCTAAAGTTCTTTGCTTCCTCTTGCTTCTTTCTCTTCAAGAGAACTTTGGTGCTTTTGATTCTGTTTCTATCTATTGTTGCTCACTTCAGCTTTGCATAGTGAAGTGTTTGCTCGCGATGCAAAAGTTGTAGGGCATGAATTTTTCTTGTTTATAACTGATGTTTTCTTTTGTTAGTTCCTGCAAAACCATAAAAATTCAAGAGTAACATCCTTTTGGATCATTGTTAGTCAAGTTTCATCCTTAAAAGTTAATGGAAGCAAGCATTTTGTTCAAGTTTTTACCAAAGATTTGTCAACTATTGGACTTCCATCAAATTCTCCCCAACTTAGTTTCTTGGTTGTCCTTAATCAAGAGCATGGGCTTTTCAAAAAAATTAGGATTTTTTAATCAAGTATTTGAAAGAATAATTTGAAAAATGAATGGTTCAAATGATTACTTGTCAAGCAAGAAACATGTTCAACTGATCGTAGAATCAGAGCATGATTTTGAATTTAAGTTCTCGCCCACAAAATCACTTCATGTACTCAAAAATATAATGACATAACTCACTTGAATTTTCCCTAACACTCTTCTTCATAAAAAGGGATGAAGACTTTGAAGCTTGTTTTAATCATGTGGTGTGATGACTCTCATCTAATCACTTGGTCAACATTCGGGTCGATTCATGTTTTCATCCAAACAATTCAGTAATTTGAGAAAATGAAGGCATAAATCACATAGGACTTGTGAAGGTTGTAATGTGGTCAGGTTTCACAAAGAGATGGTTTTTCTCCTAAAACTAATTTTCAAAAATATGTCCACTTTTGTAGCTTTACTTGCTCCACTCATTGCTTTATCACCATGATTTTGACTTTTGTTTTGTTTTTTTCTTTTCAATCTTTCATTTTCTTCATGATACCAAGTTCTTACTTTTTGGATTTCTCATTTTATCTTTCTTTCTTTTTCTTTTCCATTTTGTATCCTCGTCGATTTTCTCCCCAACTTATTTCTTTTCATGAGTGAAGCTCCTGATGATTCGTATCCTTATTGTTCAAGTTGTGCAAAAAGAATTTGGACTAGATCATAACTTCACTAAGAGATTTTCTTAGTGGTTTTGTATTTTCAAAACTTGATCCATCCTTTGATTTTTCTGGTCCAAAAAGGGTTCACAAATTCTCACTCACTTACTAGTTTTGATGAGATTCTTTTTGGCTATGGTGGTTTTTCTCAAAATCAAACAATTGCCTTGATTATCTTTATACCTTTACGAAGCTCAAATGGAATTTCTGGATTGAACATGAATCAATCGAGTTTAACATAAGGATTTCGCAGTTTGTTTATGTAAACAATGGAAGTTCACTTCACTTTTTTTTCTGGTTTTTGCTAAATGATTCAAGCAAGTGTGTACAATGTAAAATGAGACATGATATGATTTTGTAAGAGAAAATAAAATTCAAAGTCATGCTAACATTCTACAAAGCAAGTAAACATGTACCTTGCTTGATTTTTGTCTGATTCTTATCATTACCATTCACTCTCTCTTTGTTGAATGTTCAAAATACTTGTTGAGTTTGTCCAAAATATTAGAAGAAGCATTCCATGCCCATTATGAGGTTTTTCTTTTGTTGAGAGATTTGAACTTTGAAACATTAACAAAAGATAACACAATTTGAAAAAAATAATGCTATTTAAAACACTTAGTAAAACTTTGTCCAAATATGGTTCAGAGATCGTTCAAACATAACAACGAATACATCACAAAAGTTAGAACAATAACAAAAAAAAAGAACTGAAGTACAACAATTTAGGCAAAAGAAAACTGAAATGTGATAAATTCAAAATGTAAAGCAAATAATGACTAAAAGCTTTTAAATGATTTCACTTTACTTAGGCGAGCTTTCAGCATTTGCACAGCATCATGGTCCTTGTTCATCTCCTCAGACTCACTTTCTTCCTCAATAGCCTCTTCTTCATCATCCATATATTCTTCATCACCTTCAGCTTCAGCTTCATTCTAATCGGCATTACCACTACCAGATGCATTACCGGAGCCAGCATTCCCCCTAGATAAAATGGCATGTCCCCAGGCCAGGCGACATGAGTGTGATATGCGTCAGGGGTGAGGATCTGATGAGCAGCATCTTTTGTCCTCCCCATTTGCAACTGCAACTTATACATTGAATCATGAATGTTGGACATGGCTCGGTTTATAGCCTCATTCTGGTCCCACGTGTATGAAAAGGACGCTCGAAATTGAGGGTCCCAATCATTAAAGTTCATATTGTCTGATGAAGTATTGCTTGGGGCTTGTCTTGTGGTGGTGTCTACCTTGCAGAACTGGGTAATGTATATATCATTTACCATCCCCTTTAAAGTATGATGCACCTGGTTTGGGATTACCATGCGAGATGCGCGTAGTAACCCTATGATAAGACTCGGAAAAACCAGAGGACACAAAGATTTGGCTCCCGCCCCAGCTTCTCTGCCACTCTCAACTACATTTTTCATCTCATTTGCAATAATCAGTGCGGCACACACACTTTTTCCACTCAAGATAAAGTACAGAAGTTGTGCAGTATCTACAGTAAATATGGTAGTGTGGCTACGAGGTCTTATGTTGTGCAGAATGAGCATAAGTATTACTTAAGCAAATTGGTTCAAATCCTTACAAAGGAAATGGGTTGGTATGCCAACAGCATTTTGTTGCACCTTTCATCCTCTAAGTAAGATCTGCTTGGAAATTGTTTTGACATTTGGCGCTGCATTTAGGTTGAGTTCATAGGTGCAGGCATGTCCTTCGGGTACATTCAGGGCATTTCTGAGATATTTGTTAATTGTATTCCAACTGAAATCAATGGTGTGTCCTCAGGTGGTGTTGTGTAATTGAAAGCTTCACCCTCTATTGGAAGAGCGTTGGCATAAAATTCATGAACCATATCATAATTGAGGCGGTTTGGAGGGTTGCACAGTATCCCCCATTTTCTGTTCTTCAGCAGCAGATTAACCTCTCGGTATTCACCTTCTTCGTCTATTTCAAACCTTCGTTCAGGCCAGATGGTTCTGGACTCCAGCTCTTTGAATATTTCTTCCTAGACAACTCCAACAAAACTAGATTGATCAAAAGTTCTTGCTCTTACAGAGCCTTCTCCTACAACCTTTTGTTTCTTTTTAGGAACCTATTTCTTGGGGGCCATTTTTCTGCAAATTTCTTAAAGAAACTGAAAAGAAGATGAAGGTGTTCCAGGGTTTGCAAGTAGTGTGAGAGCAAAAGAAGAAGTTTGAAAATGAGTAATTCTGATTGATTTTCGTAGCAGAGTGAATTAAAGTGAGTAGATAGTGGTTGGGCACCTACATATAATGTCATAAATGCAGGTTTAACTGATAAAAGTTTGCGTCGCGAAGGTTAGTTTGCATAGCGAACTTAGCAGAATTTTGTTTTCTGCAGAACCTGTCATGATGCACTTTGTTTCCCCCACATAAAAAAAATTTGAAAAATAAATAAATCAAGGAAAGTAGTAACAACGTTGGGTTGCCTCCCAACCTGCGCTTGTTTAACGTTGTTAGCTCGACGCCTGATTCTTCATGGTTTGTTCAATGGAATTGTGGTGGTAATTCGATCAATCTCCCCACCTGAGTATAACTTAAGCCTTTGGCTGTTAACGACCCAAGTTTCATTAGTGTTTGGATCTTCTAGCTCAACTTCTCCATAAAGATTGATGTCCTTTATTTGGAACGGTCAGAACCACTTTGATTTGAGTTTTCTGGGAAATAATCTTAACCGCAAATTGAAGAGTAGAACCATCTGCCCTACTTTGAAAATTTTGGGAAGGATTCTACTATCATGATACCTCTTCACATTCTCCTTGTATAATTTTTAAGATTCATATGCTTGCACCCTTAGTTCATCAAGCTCATGCATTTGTAGCTTCCTTTTTGCACCGGCTTATTGTGGATCAAAATTAAGAGACTTTAAAGCCCAAAAAGCCTTGTGTTCTAATTCAACTGGTAAATGGAAAGCTTTATCGTATACCATTTGAAATGGTGTAAGACCAGTTTGTGCTTTGTAAGCGGTACAATATGCCCATAGAGCTTCGTCAAGCTTTAATGACCAAACTTTTCGTGAAGTTGAGACTGTTTTTCTAAGATTCTCTTTATTTTACGATTAGATACTCCTGCTTGTCCATTCATTTATGGGTGATATGGTGATGCCACCTTGTGTTTGACGCTGTAATGTTCAAGAGATCTTGCAAGTTGTGCATTGCAAAAATGAGACCCTCCATCACTAATCAAAACTCTTGGTGTACCAAATCTTGTGAAGATGTTTCTTTTTAAGACTTTTACCACCATTTTTCCTTCTGCTTTTGTTGATGCAATAGTCTCTACCCATTTAGATACATAATCAACCGCCACTAAGATGTATTCATTGTTGAAAGATGAAGGAAAAGATCTGACAAAATCAATCCCCCAACAATCAAACACTTCTACCTCTAACATGCTTTGTAATCGCATTTCATTTCGCTTGGAAATTCCACCAGCCCTTTGACAATTATCACAATTCTTGGCATGTTCATATGTATCTTTGAATAGAGATGGCCAATAAAATCCTACTTGTAAGACTTTGGAAGTTGTTTGATCTTCGCTATAATAATCGACATATGGTGAATTATGGCAATGCCATGTGATGCTTCTAGCTTCCTCTTTAGTAACACATGTTCGCGATAACCCATCAGATCCAATTTTGAATAAGTACGAATCATCCCATACATAATGAGTGGCATCACGCAAGAATTTCTTCTTTTGTTGCCAATTGAGATCTTCGAGGATAATACCAGCAGCTTTATAATTTGCAAGATCCATGAACCATGGTCTTTCCTCAATCATGGCAGTTTCTCATATGGAAATTCTTCAAGTACTTCTCTTTCTTCTTTTGTAATCTCGGGATTCACCAATCTTGATAGATGATCCGCCACAATATTTTATGTGCCTTTCTTGTCATGTATCTCTAAATCAAACTCTTGTAAGAGGAGCATCCATCGGTTTATTCTCAGTTTTGAGTCCACTTTGTTGATCAAGTACTTGATGGCTGCACGGTCAGTATAACAAATAATCTAGGACCCTATGAGATAAGACCGAAACTTTTCTAATGCATACTAGCAAGCAATTCTTTTTCTGTGGTTGCATAGTTAACTTGTGCATCATTTAGCATTTTGCTTGCATAGTGTATAGTATGAAAAACTTTGGTTTTTCTCTGTTCTAAAACAGCCCCGACCACGTAATCACTTGCATCGCACATGAGTTCAAAATTGAGTGTCTAATCGGGTGCAGTGATTACTGGTGCAATAATTAATTTTCTTTTAGACTTTAAAAAGCAATTAACCAATCTGTATCAAAAGTAAATGACATGTCTTTGTTGAGGAGATTTCTTAACGGCTTGGCAATTTTGGAAAAGTCCTTGATGAATCATCGATAGAACCCAGCATGGCCAAGAAAACTTCGAATTCCCATGGCGTTGGTTGGTGGTGGCATCTTTTCAATGACATCAATCTTTGCTTTATCTACTTCGATCCCTCTGGCTGAAATTTTATGTCCCAGGACAATGCCTTCGGTCACCATAAAATTGAACTTTTCCCAATTTAGTACCAGATTTGTCTCCACACACTGTTTTAATACGATGTTCAAGTTTCTCAAGCATAACTCAAATGATTCGTCAAACACGGAGAAGTCGTCCATGAGTACCTTGATGCATTTTTCGATCAAATCTGAAAAAATGGCATGCATACATCTTTGGAATGTTTCAGGTGCGTTGCATAGACCAAAAGGCATTCTTCGATATGCGAATACCCATATGGACAAGTGAAGGTTGTCTTCTCATGGTCCTCGGGGTTTACGGTAATTTGATTATATACTGAATAACCGTCTAAGAAACAATGGAACTACTGCCCAGATAACCTTTTCAACATGTGGTCCATGAATGGAAGTGGAAAATGGCATTTTCTAGTTGCTTGGTTGAGTATTCTATAATCAATGCACATACGCCATCTTGTGACTGTACGGGTTGGAATCAACTTATTTTTCTCATTTGTTATCACAATCATACCACCCTTCTTTGGTACTACTTGCACATGACTCACCCAAGCACTATCCAAAATTGGATAGATCATTCTTGTTTCTGATAGCTTGACTACCTCTTTGCCTACGACCTCTTTCATTGTTGGATTCAATCGCCGTTGTGGTTGGGCAATTGGTTTGTAATGTTCTTCCATCATAATGGTGTGCATACAATATGATGGACTTATGCCTTTTAAACCTGAGAGCTCCCAACCGACTGTGGCTTGATTTTCCTTAAGAACTTGTATAAGCTTCTTTTCTTTATGGCTGGCCAGAGATTTGCTTATTATTACGGCTTCTTGCATTCATCATCAAGGAACACATATTTCAATTGATTCGGTAATAATTTCAATTTCAATTTGGTGTCTTTTTCCATGGAGCTTTCTTTTAAGTCCTCAATTTTTGCCTCCTTCAAAGGAATTTCTTTTGCTGAATCTAGCTCTGTTAAGCATTCATTGATTTCTTTTTCTTCTTTTGGATCAAGAACATCAAAAACATCCATGAGGGCTCTTTCTAATGGTGATGTCAAGTGTGCTTGTTTTTGTACTTTAAGTATTTCTTTATCAATTGCATCAACTTGAAAACAAACTCCTTTATCCTTGGAATGCTTCATGGCATCAAAGAGGTTGAAGGTAACTTCTTCATCTTGAACGCGTACTTTCATTAAACCCTCATCAATATCAATCATCATTTAGCAATTTTCATGAATGGATGCCCCAAAATCAGTGGTACATCATCATCTTTCTCTATATCCATGACAACAAAATCGATAGAGAATAAAAAGTTATCTACCTTGACCAATACGTCTTCTGCAATACCGGATGGATTTGTGACTGATTTATCGGCTAGTTGCAACGTCATTCGAGTATCCTTCTTCTCTAGATCACCAATTCTTTGTATAACTGAGAATGGAATGAGGTTGATACTTGAGCCTAGGTCAATCAGTGTTTTCCCAATGTTTACGTTTCCAATTGTGATTGGAAATGTAACTCTTCGTGGATCTTTTTCTTTTTGTGGAAGTGTT
This sequence comes from Lathyrus sativus, assembly GCA_963859935.3. Classification (NCBI taxonomy): domain Eukaryota; kingdom Viridiplantae; phylum Streptophyta; class Magnoliopsida; order Fabales; family Fabaceae; genus Lathyrus; species Lathyrus sativus. The sequence goes on along the minus strand of OZ012741.1, from coordinate 486,771,141 downwards.
CGTTGAATGATCACACTGCAGCTTGCATCAAGATGTATTGTCTCTTCATCAGTAATTCTTCTCTTTTTGGTGAAAATTTCTTTCATGAATTGTGCATATGTAGGCATTTGTTCAAGTGCCTCCGCAAAGGGAATAATGATTTGCAGCCGCTTGAAAATATCCAAAAATCGAGCATATTTCCTTTCTTTATCCTTTTTGGTTGGAGCATGAGAGTATGGTAGATTTTGTGCTGGTGGAGTGATCTTTTTCCCCTTGTATTCTCTCCGCTTTCTCCGTTCATCACATTCATTCGTGTTCTTTTCAACTACTTTTTGATTTTTTTTGTTCTTCCCTCTCTTTTTTCTCTTCCACTTCTTTTTGTTTTTCTCTTTTTTCAAGGACACTTCCCTCTCGACCATCACTATAACTTGCTTCCAGATTGATAACTTTACCACTTCGTGTAACTATTGATTTACAATGTTCCTTTGGATTCGTCAGTGGGGTGGCTGTGAAAGTACCTCCTTGTTGATATGCTAGTTGCTTTACAATTTGTCTAACTTGTGTTTCTAAGTTTCTTATCGAAGCATCCATATTTTTCTAATTTATGATGGATAATTGCATGAACTGGTTCAATGTTTCTTCTAATTTGGAGTTTCTATCTGGATGAGTTGTATGTTGCGGTTGTTGATGAAAATTTTGATATTGTTTGGGCCTGTTTGATGCTCATACTTCTTGCCTCCAACTTTGACCATAGTTGTTGTTATTTTCACGTTGATAGTTTTGATTTCCTTGATACAATGCTGCTCGTTGTTGGTTTCCCATGTAATTGACCTCTTCATTTATTGGAGGGCAAAAAACTGTAGGATGATCACCAGTACATAATTCACACAAGGCTACTTGTTGTGGTTTGTTGGCCGAGTCGTGCATCTCCTTGAGCTGTTGTGAAAGTTTGGAAAGTTGCTTGGTTAATTCCTCAACTGTTTGAGTGAGAATTTTTTGTGCTAATATTGCATCGTTTGGGCCTAACTCCAGTAATCCTGGTTTCCGTTGTGCAGTGCCTCTATTATACTAAACTTAATGGTCATTAAGAGCCATACGATTAATGATAAACACTGCCTCATATACACTTTTGGATAGTAAAAAACCACCAAAGTTACATCAAGTAGAAGCTTTAGTTGTGGTTGTAATCCATTGCGAAAGATATGGATTTGGGTGAGTTCATCGAAGCCATCATTCGGACATTTCCGTAGCATAAACTTATAGCGCTCTCATGCTTCATATAGGCTTCTATTGCACTTTGAGCAAATACGGTTATTGTTGTTTTGGCGTCCATGAATCTGTTATGTGGGAAGAACCGATTTAGAAAATTTTCTTCCAAGACATTCCAATTGGTCATGGTTTGAGTGGTTGATCTAGATACCAATCCTTTGCTTTTCCAATTAATGATTGCAGAAATAATCGCATGAAGACTGCTTCTTCTTCCGCTTCAGGTGCTCCCAATGTACCAGCCAATTCATAGAGCTTGGTGAGGTGAGTGTACGGATCTTCGTGATCTAGGCCTGCACAGGGGTTTGCATAAATGATATGCATTAATCCTATTTTCATCTCAGCTTGTCGATTAGTTGGATTGTTAGTGAGGCAAGCCAGTCGTCTAGAGCTACTTTGACACGGTCCTCCATTCACAATTTCAGGTCCACCTTCTGCCATAGTTTCTTTTGTTGAAGTTGTTGAGGTGGAAGCTCCCTTCTTTTGAGATTTTTGCTTGGCTAGCTTTTTTTGTTTCTTAGTTTGTCGTTTGTTTTGTCGGACTGTTCTTTCAATTTTAGGATCAAAGAGCAATAAGTCTTCTGGTTTTGTACCTCGCATATATAAAGCTTGCAATTTCTAGCCAATACAATGTTAGGAGAATGTAAGCTAAAGAAAAGAGAAAAGACATATACAGTTTTTTTAACAAATGTATAACTTAAAAAGATATCAATAGTCGTTCTATTCGTAAATCTAAGCGCTAGTCCCCGGCAACGGTGTCATTTTGATGTTGAGTAAATCAAAAGAAAGTATTAAATATTGTATCCGCAAAGACCGACATGATACTAGCAACGTTAAGACAATTGTTATCGTTTTAAGTGAAGTTTGTAAATTGGTTTGCTTTTAAAGTAACAGAATATAAAATCAAAACTTGTGAATCTTCAGAGGCCTCATGCTTAAAAACAAATCTTCCAATACAACACACCGATGTCGTAGAAGCATGTCATGACATTTGGTTCGATACCTTGAAATTTCATTTGTTTTAACAAAATGCTACCAATCACAATACGAACAACCTAACAGTTGTTTTAAAATGTGACTTAGTAAAGTTGTTGTATTGAGATTGTTGTTATGTTGTTGAGATTTTTTTTTGTTTTATTGTTTTATTGTTAAATGATTTTAAAAGCATTTGATATAAATTTTAGAATGTATTATGAATTGTAGTTGGATGAAAGCTAATAAATAAAGTCTGGTGCATGAGAAAGGAGTTCTTGAATTTCTTGAATTCGTAGAAAGAAAACTTCTTGACAATAATGGAATGTTTATTATCCTATTTTTATATGTGGAAATATCAAATTTTTTGAAAAGAAACTAATATTCAATCACCTATGTTATGATGGAACTATTCAAAATTATACAACATGGATGTGGCATGGTGAAGTAGATAAAAATCAAAGTGTGACGTCACAAAAACATGAAGTTGATGTAGATATGGATGATCGACTAGAAGATATGATCCATGATATTGTAGAAGATTCTTTTAGGAAAGACCATATGTATGATACTTTATGGGTGCACATATTTTACACGATTGTTTGCGGTATTAAACTATTTAATCTGAAGGCAAAAAGTGGGTGGATGGATAAAAGTTTCATAAAATCGCTTGAATTTCTAAAAAAAATGCTTCCAAAAAGTAACAAGTTGTCGGGTAATAGCTATGAGGCCAAGAATATATTGTGCCCAATGGGTTTGGGTTATACCAAAATACATGCATGTCGTAATGATTGCATATTATACAACAAATAGTATGAAAAATTGAATCAATGCCAGAAGTGTGAGGAATCATGCTAGAAGGTGAAGGACAATCGTGGTGATGATGATGACGATGTAAGAAAGAAGTTCCCTCATGCCAAAGTGCTATGGAACTTGCCAATAATTCCAAGGTTCAAGAGACAATTTTCTAATTTTAATGACACAAACAATCTTAGATGACATGCAGATGAAGGAAAATGTGATGGAAATTTTTTTCATGTAGTTGATTCTTTGCAATAGAAGAAATTTGATTAATTGTATTATGATTTTGGCCATGAACCAAGAAACCTTGGGCTTAGACTTGGAACTAATGGAATGAACCTCTTTGGAAATCTAAGAATTAATCGTACTTTGTGGCTTGTTCTTCTCATGATTTACAACCTATCTTTGTAGTTGTGCATGAAGCACAAATATATGTTATTATCTATGATGATTTCATGGCCAAGACAACCTAGAAAAGACATAGACGTTTATCTAAGTCCGTGGAATGAAGATTTAAGAGTTTTGTGGGAGGAAGGCACTGATTATGATGATGTATATTTGAGTAAAAAAGTTTTAGATATGTACCATGTTATTTTGCATAATCCACGACTTTCATACATATGGTAATTTGTCTAGATATAGCATCAAGGGACATAAAGTGTGTCCTCTATGTGAATATAATACATGCTCCCACCAAATTTAATATAGAAGAAAAGATTGTTTACCTTAGGCATCAGAAATTTCTAAAACCCAATCATCCATATTGTAGATTGCAAAAGGATTTTAATGGCAACAGGAGTTTGATATTGCTTATAATCCTTTAACCAGGGAGAAATTTTATAAATGACAACAACATGTTAATGTTGTCTTTGAAAAGAACCAAAAAGGGGCCATTGATAAACATATATGGAAATAAAGGTCGGTGTTCTTTGATCTTCCATGTTGTTCTAGCCTCGATGTAAGACACTGTCTTGATGTGATGAATTTAGAGAAAAATGTGTGTGATAATTTGATTGGAACACTTCTAAACATTTAAGGCAAGACAAAATATGGTAAGAATTCTTGTATAGATATGATGGAGATGGGTACATGGTCGTATTTAAGGGCGTGCAAGGTGGGCTACTGCACATGACCTAAAAGTTAACATAGTTAAACAATGGCTAAAAAGAGCCATATTAAATATATGTCATAGTTAAATTGTCAGAAAATATGACCGAAATTGGTTTTATTACATTTTAACTATGACTAGCTACACATGGCCTCCAAAAACTTAAGACGACCCTGAATGGGTATACGACAAGAGTTGGCTCCAGAAGAATTAGGAAAAAGAACATATTTCCCCTGACATATTACACTCTATCTAAAAAAACGAGTGTTTGCATGGTATCAAAGTTCCCCAAGGATACTCATCAAACATCAAGAAAATTGTATCAATGAAAGATCTCAAGTTAATTTGCTTAAAATATCATGATTGTCTTGTCTTGATACAACAACTTCTACTAGTGGCTATTTGTGACATCTTCCAAAAAAGTATTAGGGTAACTATAACCAAATTGTGTTTATTCTTTAATACTATACGAAGAATCATCACCATCCAGAAGCTTTGATCATTAAAAGGTATAACACAAAAGAAGCTGTTGAGTTCTGTTCAAACTCTTTTTCAGAAGCGGAGTCTATAGGAATTCCATAGTCTCGCCACAATAGAAGATATGAAGATAGAGGTATTCAAGGTTTAAATGTTAAGTTAATTCCTTTAGATGTAGTTCTTCAAGCACATTTGTATATATTGAATAATGTTTATGAACTTCAACCTTACTTATCTGCACACATAAGACTTATCCAGAAAAATTCTCCCGAATGAGTGACAAGTGGTTGTTGACAGAGCATAATAAGAGTTTCATAAATTTGTTTAATGAAAGGATTTCAAATTATGAGAGTGAATCTGAGACAAATAAATGAATGTCATGCATGCCAAAATTTAATAAGGTAACTTGGACTGCATACGACATTAGTAAAATTTCATTTTATACAAAATCAAAGGATGATTTAGTACAATGCAAAATAGTGGAGTTATGGTTTGGGGTGCTAAAAAATCCATACTCATGGGTATTTGTGGGTAAAACCTGTCACAGATACCGGTGCGATGGCTTATTGGCTATCCAAGGATAAAACTAACGGGTATTTCATTAGCCATTAGTTCACAGATACAGATACTGATTTGATGGTACTCGTACCTATGAGTATTCCTATCCGTTAATAATCATCAAAATTACTTAAGCATTAATTTCCTGAATCAAAAACTATTATTATTATTATTATTATTATTATTATTATTATTATTATTATTATTATTATTATTTTATTTTGTTAAATATAAAATTATTACTATTATTATTAATATTATTTTGTTGAATATGAAACTATTATTATTATTATAAATATTTTGTTGAATCTAGTATATTTATGTGATAAAAGAAGGAATCCAACTAATGTGATTTATTTTGTTATTATTATTATTATTATTATTATTATTATTATTATTATTATTATTATTATTATTATTATTATTATTATTATTATTATTATTATTATTATTATTATTATTATTATTATTATTATTATTATTATACGCTAAATTTGAAACTATTTTTTTGAAAAAGATGATAAATAGTTTTAGTTAACTATAATGTTTTTTTTATAAAAAAATTTATTTAAATAATAGAATCCATGGATATCCGTAAATACCCGTAAATATTCTAAAATTCACGAGTATCCCTCGGGTGGATACTCGCACGACTATGGAGCGGATACGAGTATCATGTTTATATAACATACGGGTAGCGGGAGACGAGTACTTGTGCCCATGGGTACCCATTGCCATTCCTAGTTATGGTTGAGGTTGAATCTATGTACTTCTTTAGTTTCAAAGATAAGAATCATATAATGGCGTCAATACTGTACTTTGGAGTCATTGAGGAGATTTGTGATATTGATTATGTTCTATTCAAAATGCCTTTCTTAAATGCAAGTTGATTGGCAATAACATTGGTGTACAAATTGATGAGTTATGATTCACACAGGTTGACATTCGCATGATAGCTTATATAAACGAACCATTCATCATGGCATCCAAGCAAAACAAGTGTTTTATGTCACTGGTACTTCTGACAAAAGATAATCAATTGTTATCTAAGGAAAACACATTCCTCATAGTGATGAAAATCAAGATTTAAATTTTGATATTCCTGAAACCTATTCTTTCGCAACACATGTGTTTACTTCATATGAAGAAGTTTATACAAAGGATGTGCACGTTATTCGTTATGAACGTGAAGAAGGCATGTGACAAAACTAACAACTAAATGTTTTTTTATTGTTTATTCATAATTTATTGTTTTTTATAATTTCGAAGAGTTTATACATGTATGCCAAAGTGTTATACTAACAAGTTTTATTATTTCAAATTATAGGTGTTTAGAGACAAGATACCAAAAGACATTCAGTCATATTATGCATCTTACTTCCTTCAGAATAATGAATCAAGTGCACAATAATTTTGTATGTTGGTTGTTTACTTGTTTGATATAATGATGTATAAAATATATGTTATTTTGGTGTCATTTTAGTTTTGATGTAACAATAAATATTTTTAGTTCACAATAGTTATCATTTTGATTTTGATTCACTGATGTATTGTTGATGTGTTCAATATATTTGTTCTGATTCATAAAAATATAGATTATAATAATGAGAATTATGTAAAGTAGCGCGCTATCTAATTTATTACCACTAGCTCGTGGTAGAAAATAATTCACTTACTATCACACCCTTCGTTACCACATACCATTATCTGTGGTGAAATCATTATTCTAACCGTGATGAAATATATTTTTTATTGTGGTAATTTGATATGGACAATGAGATATTGATCCCTTACAATAATTATATTAGGCACCAAAGTGTTTGAAGATGTGCAGTTAAAAGGATAAAATATTGTGCTTAATCATGAGATTTAATAAAGGGATTTGAGCTTTGTAATTTTAGTTTACAATAAAGGTTATTTTATTTTCAAAATTTTAGAGATGGAGATGTATAACTTTTGGAATGTTTTAATGATTTCCATTTTACAATTATTTTTAAAATTGAGTATGAATGAATATTTTGTTAAATAAAAGGGTAAAGAAAAGGAAGAAGAGAGAAAGTAATATTTTTTTTAAGTTAGGATATTAGATATTTAAAAAATAAATTTTATTTAATAAATTAATTTTTAGCTAAAATTAAAAAAAAAATCGCCTAGTTAATTTTTTAAGTCACACATTATTAAAAATTAATATTTTCTAAGTTTTGGATCAAAATTGGGAGCACTTCAAACATAAAAACAATATTACACTATAAAGTTTATATGCCACTATTTTTCAACGGTAGGACATACCACGCCATTTACTCATATTAGAGCATCTTTAGTCGGAGTAAATTAAATGGGTAAACTAAAATACTTTTTGTGAGCCCAAAGTGATTTGTAGGATTTAAAATATTTATAGTTCATTTGAGTTGTTTTTACTTTAATGATGGTTGCTTGTAAAAAACCAAAACTTGACCCCATATTTTATATTTTAATAATATAAAATAATAATAAAATAATAATTAGAGTAATTGAAATTTGATAGTGTGTGTTGGTTATATAGTTGATTGATATCAAGAATTGTGAGTTTCGTGAACTTTGGTGAGATGCTACAGTGCGTGTTAGAGGTAGAAGACGACCGGAGTTATTCCGGCCACCGTCTGCAACTCTCCCTCTCTTTTCATTTGAATCCTCTGATGAGGACATGGCGTAATGTTATCCTTTAGATCATGGCTGAGACATTTGACCAATATTAAATCCCAGGGCCACAATTCAATTCCCATTTGTGTTGAACTTCTGATGGAGGCGTGGCAATGTATTAACCGTGTAATTACTTGACTTCAGCTAGAACCAATGGTCAAGATTATCTGGACTTCCCTTTAATGGAACGCTGCATTTCAACAGCTCATGTTTCAGCCATTAGATCCCATGACTGGTCATTAGATCGTGAGGCTGAGATTCAATTCTGTTTTGTATTTGATTGTTGATGCACGCGTGTCATTGCATTAACCATTGGATGATTGACTGGTATTTGAAACGTAGGGCTATGATTGAGTCTTGGCTGTAGTTGACTGAAGTCAATGGACTGGGCTTTATCACTCTTTGCACCCCCCTAAGTCTGAGCCCAGCAATTTCACGTTGTCGGATTACTTTTTGCACCAACTATTTTCCATTTTTTTTATTTTCCTTTTCTTTATTTGCATTTTATTTTCTGTTTTAATTTTAATTCATTCAAAAATGTTAAATAATCCCAAAAATCATGAAAAAAATATATTTAGATACTTTGGCATGTGTTTTAATTTTCCATATTTTTTAATTGAATTTTTCGTTTCTTTTTCAATTTAATATTGTATTTTCTTTTTAATGTGTCCATTATTGTTGAAAATTGCACATACTCGCTTCTTGGTTTTTCTTTCTGGATCAAAACTTCAAATAAATTCATGAAATTTCTTGTGCATATTGTGGATATCTTGATTGATTTTAGGATATTTTTCTCTCTGTTTTTTGAGGCCTTTTGATTAGGTTTTGGATTAAATCTTTAGGACCCTATCATCTTGCTTAGTTCATAGAGTACCCTAGGATGTTGCCTTCTGTTGGCATAACTAGGATTAGAATTTTCCTCAAAATTTTGGACCCTTGGTTCCTAATACTAGAGAGGTCGCCTAGGATTTTTATTATATTTTTTAGGTTCATTTTACTATTTTTGGTAGATTTTACATTCTGGGCTACATTTGTGTGGTTTCAACCTTACCCATTGCCTAGTTTGTATTTTGTGTGAACTCTTTGCAATGCTTGTGCATCTAACTCTTGCATATTCATGTTTTAGACATATTAAGCCACTTGTGTGATGAATTTCAAGTCTTAATCTTGCTCCTAACATAGGCTTCCTTTAGGACCTCCCTTTAGCCTTTCCTTGTGGATACCCTTGAATGACTTCCATCTTTGCATGATTCTTTCTCCACATCTCCTCCTTCTAATCCCTTCATGTCCTATAATCTTAGGATCCTTCATGTGAGAGCCTAGTTCCTCCCGTGGAGGAACCAAGTGCATTCCATAAGAAGTTGAGCCTTTGATGGACTCTTGTGTTTGTACACATATTCTCCTTTGTCCTATAGTCTTGATCCTTCTTGTGAGAGCCCAGTTCTTCCTGCGGAAGAACTAAGGGCATTCCATAAAGGAGTTGAGCCTTTGATGGACTCTTGTGTTGATACACATTGAACATAGTGGGTTCTTTTGGTTCTCACTATGCTTCTCCTCATTCCTTTTTGTCCTTCAATCTTAGGATCCTTCTTGTGAGAGCCTAGTTTCTCCTGCAGAGTAACCAAGTGCATTCCATAAGAAGTTGAGCCTTTGATGGAATCTTGTGTTTGTACACATATTCTCCTTCTCTGTCCTACAATCTTAGGATCCTTCTTGTGAGAGCCCAGTTCTTCCTTTGGTAGAACTAAGGGCATTCCATAAAGAAGTTGAACCTCTATGGACTCATGTGTTTTTACACATTGAACTTAGTGAGTTTAGTTCTCCTTTTACTTTTCTATCATCTTGTTTATCACCTCCCCTGCATGTTGTTTGATTTGGTGCATTAGGATAGAAGTGCATGTGTAGGCATTCTTTCTCTTAAGTCCATGTTTGCATTAAAGGTTGAGGTTTCCTCCCTTTGCTTGATTGTTTCTCTTCCCTTTATGTTTTCTTGTGTGCATTAAAGGTTGAGGTGTCCTCCCTTTGCTTGTACTGTTGCATTGCATGTGCATCCATTCACACTTATATTTCATCTACTTAATGACTTTAGCATTCTGTTTCTTCTTTCTATTGACATGTTCCCTTAGGATTCTCACATCCTTGTTCAAGGATGGTGATGATAGACATTAGGGTTGATCCTTTGCATGATAACAAGTAAGATAGAATTCCCTTTCTGAACGCAACCTTAGGACCATCTTGCATGAGAACATTAGGGTTTTGACTTAGTTCCCCTTTAGAGTTCCTTCTTTCTTCTCATCTTCAAACAATAATAAAACACCTAATAAAGGCTAATAAGTATTGTACATTACGAGCCTTAAGCTACTTGGGAAATGATAATTGAGTGGTCTCCTCTCAATCATCTAGAGTGTTAGCATATGTCCTTCGGACGATATGCGACGCATTCGTTTCTAGGTTATAGTCTCTAGTGCAATATAAATTGCAAACATTCATTTAAAACACTTCTCTAATAAAAGACAAAAACAAACCTTCAAACTCTTTTGTCCTTTGGGACCTTTAATCCAGGAAAATATTTTCAGATAAAAGAGTGTTGTTAACTCTTAGTTCTACCACAAACGGTAACGCTTAAGTCTCCAACGAGCGAGCTGCATACACCAAACGGCTAGAACTATCTGTTAACCTTACTCGGGTAAAAAATAATGGAACAAACATGTGTTCTCTTTATCCCAAACTATGTTAGCTCTGATCTCTCATACCTGTTGAGAGTGCGTAGGCACAAGACGCGATGCCTTGGCAAGCAACCTTCCTCCATCTTTTAGTCGTAGTTAGGCGAACTACGTTGACTCTGACTTTCCCATTGCACGAGGGAATACGTAGTCCCAGAGCGGTGGTGCTCTGTCGAGTCACTTTTTCTTTTCTTTTGTCCCAAACCATTAGTTAGATAGTAAACACCTTGTAGATAGACAACACAAGCGTGGATCCCGTTGAGTACAACGGACGTGAGGGGTGTTAATACCTTCCCCTTGCGTAACCGACTCCCGAACCCGAGATTTGGTTGTGATGACCGATCTTATCCCTTTTCGTCGAGTTTTCTCTGCTCATTTCCTTTCCCTCGTTGGGATAAATAATGAACGGTGGCGACTCTTCTGTCATTGCCGGCACCTTTTTTTCGCAGTAGCGACACAACGCTACCCCCAAAGATGAGTATTCAATGCCTGTGGCAGAAATGTTAGTCGATTCGGCTGCGGGTTTCGAATATTTAAGTATGCTCGATGGGTACTCCAGTTATAACCAAATCCTCATAGCCAAAGATAATGTTCCCAAAATGGAGTTTCGGTGCCCTTGGGCCTTGGGAACGTACGAATGGATTGTAATGCCATTTGGTTTTAAAAACGCCAGAGCAACTTATCAAAGAGCCATGAATGCTATATTTCATGATTTTATTGAGAAATTTATACAGGTGTACATTGATGACATTGTCATAAAATCCTCATCAGAGAATGGTCACTTAGACTACCTTCAAAGTTCATTTGAGAGAATGAGGAAATATGGATTAAAAATGAATCCACTAAAGTGTGCTTTTTCTGTACATGCAGGAGATTTCCTGGGATTCGTAGTCCACAAAAAGGGCATCAAGATCAACAACAACAAAAAACCAAGGCAATTTTGGATCTCAAGCCTCCTTCGATGAAGAAACAACTCCAGTCTTTTTTGGGGAAGATAAACTTCTTGAAAAGGTTTATATCAAATCTAAGTGGCAAGACGAAGGTGTTCTCGCCATTGCTCAAGGTCAAGAAAGAAAGTAACTTTCACTGGGGAAAGGAGCAGCAAGAGGCTTTAGACACCATCAAAGAGTACCTCACAAGGCCTCCCATTTTATTACCACCTAGTATGAATAAAAGCATGAAGTTGTACATTGTTGTGTCGAACGCAACTATAGGAAGCATGTTAGCGCAAGAGGATGATTGTGGCGGTGAAAGACCCATTTATTATCTTGATCGAATGTTAATAAATGCTGAAACTAGGTACACTATGATCGAAAAGTTGTGCATATGCTTGTACTTCTCATGTAAGAAATTAAAACAATATATTAAACCAGTTGAGGTTTACGTTTTGTCACATTTTGAGGTTATTAAGCATATGTTATCTAAACCTATTCTGCATAGTCGAATTGGAAAGTGGGCACTAACGTTAATTGAATTCTCCTTGACGTATGTCCCTGTAAGAGAAATGAAAGGTCAAATAATGACAAACTTTATTGTCGACCACGTGGTGGTCGAATCATCGCTGTGGATGGTCGACGCTGATCCTTGGAAGTTATACTTCGACAGGTCAAGTCATAAGAATGGAACAGGTATTGGGATCTTGATAATATCCCCGAACGGATCTCCTACTAAATTCAAATGTAGGGTCGACGGAAAATGTTCTAATAATGAGGCAGAATATGAAGTGTTCATCACTGGCCTCAAGATTCTTAAGGATCTGGGTGCCAAGAGAGTCGAAATAAAAGGGAACTCTGAACTGGTGATTAAACAGATCATGAGAGAGTATAAATGCGTTAAGGAACATCTTGTGGTGTATTTCACAATGACGAAGCAACTCTTGGAATGCTTCAAGTTTATCGGAATTACACACGTGCTCAGGATAGAAAATTAAGAGGCAAACAATTTAGCACAAATCCCCTATGGGTACAAAGTGTCGAAGGAAAGATGAAAGACTTCATTGAAATTAAGGAAAAAGTGGTATCGAAAGTACTACCATCGTCAGGCTTATCAGAAGCTGGGGTGCAAGCATCCCGACAGTGAGCTTAATTGAAAGTTTGGAAACTGTGTAATCTTCGCTATCAGCAATCTATCACCGTCAGATTGGAGAAAACCTGTAACACCCATTTTTACCCCATAATTATTAAGGCAAAATAACACCGATATCAAAGTAAATTATTTAACTCAATAAAAATCACCTCAAAGGGTGTACATTTCTCAATAGCTCAAAATAAGTCAATGCTCCGTGTACAACAGGTTTTCTCAAAATACATCAAATTGCACAAAGCAGTGTAACTCAATAGGTATAAATTAAGGTTTTCCTCATACGGGAAGATAAGCAAAATAACTCAACAGTATATAGTTTAACTCAAAAGAACCCAACCCGATGTTACATATCAGAGCAAGACCCTCTAAGTTAACTAAAAGGCTAACAACTCAAAGACTTCAAAAATCCTCAACGGCGTCCACGGCTAAACCTGATTATCTGCACGTTACCCACGTGGAGGTAACATTCAAATAGGCAGGGTGAGTAAAACAATTCATAATAATCAATGTATAAAAATCAACATATAAATGACATCATAATCATATTCAACACATTCATATCCTTCAATATGCCTCAAAGGCCACAACGTCATAATTCATACAAAAGGACCCATAAATGCAAATGCAACAAGACTCAATGCATGTGGTACCGATCACCACAGCACGATGGACACTGGGTCATTAACCCTCCATAGATCCCCATTAATAGGATTGATTCTAGTTGAGAATCGAAACACATCAAAACATTTCACGTCCACACAATGGGATTGAAGCCAAAGTAATCGAGGTCTTGAACCGAAGTCCGGATGCACATGAATGCATAATGCACACGTCAAAAATCATCCTCATAATAACATCATAGGTGCATCATCATTCATCATATTCATCGTCATCAAACGTCATAGCTCATCATCATAATCATCATCATACGTCATGTCATCATTGTTCATCATAATAATCATCATCATACATCATGTCATCATATAATCATAATAATCATCATCATATATCATAGAAATCATCATATAATCATATACGAATCACATAGCAGTCACAATCATACTCATATTAATTCATCATATTATCACATATTAATTCATAATTATACTCGCGGTAATTCTCATACTATCGCCTATTAATCACATAAACTTCACATTTCTACTCATGTTAATTCATCATATTATCACATATTATCACAGTTAGCCTCATGGTAATTCATCAGGAAAATTGTATCATCAAAACATCAAGACATCACTGAACCAGAACATGATTCATTAATAGAACATATACACAATTGACTTCTCAAACATAATTAGATATAAAACTATTGGATAACCAATTCCATTATCTATACTATGTTATAGTCATATTCATTAGCTTTCCAACACTTCAAACGGGGGTCAAAATGGACTTCCAGATCAAAAGTTACGTCCAAAACGATTTCGACCGAAAACATGAACAGTCGTGACGGACAGGAAAATGCGGTTACGCTCCGAAACCTAAATCAAACCAAAAGTCCACATGATTCACTTCCTCAATGCCCCCAAAACATCTCTAAATCATCCTTAAGGTCTTACAGCGATAAAGGTATAAAACCTACGGTTTACTAGGCCAATCCTGTAACATATTCACGCCCTAAATCACAATTTTTCCTTCAATTACACCCTAAGGCATCAGAGTTACTATCAAATATTCCTATCCCTTCAAGGTTATACATATAACAATTCAAGGTTTTGGCCACGAAGGTCTGCCTTTCCCTTTTCCCTGACGAACTCCAAGTTAGATTCACGCTAATAGGTTTAGGCCACGAAGGCCAAAGATCATTATTTCTCATATCTATACTCTAACAGTCAGGAATACTTACCACTACACCACCACTATCAGGGTTCTCACTATCAAATTTTCCTACAGGATTAGACCAATGTCAAATCATAGTTTTTGGCCACAAAGGCCTAGTTTCCCTTTTTCCCAAATAAATTCCTACGGTTAAAATTCTCAATAATCGATTTAGGCCACAAAGGCCAAAATCCCTTTTTCTCATTATTCACCTCAAAACTCTTAAACCCTTAAATCAACCTTAAATACACTGAAAGTCACACATGGAAAATTATGAAAGACTATACTCCCCATACCTTAATTGTCGATCAAAGCCTTCTCAATCTTTCAGGGAATCTCTCGAAGCTTCTGCCTCCAATCTTCTCCTCAGAGCTCTGGCCTCAATACTTTTCACGGTTAACAAAATGAATCCTAATTTCCTTCAGAATTCCTTTTTGTCAAACCTAGTCTTGGGCCACACAATTGGGCTTTTCCCATAACACCCTTACTAACTCCTCTTAATGCCCAAATTACCCTTATTTCACTTATATTTATTTTAACTAATAATAATACTAATATTTCCATATTGTATACTATTAATTAAATAAATAATCTAAAAATGCATAATTCCCAATAATCCATAAAACCACCGAAAACCACCAAAATACGAATATTCCCAATTAAATAAATTAATTAAAATATTCCAATTAAATTTGGGGTGTTACAAAACCAATCGTCGAGTATTTGGAAAATCCGGTGGGAATGGCTGATAGAAAGATTAAGTACAGAGCTATAAGTTACGTCCTAATGGGGAATGAGTTGTTGATAGAAAGATTAAGATTAAGTACAGAGCTATAAGTACATAGCTATAAGTTATTCCAATTAAATTTGGGGTGTTACAACTCTCCCCCACTTAAAAGAATTTTCCGCCCTCGAAAATCACCACAAGGAAACAGAGTCGGATATAACTCCCTCATCTGATCCTCATGCCCCCAAGTTCAACTTTCTCCAGCTGGTCCTCTGAAAACTACCTTTACCAAGACAATCTCTTTACCTCAAAGTTGGTTCTCGTTCATCAATCTGAACTAGCAATGCCTCAACAGTCAAATCATCTCTCACTTGTACATCATTCATCTGAATCACATGCGACAGATTTGGAATATACTTCCTTAACAAAGACACATGAAACACATCATGCAAATTCATAAGCGACAGCGGTAGGACAATCTAACATGCTACTTCTCCCATGTTTCTGATGTGCCACTCTGATACAGACCAACAAAACACGGTGTGAGCTTCCGAGACTTTAAAGCTCGACCAATACCATTTACCAACGTAACTCTCAAAACATACAATCTCCCCCTTGAAATTCAAGTGCTTTCCTCCTCTTATCATGGTAACTCTTTTGACGACCCTGCGAAACATCCATCTTTTCTTGGATCCTCTTGATCTTCTCAGTCGTCTCTTGAACAATCTCAGGTCCGGGCACAACACTCTCGCCTGACTCATACCAAAAAAAAGGAGCCCTACACCTCCTACCATACAATGCCTCATGCGGTGCCATTCCGATACTAGAATGGTAATTATTATCGTAGGTAAACTCAACCAACGACAAACAACTATCCCCCGATCCACCTTGATCCAACATACAAGCTCTCAACAAATCCTCTAAAGACTGGATAGTTCTCTCTGTTTGCCCATCCGTCCGTGGATGATAGGCAGAGTTCAACTTCACCATGGTACCCAAAGCGTCTGCAAACTCTCCCAAAATCTCGATGTAAATCTCAGATTTCCATCTGACACAATATTCGACAATATCTCATACAACTTCACAACTTCCTCAATATACATCTCAGCTAGCTTCAACATAGAATGATTAATCCTCATTGGTATAAAATGAGCTGATCTAGTCAATCTATCCAAAATCACCCAAATTGAATCATATCCCTCTCACAGTCTTCGGCAAACCCAACACAAAATCCATGGAAATACTATCTCATTTCCACTCTGGAATATTCAACGGTTGTGTCAGACCCAACAGTCTCTGATGTTTAATCTTCGACCTCTGGCAAGTCTAACTAGCATATACAAACTCAGCCACTTCTTTCTTTATCCCTGGCCAACAAAATGATTTCCTCAAATCCGGGTACCTCTTCATAGCATCGGGATGAATACTCAATCCACTTAAATGTCCTTCATCAAGAATACTCTTCTTCAACTCAACAATATATGGAACATAAACTCTATTACGACATCTCATGATACCATTTCCATTAATCCGAAAATCAGTCCTTCGACTTTGATTCATCAAATTCAACCGATCTACCAATGCAAATCTGATTTCTGACCTCCTCGAATCTCATCAAGAATACCACTAGTAAGGTCCAACATACTAAGTTTAGCTCCATAAGAAGTCTCTTCACAAACCAAGCTCATATCACGAAATTGCTCAATCAGTTCTAACTCTTTCACCATCATCATTGGTATATGCAAAGATTTCCAAATCAATGCATCAGCTACCACGTCTGTTTTACCCGAATGGTAATTCAACCCAAAACCATCATCCTTCAGAAGTCCCAATCATCTCTTCTTCCTCGCAGTCAACTCATTCTGATCAAAGAAGTACTTCAAACTCTTACGATTACTACACATCTCAATTCTCGAACCAAACAAATAAAACTTCCAAAGCTTCGACACACCCACAAAAATAACCAACTCTAAATCATGTGTCAGCTAATTCCTCTTATGCCCTTTAATTTACTTTAAAGCATAAGCTAAACTTGCTGATGTTGCATTAACACACCTCCCAATCCCATCAACGAAGCATCACAATGTACCACAATGGTTCTGTCGGATTCGGCAAAATCAAACCTGAGTTGTTGTCAGCCTTCTCAAAAGCTCTTGCAACGTTTCTTCATACTTTGCATCCCAAAACAAAAGCTTGAATCTTCCTAGTCCACTGTGTCAATGGCAAAGATAACTTGGAAAACTCCTTCAATGAATTCCAATAAAAATTTGCCAACTCAAGAAAACTTCTAATCTCAAATACAGGTTTTTGGAGCTTCCCATTGCTATACAGCTCCAACCTTCACCATATCAACCACAAACTTGCCCAAATAAGTATGGAAAATCATGTTCATACTCTATAAACCCACATGGTGCATTAGTCACACCAAATGGCATCACAAAATACTCATGATGTCCATACCTTATTTTAAAAGCAATCTCCTGAATATCTTCAGCCTTCACACGAATCTGATGATACCCAGTTCTCAAATCTATCTTACTGAACACACTTGCAACAACCAACTGATCCATCAAATCATCAATTCTTGGAATTGAACACTTATTCTCGATAGTCACCTTGTTCACTTATCTATAATCCACCCAAAGCCTCACAGAACCTTCTCAAGCAAATCTTCAAGTTGCCTCTTCAACTCTTTCAATCCCAATGCAGGCATACGATATGGAGCCATCCATACTAGACTAGTTCTAGGAACTAAGTCGATCGCAACTCCACTTCGCGTTCCGGCTGTAAATCACTTATCTCATCAGGAAAAACCTCCGGACAATAACAATTAATTGGAAAACCACCAACTTCCCTATTTCATCAACACTCAAAGTTTCCATCAAAATAAACATCTCAGCACCATCCTGCACCGACTTATCAAAACAATATGTAAGCACTTAGCTTAACTCAAAGCAATTCACTACTCACGCCATCTAAGCTTGAAAGACACGTCTATCCCATCCAACATGACTTTGTGCACCATCAACAAGAGATTAAGGGTGATCAGCCCCTCAAGTTGTCAATAGACAGCCGAAAATCATGATGGAGTATAAACTATCTTTACCAAACTATAAAAGCGTTCATCGACACACTGAGCCACCACTCCACACTTGCAGCATCTTGGAGAAGCACAAGCTTCTCCCCCACTTGATTCATTCTAACTTCTGCAGACAAAGGTTAGAAAACAAACGTGTACCGACATTGTTTTTACGCACATGTCACATACCAGGGGACAATTAACATTAGACAACTTGGTCAGTCGGACCAACCAGGCTCTGATACCACTAATGTAACACCCTTTTTACCCCACAATTGTTAAGGCAAAATAACATCGATATTAGAGTAAATTATTTAACTCAATAAAAATCACCTCAAAGGGTGTACATTTATTAATGGCTCAAAATAATTCAATGCTCCATGTACAACGGGTTTTCTCAAAATACATCAAATTGCACAAAGCAGCGAAACTCAAAAGGTATAACTCAAGGTTTTCCTCATACGGTAAGATAAGCAAAATAACTCAACAGTATATAGTTTAACTCAAAAGAACCCAACCCAATGTTACATATCAGAGCAAGACCCTCTAAGTTAACCAAAAGGCTAACAACTCAGAGACTTCAAAAATCCTCAACAGCGTCCACGGCTAAACCTGATCATCTGCACGTTACCCACATGGAGGTAACATTCAAACAGATAGGGTGAGTAAAACAATTCATAATAATCAATGTATAAAAATCAACATATAAATGGCATCATAATCATATTCAACACATTCATATCCTTCAATATGCCTCAAAGGCCACAATGTCATAATTCATATAAAGGGACTCATTAATGCAAATGCAACAAGACTCAATGCATGTGGTACCAATCATCACAACACGATGGACATTGGGTCATCAACCCTCCATAGATTCCCATTAATAGGATTGATTCTACTTGAGAACTGAAACACATCAAAACATTTCACATCCATACAATGGGATTGAAGCCAAAGTAATTGAAGTCTTGAACCGAGGTCTGATGCACATGAATGCATGATGCACACGTCAAAAATCATCCTCATAATAACATCATAGGTGCATCATCATTCATCATATTCATCATCATCAAATGTCATAGCTCATCATCATAATCATCATCATACGTCATGTCATCATTGTTCATCATAATAATCATCATACATCATGTCATCATATAATCATAATAATCATCATCGTACATCATAGAAATCATCATATAATCATATACAAATCACATAGCGCTCACAGTCATACTCATATTAATTCATCATATTATCACATATTATCACATATTAATTCATAATTATACACACGGTAATTCTCAAACTATCGCCTATTAATCACATAAACTTCACAGTCCTACTCATGTTAATTCATCATATTATCACATATTATCACAGTTACCCTCATGGTAATTCATCAGGAAAATTGCAGCATCAAAACATCAAGACATCACTGAACCAGAACATGATTCATTAATAGAACATATACACAATTGACTTCTCAAACATAATTAGATATAAAAATATTTGGAAACCAATTCCCTTATTTATACTATGTTACATCCCTATTCATTAGCTTTCCAATGCTTCAAACGAGGGCCAAAACGGACTTACGGATCAAAAGTTGCGTCCAAAACGATTTCGACCGAAAACATGAACAGTTGTGACGGACAGCAAAACGCTGTTACGCTCTGGAACTTAAATCAACAAAAAAGTCCACATGATTCACTTCCCCAATGCCCCCAAAACATCTCTAAATCATCCCTAAGGTATTACGGCGATAAAGGTACAAAACCTACGGTTTACTAGGCCAATCTCGTAACATATTCACGCCCTAAATTACAATTTTTCCTTCAATTACACCCTGAGATATCAGAGTTACTATCAAATATTCCTATCCTTTCAGGGTTAGACATATAACAATTCAAGGTTTTGGCCACGAAGGTCTGCCTTTCCCTTTTCCCCAACGAACTCCAGGTTAGATTCACACTAATAGGTTTAGGCCACGAAGGCCAAAGATCATTATTTCTCATATCTATACTCTAACAGTCAGGAATACTTACCGTTACACCACCACCATCAGGGTTCTCACTATCAAATTTTCCTACAGGATTAGACCAATGTCAAATCATAGTTTTTGGCCACGAAGGCCTAGTTTCCCTTTTTCCCAAATAAATTCCTACGGTTAAAATTCTCAATAATCGATTTAGGCCACAAAGGCCAAAATCCCTTTTTCTCATTATTCACCTCAAAACTCTTAAACCCTTAAATCAACCTTAAATACACTGAAAGTCACACATGGAAAATTATGAAAGGCTATACTCCCCATACCTTAGTTGTCGATCAAAGCCTTCTCAATCTTTCAGGGAATCTCTCGAAGCTTCTGCCTCCAATCTTCTCCTCAGAGCTCTGGCCTCAATACTTTTCACGGTTAACAAAATGAATTCTAATTTCCTTCAGAATTCCTTTTTGTCAAACCTAGTCTTGGGCCACACAATTGGGCTTTTCCCATAACACCCTTACTAACTCCTCTTAATGCCCAAATTACCCTTATTTCACTTATATTTATTTTAACTTATAATAATACTAATATTTCCATATTGTATACTATTAATTAAATAAATAATCCAAAAATGCATAATTCCCAATAATCCATAAAACCACCGAAAACCACCAAAATACGAATATTCTCAATTAAATAAATTAATTAAAATATTCCAATTAAATTTGGGGTGTTACAAAACCAATCGTCGAGTATTTGGAAAATCCGGTGGCAATGGCTGATAGAAAGATTAAGTATAGAGCTATAAGTTACGTCCTAATGGGGAATGAGTTGTTGATTGAAAGATTAAGATTAAGTACAGAGCTATAAGTTATTCCAATTAAATTTGGGGTGTTACAACTCTCCCCCACTTAAAAGAATTTTTCGCCCTCGAAAATCACCACAAGGAAACAGAGTCGGATATGACTCCCTCATCTGATCCTCATGCCCCCAAGTCCAAATTTCTCCAGCTGGTCCTCCCAAAACTACCTTTACCAAGGCAATCTCTTTACCTCAAAGTTGCTTCTCGTTCATCAATCGTCGAGTATTTGGAAAGTCAGGTGGGAAGGGTTGATAGAAAGATTAAGTACAGAGCTATAAGTTACGTCCTAATGGGGAACGAGTTGTTGAAAAAGACGCCAGAATATGTGTTGCTTAAATGTTTGAGAGACACATACGCGTACTTAGCAATTTCGGAAGTCCATAGTGGGACATGCAGGGCTCACCAAGCTGGCCATAATATGAAATGGTTGTTGTTTCGACAAGGTGTGTATTGGCCAAGCATGCTCAAGGATTGCATAGACTTTGCAAAAGGGTGCCAAGATTGTCAAAGACACGCGAACGTCCAGCACGTGCTAGCCAACTAATTGCACACCATCGTCAAGCCATGGACCTTTCGTGGTTGGGCGTTGGATATTATAGGAGAGCTTCGACCAGCCTCGTCGAAACAACAAAAATTCATCCTTGTGGGAATAGACTATTTCACAAAGTGGATAGAGGTTATACCTTTGGTAAAAGTAGACCAAGAGACTGTGATCGAATTTATCCAGAACCATATTTTGTACAGATTCGAGATTCCTGAAACCGTCACGGCGGACCAAGGTTCTGTGTTTGTTGGCCATAAGATGCAGGAGTCTGCAGTAGAGACGGGTTTTAAGTTGACCACTTCGACATCGTATGATGCTCAGGCAAAAGGTCAAATCAAAGCTTCCAACAAAGTGATAATTGGACTCATTAAGAAACACATTACCAAGAAACCCAAGAACTGACATAAAACATTAGATCAATTTTTATGGACCTGTCGAACATCCCCTAAGGAGTCAACCAATTCAACTCCGTTTCATTTGACATTCGGTCATGATGTTGTTTTGCCAGCAGAGATTTGTTTATAATCAATTAGAGTGCAACGTCAGCATGACATTCTATCGAAGCAATATTGGAGCATGATGCTAGACGAAATTGTGGACTTAGACGAGGAAAGGATGGCAGCGCTAGACAGACTATTACGCCAAAAGGCACGGGTGGCCAAATTATACAAAAAATCTCTAGAATGGAGTTACAAAAGTTCAACTAAATAAAAAATATAGTTATGCTAGGAACCTTGATTTAATGTCTTCAAAAAGGGTTTTTTCATGATCCATTTTACTTTCCAAAAGAAACTTCTTTTGTTGCATCTGGTCAATGGTATCCTTTATCGCAAGGGAGGTTTTAACGTGAGCGGTCCCCTGAGACACTTCTTGGTCGATGACCTCTTGAGCCGGTAGAGGTACGTCGGAGTCCAAGGAGGTTTTCTGCTTCTCAACTTCAGCAATATTTCTCGCAAGTTCCGCCATCTGGGCTTGATAATCAAATATCTGCTGGTCGAAGACACGAAGCTTGTTGGAACGTTCTTTCTTTGTGGTTTCAAAATCCTCAAGTTTCTTTTCACAAAGGGAGCTGAGATACCACTCTTGTTTCATCTCATTAATCTTCACCCTAATTTGAGCGTCATCCTGTTTACACATTGATAGGTCCTTTGCCAGCTAAGTGAAGAAAGCCTCGAATTCAACAAATTACTTGGCCATGGGAGCAGGCACTCTAAAATGGGAGAGTTCACCCAGTATTTTGAATACATCATAGGCTATAGCTGACTCTTCTGCAACAACGTCCAGAAACTCATCCTCAAACAAGTACATCCTCAATTGTTGAAGTTTAAGAGCAAAAGAATCATCCATCTCTGGGTTGAGAGTGGCCTTCAAACCAGCAGGGGTGGCATCCACAGTCGACTTACGAAGCTTAAGCAAGGCCTTCAGAGTCTCTGTTGGGTTTGATTGCTTCATAGCTAGGATCTCCTCCGGAGTAACTGTGCTTTCGACAGAAGGGTCACCTTAAGCGGAACCTATGGAATTCGGAGTGCCCTCAGCATCAGTTGGGATAATCACATGGTTTTCTTTTCTGTCGGTAGCTGCACCATCCTTGTTAGCCTCATTATTGGTATTTTCAACAGGGAGTGTTTTCGCCGCAGGGTCTTCTTTTGTCGACGCCCCTTGGAATTCATCGACTTTCTGAGGACTAAAAAGAGGCGCCGTCTCAGGGAGATTGCCAGCAGTAGTCGTGGCATTATCATCATTTACAGCAACAATTGAGTCGACCTCAATTTCTTCCAGAAGGCAGCTTAAGTAAGCAAACACTCAGAAAATATATATACCAAAAGAATAAAAACGACAAATACCTCAGCAGTATGTTGTGGTGGAGGGATTTCAGTGGCGACAAATTGAAATTTTCAGCTAGATTATCAGGAACAATAGGTTTTACGGTCGAGGTGACTGCTTTGGAGGGGGTCTTCTTGGTAGGAACTCTTTTCTTCTTGGTTATTGGGGTAACAGGAGGAGAGTGGGATATTTCAAAAGGAAAGACCCGAGATTGGGTACTATCGTCAGACGTGTCATCTTTTGGAGTCAACGCCTTTTCAAGAACCTACCAAACAACAGGGTAAGTTGACAATAAAAGGCAGGTGCAAAGAATCACCAAAAACGTGTGGTACCTGAGGATTCAGGACTTTCTATTTCTTTGCTAGCCTGGTCGAGGTCGACACAGCAACTGGTTCCCTTTTTCGACCCTGGGGAATAAACACAAATGATTAGATATTGGCAATGAATAAAATATAGAAGAAAAGAAAAGAATATACCTTCTTTGAGGTGTCCTCTATGGCACCAGCTGTTGTACCCCAAAATTTGACCAACCTCTTTTCTTAATCTTTGGCTTATGTTTCATTGCATTTTAGCATCTTGCATTTGCATAGCATAGTTCTTACAGGGGATCAAGTGTTTGTTTGTGTCCTATTCAAGAAGAGAGCCTTATTGACCACAAGCTCAAGCAGAGGCATTGGTAGAGGTTGTTGTGTGTGTGTGTTATCATTATAGAGATATCAGAGCTCCTAGAAAGGAGAGGTGTGCCGCAACATTATCAAGGAACCATCAAAAGGTTTTCAAGGGGTCCATGAAGATTTATCATTGGTAGAGGCTTGTTGAGTACCTCAGAGGTCATTGTGGAGTGGGAATGATCACTCAATTCATCTGCACATTGCCTAGGGAAAAAAGGTGAAATAAGGGTTTCACTTTTAATCAGGATAAAATTTTTTTCGGGAGCAAGACTTATTTCCATGGTCTTACATATGTCCTAAGATGTTTGGGGATGAGATATTGACCATCAATTTTAATCAGAAGAGCTTCAATTGATCATTCAATTGAAAATCAGGAGATTTGGTGGAAAAGTCAATTGTGTAGTGAAAAAGTTAACTCTTCAACCATAAGGAATTTGACCTCAAAGTGTGACGTAAAAATGTTCCTAATGACATATTACACCTATCCATGAAGTTTCATGACCATTGGATCAAGGATGGAGGAGTAATCGAGAAAGTCAGAAATTAGGGTTTTGAAAGGGGCAAGACCATAACTTCCTAACCACACATCCAATTGAGGTGGTTCAAAGCTTGTTGGAAAGGTCTTGACAAATCCTACAAAAGTCTCACAGGGGTCCATGTGCAAAAAATGAGTAGATTGGGAGTTATGATCAAAATCATTACAAGAGGGGAAAACACTTAGAAAATTTCTAAGTTTTCTGGCCTTGCAAATCATGTTTTCAGCCAACTTTGAAGAGCTTTTTGACCTAGTTCCACTTGGAATATGAAGATAATGTAAACATGAAGGTTGTAGAACTCCATTAGGGCTTTCCAAAAAGTACTAGAACTCCTCCATAGCCCTTATGAGCTGAGAGTTATGAATCCAGCAAGTTGGGGTTTCAACACTTGAATGCACCATTTCAACTTTTCCACAAATTCACTTTTCAGCCACTTGGATCATGTCTTAATCTGATATTTAGAGAAGTTGATAGTTAGAAAATGCAGGAGTTGAAGGCTTGAAAGGCTTTGCAAGTTGGCAAGCAAGTTGCCATTATTATATTCAAAGAAAACAAAGAGAAAAGAGAAACTTTTCAATGAAGTAACTTGCAGCTGCAGCCTCCCTACTGTCTAGCCTCATTTCAGTCACCTCCATGACCCCTATGCCACTTAATTTGTGCATCACCTTGAGCCAAGGAGTTGATGGTACAGCTGCCACAAATCTTGGACAAATTTTCTTCTAAAATCTCCCTCCAAAGGAAAATGCAAATCTGCCCCTTGATTTTTCACCATGGTAAATCTTGCCATTTTACCTTTTCACTTGGTATTTAAGCTAAACAACAGCTTGAGAAAACCCTAGCCATCATCCTGCATAGAGAAACCAGAAATGGAGCCTTTTTTCAACTCTCTCATTGTGTGAACTTTTCATCAAAAACCACAAAAAACTATTTTGTGCAAGTTTTATACCAGCCTTCTTTCTAACCCTTAAACCATCATAAAAATCATTCACACAACCTCAAAATCATGTTTAGAAGGTGTTGCAACCATTAAAACTAGCCAAAAACCTCATTTCCTCAAAAGTCAACCCTCAACCAAGGAAACTTTGACTTTTCACACAAAATCAGACAAACCCTTGCTCAGGCCTACTTCACCCATCTCAACACTTCCAACACCTTTGGTTTGAGGTGTATCAACTATCCAAAACATTCAAAAACCTCTGCATCACATGTTTTTGGATCTGTCACACAGTTCTTTCCATTTTTCTTCAAGTATAAGAAAGCTGCTAAGTTCTGCTTGATATTGGCTGGAGCTCTTCAAGGCATTCTCTTGCTGCTAGTTTGCTTTTGAAGACCTACAAGAGGTATGTAGCTCTAAACCTTTTCATCATGCATCATGTTTATGTTCATTGCTGTCAAAATGCTTTGAATATGGTAAGCTCATAACTGATGTGATTTAAACTTGTGTGGTGTTGTCTTGAAGTTGTAACTATCATTTGAAGCATATAATGAATTGATGTTTGATGCTTGATATTGTCATGTCAAGCTTGCAACAGTTTCTGTTGGAGCTGGTTTTGTGTTAGAATTTTGGTTATAGTCTTTTTAAACCATGAACATATTTCTGCATAATGTGTGTGACCACTGTTACTTGCATTAAAGCTGCTAGTCAAGTTAGGCATACATTTAGTATTGGTTTCTGTTTAGACCAGATTGTATGTGGTTTGAAACTTCGTATGTGTATGTGTGGCTTTTGTGAAAGCATTGTTGTTGGATTTCATTATGTATGTTGTTGAAACATGCTTTGGTGGGTGTATTAGCTTTCTGGCCATGTCTTTTGTAAGGTTTGTCAACCTATTGTGCTATCAAAACTTCATTTGAGATTTTTCAATCTGTGTGTGTTTGAGTTCATGTTATGCTAAAGTGTGAAACTGGTGGATATGTGGTGATGTCATGAAAACATGTTTAAGTGTTGATTGTTAGCTTGTATTTGAAATATTGGTTTATTATTGTAATGATGAATCTGTTGTCATTCAATAAGCAACATTGTTATGTTGGCTGCTACAAGTTTGAAACTATATGCAAAGCATACTTTTGAGTGTATTGATACTTGCTCTTAGTGGTGTAGGCATGGGACATTTTGCATAAGGGTTTTGATTTGGTAATAATGATGATTTTGTTGTTGAACTACAGTTGAGTTATTACTTTGTTTACATTAAACAAGCCTTTGCATTATGGTGACAGTCTATGTGGTTGTTTCTGTTTCCAAACCAACTTCTTAATTCTTAATGTTAGAAAACTCCTAAGCCATGCCATTTTATGTGTGTTGTTGGATTTGTGAGGGTCTGGTTGGTCTGTGTAAAGACATTAATTTAAGGCATAGCAATTGAAACAAGGATGCCTTATTGCTGAACCTTTTTTCCTTGGTTTGAATTTTGATTTTGCTGCTGCCTTGAGGTCACTGTGTTGATTATGTTGAAGTGATCCACCTGACTATTGGAGCATTTGGTGATCAACATTGTTATGCTGATATTTTCCATTGAGAAGTCATGACTGTTTTAAAGTTTTGGTGTGTGATTGTGTGTTCTTATGCTGATCAAGTTGTCATTTTCATTTGTGAAATTCAACTTTGTGCTTGATACTTGAGGGTGCTGGCTTGAAGCATGGAGCCAGGTTTGCTATTATGAGGGTTTTAGGAATTGTTGTGTACCTCATTTCTAATTAGATTCTTGAGAGGAGGTTTGATAGTATAGGTTGTTTGAGTTTAGGAGTTGTGGTTTCTATGCTATTAGGATGTAGTGGGGAGAGGGTTGTTAACTTATTGTCTTGTATGTGCAAACCTGCTCTGATTATGCCTTGTATGTGCCAACTGTATTGAGTGAGTTCATGCTTGCATCATGCTATGTCTTATTGTATTTTGATGTGAATCATAAGAAATTTTTGTCATGAGTTGATTGTTTGATTGTTATCATAGGTCATTTTGCATTAGAAACAAGTGTGATAAGCTTGTAACGTTTAATTCTGTTGCAACATCATTGAGAATGCCATGTGTAACACGGTGGGAGAACTGACTTTAAACAATGTTGCGGATAGCAAGAGTCGCCACCGACTTTTATTTTATCCATAAGGAAAGGTTATAAAAGAACAGGAAAGACCTTAGAGAATATTTTGGGTCCGGGGGGTAGGTTATGAAAAGGGAAGGTGTTAGCACCCTTTTCATCCATGGTTATCCATGGGCTCTTAGGTACTTAAGCTCACTTTTGAATTGTTTTGAAAGTGTAGTGTGTGAATAGAAAATTTTCAGAATAGTTAATAAATAATCCATGTAAGGATGTGTTAAGAACTTGTTTGAAAACTTGTTGAAAATTTGTTTAAGTGTGAAACAGTTTTGAAGTGAGCAAGCACCTAGGAGTAACCTACCCTAATGTTTTAAGGTCTTTCTTATTCTTTATCCTTTCCTTAGTAAGACTATCCCTACTATAATGGAGTAGGTAGTCCTTACTTTGGATGTTAAGGGACATGTGAGGGACAATTGGATTTTTGAAGGCCATTGTGGGGTGTAATAAGCAAACTGGAGGGACTATCATCATTTTTCGAAAGGGACTCGATTCGTAAAGGCAACCATAAGGGACTTTGATGATTTTTCTATTTGAGGGACTTGCTTTATACACCCCACTTAACCATTATTCGTAGGCAACTTGAGGGATATCCTTAGGAAGTGAGACGGCGATTAAAATCGACTTACGTGTGTGACGTGTTTATTTTAATTATCTTTATTTAAAAGTGATCTAAATTTATTTTAATATTACATACATGTTGTTACACTCCCTAATTACTAACCATAATAATAATTAAATAATTAAACAACTTTACATCCAAGAAACAATTACAAAATAATAAGCAAAATAATTAAATAGCAAAGATAAATAAAATATAAATAAGCAATAATAAATAATAAAGGGGGTTAATTCTAAGTTTACTCGGCAAGACATCGCACCTTGTGCCTACGTATCCTTACGGGAGCGGAATCAGAGTAATCGTAGTTCCCCTCAATAGGGAGGTTAGAAACTTCTTGACTGTGGTCAAGGTCTCAAGGGGAATAAACGCATCTTAAGGACACGCTTACGTGGAGTGTAGAAACTCCAAATCTCTACGTTGAAATGTTAAGTTGTAATTAGGGTTAAATTAGGGATTCCACGGCGGGAAACCCTAAAATGAGCGCGGCGGCTCTTTGACCTAATGCTAAGGGTAAAATTGTAATTTTGCCTGCGGCGAGGCATTTGTGAAAATTAGGGTTTATAGTTTGTAGTTTTGAGGATTTGAGATTGAATGTGTGAAGTTTTACGGACTATTGGCGCGACGACCAAACAGTTAGACCTAACCTTCGGATGTGAGCAAGGTGACAGAATAATAGTGATGAAAGTGTTAGAAATTGAAATCATGCAAGCGGAAATAAAATGCGAAAAAGTAAACGCGATTATTGGTTCGCGAGGTTACATATGGGGAACAGATACAACAGTAATGAAAATTTGAATAAAATATGAATAACTAAATAAAGGGTCACATGACAAACTGCAAAACGAACAGACAAGGTTAGTGGTTAGGATCAAACGAGAATTTTGAGAGATGATATTTATATGCAAGCTCTTAATATAAAAGATAGACCAAATTAAATTTGCAAAAGGAATAATGGTTTTAATTTTGAAAAGAGTTTTAATTTATTTAATAAAAGAAAGTTTTACTTAATTACCAAAAAAGTTTAATTTAATTAAAAAAGAGTTTTATTTTAAAAAAAACAAATTAATTTTAACTTGAAACATAATATAATATCTGAAAATTTAAAAAAAATGAAAAAACAAGTTGGGCCGGTGGTTGTATTTGTCCGACCCAAACCACACACACAGGCAACACCAAAAATTCTCTTAGGGTTTCAAAGGCCCTTTTTCAACTAGTGGTGTCGTTTCGTTCCTTCGATCTTCTTCATCTTTCCGCCCCATTCTCGTTGCGTTTCACCATGAATTCTTGATCATTTGCGGTCGAGTTCCTTCTTCCCTTTCATCTGAAACAAACATTCAACACAATTAGCAAAGAAACGTATTTTTCATGACAGCTTACGTTTGAGCGATGAAGATTTTTGGTATGCTTCAAAGTGATTCGATCAGCCGATGATGACTCCTTGTCTGAGGCTAGAAGGTGATTGCCCGTCGAAAGACGAGGGCGGTCTTCGCTTCTCAACTCTCCTTCGTTCAGATTCACGATCGTTTAGGGTTTCGCGATTCGTCCTCTTCGCCGCTTTTGGTGTTCTCTGCCGCTCCGTCTAGGGTTTCCTTACGAGGTGATGTTGTTCCTATTTATATTCTCTCTGATTTTCGAATGGGCTTTGGATTGATTTTCTGATTGAAAACATCATCCCTTTTTCGGATTTGATTGGATTCGATTGTGATTCTCAATTATTTCTTTCCTTTTCCAACTCGATTTGATCTTGTTTCGTGGTAATTTACTAATTCGATTTTAACTTGGTTTTTTAACTTTCAGGCCCCAACCGGATATCTATTTCCACTCTGATTTTGCATTGGATGTTTGGTTTCCTTTGGATCAGTTGGACATCTTATTTGGCCTCGATTAACTGGGTTATTTGTTTTCCTTCCATTCAAATTGCCTTGTGATAAACTGATTCACTTTTTCTCTGATACAGATTCACTGTGAACTTGGGCTACGAATTTGGCTTTCCTTACTTGTTTGATCTCAGAGCTGTTGCTAGCATTGTAGCTTATCCGCTTTGATCTTGAACCAATCTTGATGGCCTGATATTCAGACTGTTGTTGCTCTGATGAGCCAACCTCTTTGGTGCTGTTTGCATTGATGTTCTGTTGGATTGTCCCTGCCTATTTTTGCTTTTTCGAACATGAAGCTTGATTTTTCTGTGATGTTTATGAATTCGGATAGTGCAGTTCGGTTTTAGTATCCAGCTTTGTCTTCTGATATGGATTTCGATCTGATACTGCTACTGATATCCAGTTGTGGATTTTGTGGTTTGTCTGGTACTGTTTGGTTATCCGATTGCAGAATACGAACTCAGTTTCGGTTCCCTTTTGATTTCTGATACAAAGTTTGGATTATTTGCTGAGGAGCTGGTTTCTGTTTTGTTCTTACACTAACTTTTCTTCTTCTTCTTTCAGAGGGAACTGATAGCTTGGATACCGCCAGATCAATGCCACCGAGAAAGGTCATACGGTGATGATGACGCCTTGTCTGAACCTTTGAGAGAGATACTGCTGTCCCCGACCTTTAATTATGTTGCCTTCGATCTCAGTGATAATGACCTTACGGTCTGAACCATTTGGCTTTGATTGACGCTTTAGTGATAATGACCTTCGGGTCTGAGCGACAAATGCCGTATGCTGCGTAATTCGACGCTCGGTAGGGAGTTGGTAACGGCTTCGGCCGTGGTTCTCCCAGCCGCTCGAATTCTCATGCCCTATGATGAGTAACTGAGGGCTGAATTTCTTTCAATTCCATTCATTTTGTTATTTACTTTGGCTAATTGCTGGCTGAAATTGCATTCCGCTCTTTTATTTTGATAGGTAGGAATGCGGTTGAGATACCAAGTATTCAGGCTGATCTTTTCTGTTGTATTGCAGGGAAATAACTTGTAGTCGGTGGCTGAAAGTCGTGGAAAGCTAGTGAAGGCGTGAAGGTTCGTAGCGATGGGATGGTCCTACTACAATCAACGTTGGCTGAAGCTTCGACCATTGCGAGACCTCTCCAATAGTTTCAAATATGGGCACCGGTATTTGCTGTGACGGATTTGGTGTTTGTTCCATTAGCTTGTGACAACTTGTAAGAAGTTAGGAACTGAACCTTGTATTATTTGAACCCGGTGAAATTGTTTACTCAAAATCTTAGGATAGCACTTTCACCATCTTAGCATGTAAACAGAATTTTGGAAATTAGTTAATTTCGCTGTTTGTTTTCACATTGTACCATTTGGGATTATGGCTGAGTTTTGCATATTTGAAATGTACCGCCCTTGCGTTGAATGAATGGATCCAGTTCTTTGTATGTCACACATGAGTGCTTCCAGGTACTTGAGACTTTGAATGTCCAACAGAGGTCTTAACCTCCCATTCAAAAGTAAGAATATTCTTTATAATACAAAGTGAGAACTTGTCCCATGAATTGGACTCAAGTAACTTCCTAAACCATATACTCTTTGATGCAAACAGGAGCCAAACATGGACTTGAACCTCAACTAGTAACATCTTTCCATCCTTAATATTATTCCCTCATTTTTCTGGGCCAACCGCGGACATGCATCAAAAATCAAGAAAAATTCATTCTCAAATGATAACTTGACTGTGTTTAGAACAACCTGGCTTTAACATCAACTATTCAATTAATTTCCACTGACCAAATAGTTCCTCACAAGATCCATGAACGAGAGTCTAGCAATCGCTCGCATCGAATTTTGGCGCTTCAGTACAACCAAATATTCTAAATTAAATCGCCCATTATTAGTAGAAACATAATTGTTTGGGAGCGACTTAAAATAGACCATAAGCAATAAACAGCTCAAATCCAATTGTATTTCTGACAGTTTTGTTCGATGCCAATCAACCCAGCTCGATGCTTTGATATAAACAACCCATGTGGCAAATAAATGCCTCTGAAATAATGTTTCCAATGCCTCAAAACCTAGCGACAGCTCATCCTCGGAAAACGGCATAATCAACGTAAAATGACCAAAATACCCCTGGGACCAAATCTCTCTTTGATGTTGGCAAAAAATCATGAAGTGGCTTTGTAGACCTCATGACCCTTAGGAAAGCTTTGTAAACATTGTGAATCTTGTGAACCTTGTGAACCTTCAAGAAGCAACCTATGGACTTCATGAACCTCATGAAAGGTCTTGTAGATGTTGAGAAGTTTGTGAACCTTGTGAACCTTCAAGAAGCACAAAGTCTTGTATTGTGAGGGCAAATTTTGGGGTGCAACAGCTGCCCCTGTTCAATTTTCTGAAACCTGAGGGGTTAGATTGGTATATTTGCCAGTCGTAACCTGGAAGGTTGAAGGGGATTGAACACAAAAGCCCAAAAATTTGCACTCACCAGTGCACTAGAGTGGTACAGATGGCTAGTCGAATATGATTGAGTGGGCTTAAAGATGCCACTAGGGGGGGGAGCAGTTCAAAATATGGGTGTATGGTGAAAGCTGTCAGGAGTCTGGAATAATAATGATGTAGCAGCATGTCTTCATGAGGATAGAGCAATCAATAGTGATAACCCTAAAGCAGTCTTGAAGCAATGATATGATTTCAGGAGGATAGAACAATGAATGGCTCTAAAGCAGTCTTGAAATAATAATGTGATATGTCTTCAGGAGGATAGAGCAATCAATAGCTCTAAAGCAGTCTTGAAGTAATGATTTCAAGAGGATAGAGCAATGAATAGCTCTAAAGCAGTCTTGAAGTAGTAATGTGATATGTCTTCAGGAGGATAGAGCAATCAATAGCTCTAAAGCAGTCTTGAAGTAATGATTTCAGGAGGATAGAGCAATGGATAGCTCTAAAGCAGTCTTGAAATAATGATGTAGTTTCAGGAGGATAGAGCAATGGATAACTCTAAAGCAGTCTTGAAATAATTAGATGGCTTCAGGAGGATAGAGCAATGAATAGCTCTAAAGCAGTCTTGAAGTAGTAATATGACCTCATGAGGATAGAGCAATGAATAGCTCCAAAGCAGTCTTGAAGTAATAGGATGATTTCAGGAGGATAGAGCAATCAGTAGCTCTAAAGCAGTCTTGAAGTCATGAGAGGCTATCAGGAGGATAAAATAACCCTGAGGTTACAATAAAGCAGTCCCAAAGTAATAAGAAGCTCATCAGGAGGATAAAGTAACCCTGAGGTTACAATAAAGCAGTCCCAAAGATCATAAGCTTGTTTGTTGGATAATTAACCTGAAAACAAGGTAGCATTCTGTATAGCAACATTAGTTTATGCTTTATGTATGCATGTATGACATGATACACTTAGGTAATGTACTATAGACATATATGTTATGGTATGATGTAAATGATGTATGTATGATATGACACTGCTGGAAGTGTCTGGATATCCTTGTATAACAACTGCTGGCCAAGGAAAATAAATCCCGATTCGTTGTTGAAGAATATATATCCCTCCGTCTGCTGGGGATAACAAGGTATAGATAACCTCCCGTTGTTGGGGATAACAAGGTATAGATAACCTCCCGTTGTTGGGGATAGTAGGGTATAGATAACCTTCGTTTTCGTTTGATAGTAGGATAAGTATAACATCCCGTCTTCGTTCATCGTGCCCTTATTGGAAAGTAATTTCCCGTATATCCGTATGAGGATAAAAGAGATGGATATAAATTCCAGGGGAGATTAGACTTTGTGAAAATGGATTAGTCCTACTGATGGTTTGCAACTGTCTTGTAAAGATGAACCGGCGAAGCTTCGTTGAAATCCTTCCCTCGTTCGTCCTTAGTAAATACTATTACTGCATTTTCATGCATTTCTGGTAAACATCAATCATATTAAAAGCATACATGCGTTTCTGGTAAACATCAATCATATTCAAAGGCATACATACATTCAAACACAACCAATGGACGTTTCGCTTATGTAAATAGGGTAAAAGTGAATCTGGATTCAAAAGATGGAATTTATTTATATCAAAAGTGACCCATACACGGGTAAGTTTGTACAAGGAGACATAAACCCTAGTAAGAGAATTTTGTCATGAAGTTTTACAAAAAGAATCAGCTATGTGGGAAATAATCCTATTGAGTTTCAATTCTACTATTGCCACTCAAGTATCTCATCTTCTTGCTGTTGAGACGGAAACGATTGGATTGAGCTTTATCTGTTTGAGCTTGAGTAAGTAGTACAACTGGTTGCAGTTTCATGAGTGATCCAAACGAGACATAGTCATACGCTTTAATCCCTAACTTTTGCCTGGATTGCCCTTTCAGGTTTTCAATCCACCGGGATACCCTTTTTTGCCCAAGCCGCCTTTTCAGGTTTTCGACTTGCCGGGTGTACATCCTTTTATATATATATCCCTAATTTTTGCCCAAACCCTTTTGGTTTGCCGGGATGCCCTTATTTTTGCCTAGGCCTGTCAACCTAGCGGGTCTCTTTTTATGCGTAGTATTTTTTAACTATGTCTGCGTTTACAGGTTGTGGGAAGTCTTCACCATCCATTGTAGTCAGTATCATGGCACCTCCTGAGAACACTGTCTTGAATACAAATGGTCCCTCATATGTTGGAGTCCACTTGCCCCTAGGATCACCCTGTGGTAATATGATACGCTTGATTACCAAGTCACCAGCCTGATATACCTTTGGCTTAACCTTCTTGTTAAAAGCTTTGATCATCCGTTTCTGGTACATCTGGCCATGACAAACTGCTGCTAACCTTTTCTCATCAATCAAATTTATCTGGTCAAGTCGAGTCTGAATCCACTCATCTTCATCCAAGCCTGCATCCTTCATAATTCTCAAGGAGGGGATCTGAACTTCAATAGGCAGAACTGCTTCCATACCATAGACTAAGGAGAATGGGGTTGCCCCTGTTGAAGTACGTATTGTAGTACGATAACCATGCAGAGCAAATGGTAACATCTCGTGCCAATCCTTGTAAGTAACAGTCATCTTCTGTACAATCCTCTTAATGTTCTTATTAGCAGCTTCAACTGCCCCATTCATCTTTGGACGATACGGAGAAGAGTTGTGATGCCATCTTGCAATTCTTCCGGAGAGAGCAGGTTTCTCAAATATGTACTTGATTGGATCCATCTTCGAAATCAACAAGGTAGTATGGGTCAACATATACTGTCTTAGTCGGCGAGCAGCCCATGCCAAAGCGCAGCAAGTTTTCTCGAGCAGTGAGTATCTTGTTTCACAGTCGGTAAACTTTTTGCTAAGGTAGTATATTGCCTGCTCTTTTCGACCAGACTCGTCATGTTGCCCCAATACACACCCCATTGAGTTGTCTAATACTGTTAAATACATAATCAAGGGTCTTCCATCAACTGGTGGCATTAAAATTGGAGGTTCTAGCAAATATCTCTTGATTTCATCAAAGGCAGTCTGGCACTCATCATTCCATTCCATCACCTGATCTTTCTTCAACAACTTGAAGATTGGCTTACAGATGGTAGTTAATTGGGAAATAAATCTTGCAATGTAGTTCAATCGTCCCAAGAAACATCTAACCTCCTTCTCAGTACGGGGAGCTGGCATCTCTCGTATAGCTTTCACTTTTGCAGGATCCACTTCAATACCTTTTCCACTGACAATGAAACCCAGGAGCTTTCCAGATCTAACTCCAAAAGTACACTTGTTTGGATTTAATCTCAACCTGTATTTCTTCAACCTCTCAAACAACTTGTGCAGATGATCAAGATGTTGTTCTTCATTCTGAGACCTGGCTATCATATCATCCACATATACCTCTATCTCATGATGAATCATATCGTGAAACAAAGCCACCATAGCACGCTGATATGTTGCCCCTGCATTCTTCAAACCAAATGGCATTACCTTATAGCAAAAGGTGCCCCACTGTGTCGCAAATGTAGTCTTCTCCATATCTTCAGGTGCCATCTTGATTTGATTGTAACCAGAGAACCCATCCATAAAAGAGAATACCTTATGCTGAGCAGTGTTGTCTACCAGAATATCAATATGAGGAAGTGGAAAGTCATCTTTAGGGCTAGCCTTGTTCAGATCTCTGTAGTCTACACACATACGTACCTTACCATCTTTCTTAGGAACTGGTACCACATTTGCAACCCACTGAGGATAAGAAGTTACGGCCAAGAACCCTGCATTGAACTGTTTCATTACCTCTGCTTTGATCTTTTCTGACATTTCAGGACGCATACGACGAACCTTCTGCTTCTTTGGACGACAATCTTCTTTCACTGGCAAACGGTGAACCACAATGCCTGTATCCAACCCTGGCATATCTTCATAAGACCAAGCAAAGATCTCCACATAGTCACGTAGCATCTGAATCAACCTGCTCTTGACACTGTCCTCTAAATCAGCCCCTATCTTGACCTCTTTTCTGTTTTCTTCAGTTCCCAGATTCACAACTTCGACTGGCTCTTCATGTGGCTGTATAGCTTTCTCTTCTTGTTGTAACAACCTAGCAAGCTCTACAGGTATTTCACAATCGTCCTCGTTTCCGTCTTCAGTTTGATAGATCGGATTCTCGAAATTGTAATTGGCAATAGTAGAACTGTTATCAACTGGATCCAGAGTGGATGAGGATTTGCATTTTAGTGACGTGGGTGTGTGTAAGAACACATAGCTGATAAAGCAAAAATAAAAGAAAAAGAAAGACAAGGAACACAATATTTACGAAAACGAAACGTCCACTGATTTTATTGAATGAAGTATGCAAATGAAATGACAACCCGTAACAAGCACACCATTGTGCCCCGGGTAAGGCACATGGCTTGAAAGTTTTAATTGTTCCGGAAATTATAAATTTAAAAACATAACACAGTAATAGTATTTACTCCTGACTAAAGGAGATAGGGATAACATCTTCAGCTGTCCAATTATTGAGTCCAGTACCCACAGTAGGAAAAATCCATGCCTCCAAGTTGTAGTCTTCATCTTGATCTCCCACAGCATTGATAACCCCTTGATTGGTGATACGAACAGCACGGGCACGACGGACAGCCTTCTGGGACTCTGCAGTGAAACCCAAACCAAACTTGTCAGACTTGTATGGAATATCAGGAAGCTGACCCCAAATAGTACAACCACCTTCTTCCACCACAGCTTTTGCATCATTGAGGGAGGCCATTGCCATTGTTGGAGGGTTTCCGATGACCACAGGAACCTTCTTCACAGCAGGAGGAGTCACACAATCCTTAACAGCCCAGGGAACCACTTCAAATGACTGACATGGAGTTTCACCTTCTACTTCCAGATACTTGAAAGTGTTTACATGGCTGACAAAGTATTCTTCCTCTCCAAAGACAGTAACAACTTTTCCATTCACCGGATATCTCAACTTTTGATGTAATGTGGAGGTCACAGCACCTGCCCCATGGATCCAGGGACGACCAAGCAGACATGAGTACGAAGGACGAATATCCATCACATAGAATGTAGCGGTAAACGCCTGAGAGCCAACCTTGATTGGAAGATCAATTTCCCCATGCACTACTCTTCTAGAACCATCAAAAGCCTTTACCACAATATTACTGGGCTTCAATACCGTATCTTCAGGACTCAGCTTGTTCAGGACTTCCTTAGGCAACACATTCAGAGAGGAACCATTGTCTATCAGCACATGAGACAGGGTAGTGCCCCTGCATTCAATTGAAATATGCAAGGCCCTGTTATGATCCCTCTTGGCAGGGGTCAAGTCAGCATCAGAAAATCCTAACCCGTTGTCATAGGTCAGGTGAGCAACACAATTCTCAAACTGGTCCACAGAAATTGCACTGGGTACATGAGCCATCTTTAGAAACTTGATCAATGACTTGGCATGAGCCTCAGAACATAATAACAGGGAGAGCATAGAAATCTTTGAGGGAGTATGCCCCAGCTGATCAACAATATCATAATTACTCTTGCGAATGATTTTCAATACTTCTTCCATCTGCTTAGAGAGGTCATCAGCAGCTGGCACATCAGTAGATACAGGCTCAATAACAGGACCCTTGCCCTGAGCATCAGTAGTGGAAGTAACAGCAGGAGTAACTGCACTCTTAGAAGCAACTGGAGGAGAGAAGACTCTTCCACTACGAGTGATCTTGCTAGATCCGGCAATATTATCAATGTCAACAGGCATATCAGGTAAAGGCTCCTGCTTGACACCATGGATGTAAACATCAGACCCATAGTGCCAAGGCACAGCTTTGTCAGATGTATAAGGAATAGGACCAGGAGTGGTAATGATCAGAGGAGCTACTCTGGCTTCAGCAACAACTTTCACAGGACCTTCAGCAGTAATCTTGATTGGGCCCTGATGAGTGATTTTAATGGGACCTTTTGAAGTGATTCTTAGTGGTACTTTGTCAACCATGTCAACCTCTTCAATCTTCTTACCCTGAGTCAGATGGTCCACCATACTTTCTACAGATGCTGGTCTTCTTTCAAACATTATAGTATATTTATCCATGAGACGTTGAATCCCATCTCTCAAAATGAAGCAACTATCCGGCTTATAGGTACAATATAGACAATCTTCATGACAACCTGGAAAGATCCCAGCTTGTACTAACCTCTTTTTGATAATAGACAATGGTGTGCTCAACTCCATAACTGAATAGACGTGCAGATCTTCATCAATATCTTCATCAATGGCGTTGACAGTCTTCTCGTGATTTGGCATTGGAGCTGTAATCACATTTGGAGTACCTGGTGGATCAAACTCAATTTCTCCAGCATCAATCATATCCTGAATTTTGTTCTTCAAGACCCAGCAGTTATTAGTATCATGTCCTGGACAGTTTGAATGATATGCACATCGTGCATTGGGATTGTACTTGGGAGAGGTAACATTGGGATTCTGAGGGGCCTCCCTCAGGGTAATAAGTTCAGCTTTCAACAAGTGTTGCAATGCCTGAGCCATTGACATGTTGATCTTCGTGAACTGTCTTCTAGCCCTCTGTTGGTTGCCTTGAGGCTGCTCTGTTGTTGCAGGAGTTGGATTTGAAATATGAACTGCACTAACAGACTGATGCCTTCTGTTACGATCAGGCTGACCATACACAGCATTAGATTCTTTCTTCCCAGTGGGAGGCTTCTTTGCAGCACCTGATGAAGAAGTGCCCACTTGGATCTTACCACTCTTGATACCATTCTCTACTCGCTCTCCTGTCATGATCAACTCAGTGAAGCCAGATGATGAGCTTCCAATGAGATGACTGTAAAACGGACCATTCAGCGTACACATGAACATATCAACCAACTCCCTATCAGTCAAAGGGGGTTGAACTCTTCCAGCTAAGTCTCTCCACTTCTGAGCATACTCCTTAAAGCTTTCTTTGGCACCCATAGACATGCTTTGAAGCTGCATGCGAGTGGGGGCTAAGTCAGCATTGTATTGATACTGCTTGTAGAAAGCTTCAGCAAGGTCATTCCAATCTCTGATGTTGACACTCTCCAACTGATAATACCACTCTAGCTGAGCTCCAGATAAACTCTCTTGAAAGAAATGGATCCACAACTTTTTATCAGCAGTGTGGGGTTGCATTCTTCTGACATAAGACCTCAGATGCAATTTGGGACAAGAGACCCCATCATAGACAACAAATGTAGGAACTTTGAACCCAATGGGTATGACCACCCCAGATATCAAGCTCAAATCCTCAAAATCCAGCCCAGATGATTTCTGTAATTCCATAGCATCCATTCTATCCACCAGCATCTTGAATTTGTCTTCGTTAGGCTCATGGTAGTAGTTAGCCTCAGAATCAGAGTCCCCCATAGTGTTGTGGAGACTGCCTCTCTCCTGCTCAGATTCTTCAGATTCATAGTCTTCAACATGTTCCTTGGTCTTGACAGGACCTTTGAACCTTCTTCCCAGGTTGAGCAACCCAGCAGACCTTCTAGCCTTCTTAGTCTTCTTGGCCAGCAGTGTCTTCAATTCATCCTGCCCCTTGGATAGGTTCAGGATCAGCTCTTGGAACTGTGCATTCTGTGCCTGGAGATTCTTAACTGATTGTTCAAGAGCCATTGCTGAAATAAACAGCGAGGAGATGAGAAACCTGTGCACAATTATAAACCTGTGATGCAATGATATGGGAATGCATATGCAATGTTTTCAAGGACCGCAGGATTTAAATTTGCTTAAACAAACAAGAAAGTAACTTTTTATTAGTAATAACTTGTTTTGCCATTTAGGCTTACAAAAAATGAAAACGAAATAAGTACAAAAGATGGGGTTTTAAGTCTCCCATGGACGTTTCCTCTTTGTGTTGAGGTATGAGTTGAGGTTTCGTTCCTCATGAAGTAGCTTTGTTAGCTCTAGGATCCTTGCTTGGCTTGCTTTGTAATGAGCCTCGAAAGTATCCCTTTGCTCTTTCAGTTGGATCCATGATCTCTGCAAGTCTTCCATATCAGTAGGCATGTCTGGGTGAAGGATGGTATAAGCTGTGTCTCCTTCAGCAACAGGTTCCATGGTAACTGGTAGGACGGCAGGATATGGCATCATGAGTGTCTGAGCACGAAATCGTACCCATCTGAGATAAGCCTCCATAGGAATGGTGTACTTAGGCTCCAGTGTCTTGCTGTCAATCCTGTTTACCTTTCCCCAAGCTCGTATGAATCTCTGGTGGTAACCCTGAAGATCGTTGTCGTAGTCAAACACAATGCCCTGAATCAACATGTCATGTGGACCATCGCTCCGGGCGTAACCAAACTGTCGTAAAGCTAGAGATGGGTTGTAGGTGATGCCTCCTCTTATGCCTAGAAGTGGCACGTTAGGAAACTCCCCACAACGGTCAATGATGGTGACATTCTCCATAGATCTGGAGCACCAATGGATGTCTGAGTGAGAAAGTGACATGATCCTCTTGGACCATCTGAACCCTTGCTCATTCTTCATTACTGAGCGAGGAAGGTGAGAAATAAACCACCTAGAAAGTAAAGGTATGCAGCACATCAAAGTTCCTCTTGCCCTTGTAGTACGGGTGTGAAGAGCATGTAGGATGTCTCCAAGTAAGGTAGGCACTGGATTGTGACTCAGGAATATGTTGATGGCATGAACGTCTATGAACTGATCAGGATTGGGGAACAACACTAAGCCATAAATCAATAAGGCTAAGATCTCCTCAACAACATCGTAGCTCATAGCCTTCAAGAACATTTGAGCTTTATCCACTAATACCTTGGCAAGAATACCTTTAACTCCACTTCTCGTCTGTCAGACTTCTTCAGATGTAGAGCTGCAGCAATAATTTCTGGTTTAAGCTCCTTCTCTAAGCCTGTGAATGGCTTCTGATCAAGAACAGGTATACCCAAAAGTTTAGAGAACTCCTCCATGGTTGGAACCAGCTGATAATCAGGAAATGTAAAGCAATGGTGCTTAGGGTCAAAGAACTGGAACAGCACACTCATCATGTCTTCACTGAACCCTGAAGTAACTAGATCCAATAAGTGACCATGTCTCTTGTCGAACTGGGAATGATCAGGCACTAGGGAAACCAACTCTTTGAGCTTAGCAGGTATCCCTACAAAGTTGATCCTGATGGTGTTTCTACGAGCAGAAGCCATGACCTGCAACAAAGAACAAAGATAAATCCTTTGGTCCTTGAAATGGTTAGGGAAAATGATATGCTTATGATGCATGATGATGTCATGATGTCATGCTCAATCACAAACATGTGGCACACACAAACAAGTCACACCATAGCCCTAGGTTTAAAGGCTTGCATGAGGTTCAAAGGCAAGTACCCTCCCCTGAAGTTAGATGGTTCATCCTGTCCTACAAAAGTAACCAGGTTCTAAGGGATCTCAATATCATTGATCCTTCACAAGGGTGGTTGTTCAGAAGGCAACTTACTTGCCAACCAAAACCCTCCAAGTTTAAGATCTCAATGAGCGTAGTATCGAGTGTCGACCAACTTCAGTCTGCACCAAAGCCGGTTACCTCACTACTTTCTAAAGGCCAAGATGAGTTAACTAGGGTTCTAAAAGTCAGTTAGTGCATTGACAACATATGGCAGCCTCAATATTATCCTCAACTTGACTTAAGGAATATAAGCACCAACCAAGAAGTCGCACTAACTATGGCCACCAGATCAACCGTATCGATATACGTCGTACAGTTTCCTTGGTCTATTGCCATTTACCTAAGGTACACTAGATCCGGGTTAGGACCTTTCACACATAAGAGCACCCCAACAATATAATAATAAAGCAAACAAGGCAAACAATTTAAAGTGATCTTAATTCCTAAGGGTACCCCTCTTAAATAGATCCCCAGCAGAGTCGCCAGTTCTGTAACACGGTGGGAGAACTGACTTTAAACAATGTTGCGGATAGCAAGAGTCGCCACCGACTTTTATTTTATCCATAAGGAAAGGTTATAAAAGAACAGGAAAGACCTTAGAGAATATTTTGGGTCCGGGGGGTAGGTTATGAAAAGGGAAGGTGTTAGCACCCTTTTCATCCATGGTTATCCATGGGCTCTTAGGTACTTAAGCTCACTTTTGAATTGTTTTGAAAGTGTAGTGTGTGAATAGAAAATTTTCAGAATAGTTAATAAATAATCCATGTAAGGATGTGTTAAGAACTTGTTTGAAAACTTGTTGAAAATTTGTTTAAGTGTGAAACAGTTTTGAAGTGAGCAAGCACCTAGGAGTAACCTACCCTAATGTTTTAAGGTCTTTCTTATTCTTTATCCTTTCCTTAGTAAGACTATCCCTACTATAATGGAGTAGGTAGTCCTTACTTTGGATGTTAAGGGACATGTGAGGGACAATTGGATTTTTGAAGGCCATTGTGGGGTGTAATAAGCAAACTGGAGGGACTATCATCATTTTTCGAAAGGGACTCGATTCGTAAAGGCAACCATAAGGGACTTTGATGATTTTTCTATTTGAGGGACTTGCTTTATACACCCCACTTAACCATTATTCGTAGGCAACTTGAGGGATATCCTTAGGAAGTGAGACGGCGATTAAAATCGACTTACGTGTGTGACGTGTTTATTTTAATTATCTTTATTTAAAAGTGATCTAAATTTATTTTAATATTACATACATGTTGTTACACTCCCTAATTACTAACCATAATAATAATTAAATAATTAAACAACTTTACATCCAAGAAACAATTACAAAATAATAAGCAAAATAATTAAATAGCAAAGATAAATAAAATATAAATAAGCAATAATAAATAATAAAGGGGGTTAATTCTAAGTTTACTCGGCAAGACATCGCACCTTGTGCCTACGTATCCTTACGGGAGCGGAATCAGAGTAATCGTAGTTCCCCTCAATAGGGAGGTTAGAAACTTCTTGACTGTGGTCAAGGTCTCAAGGGGAATAAACGCATCTTAAGGACACGCTTACGTGGAGTGTAGAAACTCCAAATCTCTACGTTGAAATGTTAAGTTGTAATTAGGGTTAAATTAGGGATTCCACGGCGGGAAACCCTAAAATGAGCGCGGCGGCTCTTTGACCTAATGCTAAGGGTAAAATTTTAATTTTGCCTGCGGCGACGCATTTGTGAAAATTAGGGTTTATAGTTTGTAGTTTTGAGGATTTGAGATTGAATGTGTGAAGTTTTACGGACTATTGGCGCGACGACCAAACAGTTAGACCTAACCTTCGGATGTGAGCAAGGTGACAGAATAATAGTGATGAAAGTGTTAGAAATTGAAATCATGCAAGCGGAAATAAAATGCGAAAAAGTAAACGCGATTATTGGTTCGCGAGGTTACATATGGGGAACAGATACAACAGTAATGAAAATTTGAATAAAATATGAATAACTAAATAAAGGGTCACATGACAAACTGCAAAACGAACAGACAAGGTTAGTGGTTAGGATCAAACGAGAATTTTGAGAGATGATATTTATATGCAAGCTCTTAATATAAAAGATAGACCAAATTAAATTTGCAAAAGGAATAATGGTTTTAATTTTGAAAAGAGTTTTAATTTATTTAATAAAAGAAAGTTTTACTTAATTACCAAAAAAGTTTAATTTAATTAAAAAAGAGTTTTATTTTAAAAAAAACAAATTAATTTTAACTTGAAACATAATATAATATCTGAAAATTTAAAAAAAATGAAAAAACAAGTTGGGCCGGTGGTTGTATTTGTCCGACCCAAACCACACACACAGGCAACACCAAAAATTCTCTTAGGGTTTCAAAGGCCCTTTTTCAACTAGTGGTGTCGTTTCGTTCCTTCGATCTTCTTCATCTTTCCGCCCCATTCTCGTTGCGTTTCACCATGAATTCTTGATCATTTGCGGTCGAGTTCCTTCTTCCCTTTCATCTGAAACAAACATTCAACACAATTAGCAAAGAAACGTATTTTTCATGACAGCTTACGTTTGAGCGATGAAGATTTTTGGTATGCTTCAAAGTGATTCGATCAGCCGATGATGACTCCTTGTCTGAGGCTAGAAGGTGATTGCCCGTCGAAAGACGAGGGCGGTCTTCGCTTCTCAACTCTCCTTCGTTCAAATTCACGATCGTTTAGGGTTTCGCGATTCGTCCTCTTCGCCGCTTTTGGTGTTCTCTGCCG
This sequence comes from Lathyrus sativus, assembly GCA_963859935.3. Classification (NCBI taxonomy): domain Eukaryota; kingdom Viridiplantae; phylum Streptophyta; class Magnoliopsida; order Fabales; family Fabaceae; genus Lathyrus; species Lathyrus sativus. The sequence continues at coordinate 486,726,194 of OZ012741.1, read as the reverse complement.
CTCCGTCTAGGGTTTCCTTACGAGGTGATGTTGTTCCTATTTATATTCTCTCTGATTTTCGAATGGGCTTTGGATTGATTTTCTGATTGAAAACATCATCCCTTTTTCGGATTTGATTGGATTCGATTGTGATTCTCAATTATTTCTTTCCTTTTCCAACTCGATTTGATCTTGTTTCGTGGTAATTTACTAATTCGATTTTAACTTGGTTTTTTAACTTTCAGGCCCCAACCGGATATCTATTTCCACTCTGATTTTGCATTGGATGTTTGGTTTCCTTTGGATCAGTTGGACATCTTATTTGGCCTCGATTAACTGGGTTATTTGTTTTGCTTCCATTCAAATTGCCTTGTGATAAACTGATTCACTTTTTCTCTGATACAGATTCACTGTGAACTTGGGCTACGAATTTGGCTTTCCTTACTTGTTTGATCTCAGAGCTGTTGCTAGCATTGTAGCTTATCCGCTTTGATCTTGAACCAATCTTGATGGCCTGATATTCAGACTGTTGTTGCTCTGATGAGCCAACCTCTTTGGTGCTGTTTGCATTGATGTTCTGTTGGATTGTCCCTGCCTATTTTTGCTTTTTCGAACATGAAGCTTGATTTTTCTGTGATGTTTATGAATTCGGATAGTGCAGTTCGGTTTTAGTATCCAGCTTTGTCTTCTGATATGGATTTCGATCTGATACTGCTACTGATATCCAGTTGTGGATTTTGTGGTTTGTCTGGTACTGTTTGGTTATCCGGTTGCAGAATACGAACTCAGTTTCGGTTCCCTTTTGATTTCTGATACAAAGTTTGGATTATTTGCTGAGGAGCTGGTTTCTGTTTTGTTCTTACACTAACTTTTCTTCTTCTTCTTTCAGAGGGAACTGATAGCTTGGATACCGCCAGATCAATGCCACCGAGAAAGGTCATACGGTGATGATGACGCCTTGTCTGAACCTTTGAGAGAGATACTGCTGTCCCCGACCTTTAATTATGTTGCCTTCGATCTCAGTGATAATGACCTTACGGTCTGAACCATTTGGCTTTGATTGACGCTTTAGTGATAATGACCTTCGGGTCTGAGCGACAAATGCCGTATGCTGCGTAATTCGACGCTCGGTAGGGAGTTGGTAACGGCTTCGGCCGTGGTTCTCCCAGCCGCTCGAATTCTCATGCCCTATGATGAGTAACTGAGGGCTGAATTTCTTTCAATTCCATTCATTTTGTTATTTACTTTGGCTAATTGCTGGCTGAAATTGCATTCCGCTCTTTTATTTTGATAGGTAGGAATGCGGTTGAGATACCAAGTATTCAGGCTGATCTTTTCTGTTGTATTGCAGGGAAATAACTTGTAGTCGGTGGCTGAAAGTCGTGGAAAGCTAGTGAAGGCGTGAAGGTTCGTAGCGATGGGATGGTCCTACTACAATCAACGTTGGCTGAAGCTTCGACCATTGCGAGACCTCTCCAATAGTTTCAAATATGGGCACCGGTATTTGCTGTGACGGATTTGGTGTTTGTTCCATTAGCTTGTGACAACTTGTAAGAAGTTAGGAACTGAACCTTGTATTATTTGAACCCGGTGAAATTGTTTACTCAAAATCTTAGGATAGCACTTTCACCATCTTAGCATGTAAACAGAATTTTGGAAATTAGTTAATTTCGCTGTTTGTTTTCACATTGTACCATTTGGGATTATGGCTGAGTTTTGCATATTTGAAATGTACCGCCCTTGCGTTGAATGAATGGATCCAGTTCTTTGTATGTCACACATGAGTGCTTCCAGGTACTTGAGACTTTGAATGTCCAACAGAGGTCTTAACCTCCCATTCAAAAGTAAGAATATTCTTTATAATACAAAGTGAGAACTTGTCCCATGAATTGGACTCAAGTAACTTCCTAAACCATATACTCTTTGATGCAAACAGGAGCCAAACATGGACTTGAACCTCAACTAGTAACATCTTTCCATCCTTAATATTATTCCCTCATTTTTCTGGGCCAACCGCGGACATGCATCAAAAATCAAGAAAAATTCATTCTCAAATGATAACTTGACTGTGTTTAGAACAACCTGGCTTTAACATCAACTATTCAATTAATTTCCACTGACCAAATAGTTCCTCACAAGATCCATGAACGAGAGTCTAGCAATCGCTCGCATCGAATTTTGGCGCTTCAGTACAACCAAATATTCTAAATTAAATCGCCCATTATTAGTAGAAACATAATTGTTTGGGAGCGACTTAAAATAGACCATAAGCAATAAACAGCTCAAATCCAATTGTATTTCTGACAGTTTTGTTCGATGCCAATCAACCCAGCTCGATGCTTTGATATAAACAACCCAGGTGGCAAATAAATGCCTCTGAAATAATGTTTCCAATGCCTCAAAACCTAGCGACAGCTCATCCTCGGAAAACGGCATAATCAACGTAAAATGACCAAAATACCCCTGGGACCAAATCTCTCTTTGATGTTGGCAAAAAATCATGAAGTGGCTTTGTAGACCTCATGACCCTTAGGAAAGCTTTGTAAACATTGTGAATCTTGTGAACCTTGTGAACCTTCAAGAAGCAACCTATGGACTTCATGAACCTCATGAAAGGTCTTGTAGATGTTGAGAAGTTTGTGAACCTTGTGAACCTTCAAGAAGCACAAAGTCTTGTATTGTGAGGGCAAATTTTGGGGTGCAACACCATGACAGCATCTTTAGACTTTGAACTTTTTGCTAACAATTTGGGATTAGAGGTTCAAGGGTGCTGATTCATGTTGTGTTCAAATGTGTCATGCTTGAAACTATGCTTGGTTTGGATTTGTAACATTTTGTTTTGCACTTTCAACTCAAGAACAAATTTTGCAACTCACACACCACTTTCAATTCTTGCATAATTTGGATGCATCTTTCTGCTCAAACTTTTCATATACCATGTTTAGAATGTGTGCACATCATCTATTTGACCCAAGCTTGATAGGATTGTACTCACACTTTGAAAATGCATTTCAAACACAATTTCATCATTTTGCAACTCATATGTCATATGTTGGTTTTCCTTGAATTTGGACCTCCTTGCTATCTGAAATCAATTGACAACTTATTTAGAGCATGTGCAGGCCTTTGATTGGTGTTAAACATGTCTGTTTTGAGCCATCACTTTGAAAATGCATTTCCAAACACATACTTGCATGTACCATCGTGTTTTAATTTATGAGCATCATTTCAAAATTTGGTTGGCACCATTGTATTCCTCTTGAAAAATTAAGTAAGATGGACTTTTGTTTCACTGAATTTGGATAAGAATTGGAGGAGTTGTGATCAAATCATTTTTGCCAATTTCCACTTGCCTTGCATTTGCCCAGTCTGTGCGCGCATTTTTGGTATTTGTATTAATGGAATGGCTTGATACAACGGATGTATCACCACCTCAGTGGTTAGCACCTTGCCTTTAAGTCACTTGCCATGCCTTATGTCTTGAGTTCGACCCCCAGCGAGGGCGTTTTTTACCCTTTATTTTCTTTTTATTTTCTTGTTTTTAATATTTTTCTCTCTTTTTCCATCCATTGGCACACGCGTGTAGGTGGTTGGTTTGGCTTTATTTTGTGTTTGCAACCCCAAGGTCTTGAGTTCAAGCCTTGGGTGGAGCATTTCTTTCTTTTTAATGTTTTGTTTACTTGTTTATTTTATTTCCTCTTAATTGTTTCTTGTTTTGTTTGTTTATTTTAAAAATAGTTTTAAATGTCATAAAAATCCAAAAATAATCATTTTCAAGTATTTTAGTGTGTTAAATTATTTTTCTTCTTTTTATTTTAATTTTCATTTTATTTTGTCATTTTATTTTTGAATTAACAAATTAATGTGCTTTGTGGCTCATCCTTTATTCCAATCAATTTCTTTTCTTTCTCATTTCATTTGTGAGTGAATTATTTAGTGTTTACTTGGCCTTGTGCCATGACCCCCTAGGATTCCTAGTCCCTCCGTTTAGGATGGGAGTAGGAGAGACATTAGGTGTTCAATTCTATGCATGTTAACATTAGGGTAGTTCTTTCCCTTTCATCCTGACTTTAGGAGCATTGTGCATGGCAACATTAGGGTCCAGTTTCCCTTTAGTTCGTGTCTTTCTCTTCTCACCTCCTAAACAATCCAAAACACTTAATAAAGAATAATTTGTGTCGTACGCTACGAGCCTTAAGTACTTGAGGAATGATGGTTGGGGGGCCTCCTCTCAACTGTCTAGAGTGTTTAGCGTATGCCCTTTGGGCAATATGCGACGCATTCGCTCTCAAGTCATAGTCTTTAGTGTGACATGAGTTTCAAACCATAACTCATCCACTTCTTGTCTTAAAAAATACAAAAACAAAAACATCAAATTTTTTTATCCTTCGGGATCTTAATATGAAAATCATTTTCAAAAAGAGTGTGTTAAGCTTTGGTTCCACCTCAAACAGGCATCGTCCCTAACTGTTGGAACCACTGTTTAACCCTACTCAGTTAAAACACTTGAACCAACCTGTGGTCGTGTCAGCCCGAACTACATTTGCTCTGATTTCTCGTACTAGACGAGGATACGTAGGCACAAGACGGCGATGTCTTGGCGAACAACCTTCCCCCACCTTCATCCGTAGTTTTCCGAACTACGTTGACTCTGACTTTCCCATTGCACGAGGGAATACGTAGGCATAGAACAGCGATGCTCTATCGAGTCTCTTTTTCTTTTCTTTGTCCCCGTGGCCTTAAGCATAGATAGTTTACACCCATAATATAGACAACAAGCGTGGATCCCGTTGAGTACAATGGACGTGAGGGGTGCTAATACCTTTCCCTTGCGTAACCGACTCCCGAACCCGAGATTTGGTTGCAATGACCTGTCTTATTCCCTTTTCGTAGGTTTTCTCTGATCGTTTCCTTTCCCTCTCTTTGGGATAAATAACGAACGGTGGCGACTCTTTTGTCATTTCCGGCCCCTCTTCGCAGCGATGCGACAGCTGGCGACTCTGCTGGGGACCTTTCCCATCCCCTATGCGAGTCAATCCTAGCGCTTGTGTGTTTTGTCTTTGGGTGTGTATATATGTGTATATTTGTTTGCATTTTATTGCTTTGTTGCATTTTACTTTCAGCATTATATACATTATCTGTTGTTGTGTTGTTGGGGGTGTTTCAATGAGAGATAAGCCAAAACCCAGGCTTGAGAAGAACCATAGCATTAGAGTGGAAAGTAGTGACAGACCTGTATGTTTTAGCATGCGTTATTCCCCATGAAATTCGCGTTCAGACGAGGTTTTCTTTTGAAGACATTCTATCCTGTACATTAGTCGGGAGGGGGTGTTGGATCAGGAAACTGTCGACTCTGGAGACCGATCACTTGGGAGTCAGCTAAGTGAGGCCGCTTCGAGAGGCAATGATGCCAAACCAGAAATGGTGAACGTATCATCGTTTCTCGAAATTCTGTGACGCTGACAACAGCATAGGATGCCAGACCTTATTGGAGATAAGTCCATACCTGTGAGTGGGAGGGTTTTGCAGGAAACCTTGACCTCCAACCTACCCGTTTGTCTTATCAGTATGAACAGCTACAGTGGGATCCTGTACTAGTGCTATATGGTTTTCTCGCCAACGCAAAGCGTTGTTTTACCTCCGTCAATGGCACAACAACCTTGACCCTGTGTTTTGTTGCATTTCATATTGCATTGCATGGCATTTGCATTTCATTTGCATAACAGGTGTACGAGGCTGAGTTTTATCTTGATCCGGTTTTTCACTAGACTTTTAGACATCAACTTAGAGAAAAGACAGAAGTTGACTATGGATCAGATTCAAGCAGAGTTGAGGGAAGTCCGAAGCCAGATGGGACAATTCATGGTCGACATGCAAGCTTTATGTTTGGATCAAAAGATGCTTAGGGAAGAAGTTCATCAACTGAAGACTCAGATGGGCCTGATCATAGAAGTCATAAGAAATGGGTTAAGAAAGGAAGGTGATCAGGTGCCTGAAGTGACAGCTGAAATTGTTGTTCCACCTCTATTTATGGAATCTATCCCAAGGCGTGAGATGCCTCAAAGATCTCCTGCACGACCTGAGGTCCCAGATTTTCCCTGTCAGCAGCTACCTCCTGTTCCCTAGGACAATACTAAGAGTAAGATGCGTATTCAGAGGTCGAAGCAGCTTGACAGAATCTTCGATCGGGTCCCTTTGACTTATGCTCAGTTGTTGCAACTCTTGCTTCAACTTAGTTTGGTTAAACTTCGAACTATGTCTCCATTTATTGGTGAGCCACCACCAGGCTATGATGCAAGTGCCCATTGTGATTTCCATTCTGGGGCACCGGGGCATAATATCGAGAACTGCAAAGCTTTTAAGCATAAAGTTCAGGACTTAATTGATTCAAAGGGAGTTGAATTCGTGTCGGGTGGCGTAAGCGTACCAGGTGGTCTTAGTCCATTCACTGCCAAAGAGGTGGATGTTTCTATTCTCTCTCCTGAAGTTGCATCAGGTCAGGAGTATGTCTTGCAATCTATGATTTCAGAGTCTCCATGCCCACAGTTGTTGCCTGTTCCTAGGCCAAGTTTGAGGATGAAAGCACCTGAACAAGGGAAGTCCCCGATACCTCAGATTCGATCTCCAGACGTTTCAAATGTTCGTAGTCAACAACCTGTTGGGTCTGTGTATCAGATATTTGTTCCCTTCCAGAGTCAACATTCATACCGCCATCAACCGCGTCAGCACGCCCGACGAAGACCAAGGAAGCCACAGAGCCATTTCACCCAGCTGTCAATGTCGTACAGTCAGTTGTTGTCGGACTTGATCAAAGATTGATTGATAGTACCAAACAAGATTAATCCAGAGATTCTGCCATATCCACCCAGTTTTGATGTCAATGCCCGTGGTGAGTACCATGTTGGGGCACATGGGCATTCAACCGAAGACTGTAAGGTGCTTAAAATCAAGATTCAGACTCTGCTTGACTCCGACATGTTCTCAATCACACCTCAGGGTATCCAAATCAACAATCCTTCTTCACCCAGTCATGTGGGTTCATCGATTCATGTTATGGAGGAATTTACCGAAGGCAGATATTCAGAAGAGTGTCAGACCGACTTTGACGAGCAATCCTGAAGATGGGTGATTCAGCAGTAAATCCAGATTTAAAAGCCCAATTCCCAGAAGCTGGCAATCTTTTTATCATGTCATTTCTTTGCATTTGTAGTTTCTTTTATGTTTAAGTGCAAATTTCATTTGTAAAACGTGTTTGTTTTTTATTGATAATGAAAATGAAATGAATATGCATGTTTTGATTAAATTCATTCGTGTTCACTCAATACGTTTTTATTGATGTCAAACGCTTGCTTAAGCGAAATCCGAGGGAGGATGACGAAGTTGGAAAGACGCAAAGCTTCTGATTGTATGCTTTTGAATAAAGCCTCTACTAATGATGTACAAGCATTATTTCAAATCCCTAAACACCAGAGAGATAAGGAGTTAATCCCTAGCTAACCCCTTTGAGCCTAGTAGCAGGAGTTTCTTTCTGAAAACGAAAAACTCTCAATCTTAACCTGGGATAGGGTAGGTGTCAGTTAATTTGACCGAGCATCCAAATTACATAAGGGAGTATTCCCATTCGAGGATCAATCACACCTGTATATGTCGTACCTAAAGGACCATAGTGGTTATCCAAGGAGTGAGACAGTCACAATTCTTCCAACAAGTAGACAAGCCAATGTCACGCGATCTGTTCCCAAAAAAAAGGAAAAGAAAAAATAAAAAGCCCGCTAAGTCTATAACTTGAAAACAAGTGGCTTAGGAAAAAATTAGGGTATCCCGCTGGACTTCGAGAGAAGAAACTCAAAAGAGTTAGTCTAGGAAAAAATAGGGAAATCAGAAAAATGACGAAAAACAAGTTGTGTGACTCCAGGCACCACAGACAAAAAGCGAGTGACTGTCACTCCGAAAACTCGTGGTTTCCTAGACCGTCACTCCTGTCATTCAACCTTTGAGAGGTGAGTGCTTGTGTCGAATTAGTTGAACATAGGATTGAAGAACATCAAGGAGAGTGGGTGGATTAAAATAAACTTAGAGCCTTATATCCTTTCTTTCTATAACCGTGAACCTGACCAAGTTACTACCTTTAAAAGTCCTAATTGAAGCAGATTTGGTTTGAAAGCATACTTCGGTAAAGATCGCGTCGAAACTGACTCCTAAAAGGATTCTTCTTACCTTGTGGGTATTGATATTGACATTTTGATAAGTGATTCATTCACTATGTTACAACTTTTTTCCAGTGAACATACTTGGATTTCAAAACTGTCATATGCATTGCATTAATATTATCATCTGCAAAACGAATTGTTTTACTTGCGAGTAAGCACTTGACCTCAGGAGAGCTTCTACAATGCGAAGTTTGATCGAGATAAGATGCAAAACGCCGGAGAGCTTCGTCGAGCAGGGGCATGTTAAGGGATCACATAAGAGGAGTCAGTCATTCCAAGATTCCGTTAATTTGGGGCAATCAGGTCGAGATTCGATAAATCTCTCGAAGTCAGAGGTACTTCTCCAAATTAGCCAATCAGGGGCAAAGTCATTTCAAGGCTGGGGCAGGCCACCCCAAGAGAACAACAGTTATCCTTATCCAAAAAGGAAATTAACTTGAAGTACCTCTTCAAGGTTCGAAGTACTAAAGCATTCCATATCAAACCATCAGAGTACAGAAATTTCAGGTTTCCTTTCGAGGAAGGTTTTACAGAAGTCCCATAGGCTGGGGCAAAATTGGAAACAAAGGAACTGTTCCTCTCCATATCTTCAGAGCTTATTAGATTTATTCAAGCAGGTTCAGGAAGCCATAGAAATTATCCCCTGACCCACACTAAACATGTATCCAGATAGAGCATTTCTCAACCTCAGCTGTACTTGAAGCTCAATCACACTAGAGTTGCTATGTCTCTATCCCTACAAAGTAAAGATGTCAGACCAGAAGTATCTCGCCAACGATAATATACAGTCAAGATCAGTCCCTCCCTAACAGGTTGAAACCCCGTACAATCAAGGTTATCCTCAGCAGGTCGAGATTGATATCTCCAGTAGAGTAGGATTATCTCCAACAAGTAGGTGTGGGATTATCCCTAGCAGTGGAACGAATTCAGAGTTTCGTTTACCCTGCAGAGTCTGAACAACTGGCTCCTTTTCCCTCAGAGTCTAGGTCATTGACTCATTCCTCAAGCAGAAGTCGAACTTGTTGAGTTTATTTCTTATTTTCCACAAGCAGAGGTCGATGTTGATTCCCTCATTGCCTAATCCCTGACCAAGTTAGTGGAGTAGTTTTCTTCCCCGAGATTGTTTATCTCCATCCTCAGCGAAAAGAGCTTGGGAAGGTTCCCCAGTAGATCTTATTCATAATCCTTAACAGATAGCAGATTAAATCTTCAGCAGAGCGGAATCTCTGGCAGAGTAGATCCATCCCTCAATAGTCTACCTTGATTCCCCAACATAGTTTTCTGTTTCCCCGGAATGTTATATTCTGGCAGACCATCCAGGGCTGATTTCCCCGGTAGAGTGGAGTTATTTGTCTCCAACCGAGTTGTTAGTTCCCTAGAAGAGGTGTATTCTGGTAGGCCATCCGGGACGTTTTCCTCAGTAGAGTTTGATTTTGATCCCCAACGGAGTGGATTTGTGCTTAGTAGAGCAGTTTTACCCAGAAGTCTTCTCGGAGGCCATCCAAGGCTTGTTTTCCCCAGCATGAGTCTGTTTGTACTAGACGCGTCTAGTCTTTCCCCAGCGGAGTTTGGTTGCTTCTCTTTAGCATTTATTTTGCTAAAGTGGTTCCTTTGCATTTGTATCATGCATAGCATCCTCCCAAACACGTAGCATTTCCATTTCGTATGGAGCATTACGCCATATTCAAACATGTGCATTTGAAACATAAGCCAGGTTGTTACCTCTTTGTTTTCAGGTGTATCTCCAACAATTATCAGTATATTTTTTTCCGGCCTGTGTGGTATCCAGGCCTCTAGCAAGATCTTTGACGGATATGCTCATCTTATCATTCTCTCCAACAGAGTTTATTTATTCAAGTTCATATTTCCCCAACGAATTTCTTCACCCAGATGGTGAATCGACGGATGTTCTTCTCAACTTAGGGTTAAGCCGACCTTTGGGTTCGATGCTCGCTTTTATTTAGCGAATGATTGATGACGAAGTCAGATGATTTTGAGAACTGACGGCGAAGTCAGGTGATGTTGAGTATTGACGGCGAAGTCAGATGATTTCGAGAGCTGACGGCAAAGTCAGACGTTTTTACAGATTTTATGTTGAGTTCTGACGGTGAAGTCAGACGTTTTTACAGATTTTATGTTAAGTTCTGACGGCGAGGTCACATGGTTTTACCGACTTGATGTCGAGGCCTGACGGCGAGGTCAGATGCTTTTACCGACTTGATGTCGAGGCATGGCGGCAAGGTCAGATGTTTTTACCGACTTGATGTCGAGGCCTGACAGCGAGGTCATATGCTTTTGCCGACTTGATGTCGAGGCCTGACGGCGAGGTCAAATGCTTTTACCGACTTGATGTTGAGGCCTGACGGCGAGGTCAGATGCTTTTACCAATTTGATGTCGATGCCTGACTAAGAGGTCAGATGCTTTAACCGATTTGATGTTGAGGCTTGACGGCGAGGTCAGATGCTTTTACCGACTTGATGTTGAGGCCTAACGGCGAGGTCAGATGCTTTTACCGACTTGATGTCAAGGCCTAACAGTGAGGTCAGATGCTTTTAACGACTTGATGTCGAGGCCTGACGGCGAGGTCAGATGCTTTTACGGACTTGATGTTGAGTTCTAACGGTGAGGTCAGATGCTTTTACTGACTTGATGTCGATGCCTGACGGCGAGGTCAGATGCTTTTACCGACTTGATGTCGAGGCCTGACGGCGAGGTCAGATGCTTTTATCGACTTGATGTCGAGGCCTGACGGTGACGTCATATGCTTTTACCAACTTGATGTGGAGGCCTGACGGCGAGGTCAGATGCTTTTACCGACTTGATGTCGAGGCCTGACGGCGAAGTCAGATGCTTTTACCGAATTGATGTTGAGGCCTGACAGCGAGGTCAGATGCTTTTACAGACTTGATGTTGAGTTCTGACGGTGAGGTCAGATGCTTTTACTGACTTGATGTCGAGGCCTGACGGCGAGGTCAGATGCTTTTACCGACTTGATGTCGAGGCCTGACGGCGAGGTCAGATGCTTTTACCGACTTGATGTCGAGGCCTGACGGCGAGGTCATATGCTTTTACCAACTTGATGTCGAGGCCTGACGGCGAGGTCAGATGCTTTTACCGACTTGATGACGAGGCCTGACGGCGAAGTCAGATGCTTTTACTTGATATTAATGACTGACGGTGAAGTCAGATGTTTTACTTGATGTTGATGACTGACGGCGAGTTCAGATTTTCCTTCTCAGCTTCGTGTTGATTCGGCCTTTGGGATGTCATTTCCTTTGAAGTCTTAAATTGCGCTTTCTAACCTCCATGGTATATCTTGAATCATGAGATTGCAATGCTGCACCAGATTGTTATACCTAGTGCGACACATGTCTAAAGTCGACTGATAGTAACAAATAGAATCCACATGGGTGTCCAACAATTCGTTGAGCTGAGCCTCCTTCTCGAGCCACTGTGCACTATCCCTTTACAAGGTGTCGAAACGATTCCTCCATAGAGTAGCTATTTCTTGAGCGGTCTCCAATTCCAAACATTTGTTGTTCCACATGTCAGGAGTGACATATGAAGCTCTTAATGCTCCTTCCTTGAGTTGTCGCTCGTTTTCCACTAAGGTCAAAGCCTTTCTCAGTTGATTTTCAAGGTCCTCAATATCAGCTTCAAGATTCTCTCTTGTTTCTTTCTTTTCAGTAGAAGCTAATTCAAAGAAATGCCATGCTCGATCACAAGAAGCCTTGGTATCCTTTAGGCGTTGTTGAATAGTTGTTAATGATGTATCAGCCCCTTCGAAACCCTGCTGGTATTTGATTCTCAGGTCTATTTCTAATTTCAATTTCTTGTTATTCTCGGCCACTCGGTCTTGTTCAAACTTTACCTTCCTTTTGTATTGGCCATTCTCCACTTTTGCTTGGTGAATTTCAGCCTCGAGTTTCTGATTTTCTTTAGTCAACCTTTCTACCACTAACTTTAGTTTCTCATATTCTTCCATAGATACATGGGTGAGAGCAGGAGGTCCTTCTTGCATAGATGGTTCTGAGGGAAACGACAGTAATCTTTCAGCCACTCTGGCTAGCAACCATTGGTTGTATGGTTCTTTAGCCACACAATTCTTTGCCTTCAAGTCTTTCCTCCCTTTTGTATGAATCTTGGCCCATGCTTTAGCAATCTTCCTAGAAAATGCAGGATCTTCTGTTGTGGCGGGCAAAAAGAAGCTTTGAACTTTCTCTATTTCGGGCTCATCTTCCATAGCATAGCCCAATTGGCGCAATGCCATGAATGGGTTGTAATTGATGCAACCAACCCTACTGACTAGAGGTACATTAACGAACTCCCCACAACTAAAGATAATTTCCACATCGTAGTACTCTTGAGAATACCAAGCAATATCATTGGCTCCTAGAGACATAATACGCTGAGACCACTTCAGCTTCTTCTTGTTTTCCACGAACGGTCCACCCTTCGGTAGATGGGAGATGTACCATTTGAATAATAGGTGAGAACAGCATTGGATCATTCCAGTCTTCTTTTCACTTCTCCAATGAATAGAGTGGTAGACATCAGCGAGGAGGGTAGGGATAGGATTCTTCTGCATGAAGAGAATAATAGCAACGATGTCTATGAAATTGTCTACATTGGGAAAGAGGACAATCCCATAAGTCATTAGAGCAACAACAATACCAAACCTTTCCCAATCTCACATAGTCTTGTACTGAGCCGCTTTACCTAGCAGAAATTTCAAAGGAAAACCTTGAACCCCTCCCTTATTGGTTAGTCCTTCTTTGACCTCCTCTTTGGTCATGCGAAGAGTAAGAGCGATGGTAGGAGGCTTTGGTTCTTCTTCCAAGCCAGTGTAGATAGGTTGATCCTTAATCTTGATATTCAAAATGTGAGAATATTCCTCAAGAGTAGGGGCCAACTGATAGTTTTGAAAAGTGAAACATCTGAGAGGCGCATCATAAAACTGAGCCATAGCGAACAGAGCCCAAGTATCGACCTTAGAATGGATGAGATTAAGCAATTTCCCATACTTTCCCTGAAAGTTGATCTTGATAGCCTTTGGTACGTCAATCAGAATGTCTTGAATCAATTCCACATTTGGTTCTCTAAACTTGATGGAATTTGTGCTTCTCCTTTTTTGATCAGTCATTGTGTTCACCAATACCTGAGATAATCATAGTCTCTTAAGTCTCTTGATATGCGAAAATGCTATGCAATGCAATGTTTTATGAATGCACATGATAAAGCACAAAAAAGCGAGATCAAAGTCACAGGTCCTGCAAAACAATCATAAAAGGCATTTTTCCCATCGGGTGGGTAATCTACTGGTTTAGAGAGGGTATCCCAAAGGTTTTAAACAAAGTCCCATGTACTAACCCTCAAAAGTTTCCCATCAGAACGACTACTCGTAAGATGGTAATCCTTTCAAAGGATGAACACAGTGTTATGTTTTAGTGATCCTTGGAATAAGGTTCTAAAAGGTCCTCAGAATCGCAGACTCCCAAGTTAGAATAAAAATGCCATTACGACTACTCGTAAGACATAATCATCCCAAAAGGGTCTCATCTGAGCGTGGGATTCGATCCAACTCAACGAGTCCTAAGTCTTGCAAATCAGAAAGAAACCACCTCCTAATCTTAGTCTATACTAGAAAGCTCAGGTAGAAAGCTTTATCCTCACAAACCAATCCAATAAAACCTAAAAGGTTAGAAAACACAACAAAACATAAATAAAAACGGATAAATCACACATGCGACAAGAAAATTTGGTTTGGCTTGCTAGGTGTCCCCAGTAGAGTCGATAGTTGTTGCTACTCGAAAAATGTATCGCACAACGACGGGGAGGCGGAAAGGGATGGACAGAAGAGTCGCCACCGAATTTTATTTATCCTATGAGGGGAAAGGAAAATATCGATAAAACCTAAAGAAAAGGAAGGATAAGATGGTCTCGCAACCAAGAACTGGTTCGGAAGCCGGTTATACGAGGGGAAGGTATTAGCACCCCTCGCATCCATCGTACCCGATGGGAACCATTTGGTTGTCAATGTGTGATTATATCTGTTTAAATTTTACGCTATAAAAGTGTTTTCCAAAGGGTAAAGAAAGAGGGTTTAGAAACTAAGAAAGGAGGCATCGGGGAAGAAGGGAGAAAGAACAGACTCGGTAGGACTTTGCAGTCCTATGCCTATGTATTCTCAATAGATGTGAGAAAGTCAAAGTCGACGTAGTTCGGGGAACTACAGATAAGGGGGAAAGTGCTCGGCAAGGATTGTGGTCCTTGTGCCTACGTATCTTTACTTGAAGAAGTAAAGAATCAGAGCAACCGTAGTTCAGCCTACGATTTGTTGATATTTTTATGGATGATGCTATCGTGCGCATTCTAGCAGTTTAGGTGTTTTGCTGCTCGCATGTGATGAGACTTATGCGTTACCTGTTTGCGATAGAACGGACGTAACATATCCTTTTTGAAAGATTGATTAGTTTTCGCCATGCGAGGCAAGATGTCACGTTTGATTTGTTGAATTGTTTTTAGGGGTGAGATAAGTCCTTAGATGGTAACCCCTACGGATAGTACCCAATTCTTTATCTCAAAGCTTTTTTTGTTATGGAAGGTGTGGCAAACGTAGCGTCTTTGTATTGAAAGACAAGTATCAAGACCACCCATACTAAAGTGAATATCCTGACACTTGGAGAGGAAGGAGACTACACTCAATCCTCTCTCTTTAATTCAATACAAAAAGAACTTCATTCTCTTATTAAAGTATTTTGGCTTTGAATGGTAAGTGCTTTGCAACTGTAAACCCTACGGTAAATGTCAGCATTCGGGATATGAGAAGGCCTACACCTAACCACTTCACGACCAATCAAGTTTTGTTACGAAAATGAGTTTGAAAATACACTCAGTGCGTGACCGAGGTTTTAGGTCATAAAGGTTTCGGAGGGGAGTTATGAAAGGAGAGAGATGGTAGATAAAGATAGGTGACGGATAAAATTGTGTCTACGTACTGAAAAATGAGTATCAAGACCACTCACACTACAGTGAGTATCTTAACACTCAGAGAGGAAAAAAGTCTACACTTAATCCTTTCTTAATGTAATTCAACACGAAGAGGAAAAGATTTTTATAATTGAAGGTATTTATGAAAATGAATTCGGTACGGGGCCGAGGTTTTTTATGAGGAAGATATGCAAGTTCATGGTGATAACCAAAAGAGAGTAAACCCTAGCACGTTAACTAGCATGGGATGCAAAAATCTCACAAAAACATCAAGCGCATTCAAAAAGAAATCAACAGGAAGTAGGATAACTATCTCAATGAAGGAAAAAATTTCCACATAGACAAAAGACATCCCAATTAATAATAACAAGTAATATTTTTACACCACATGAAAGTAGATATTAAAACAAATATGTTGCAAAAAGAATGGACAAAAAAGGATGAAAGATGAGAGAGTTATGATTTTTGAAAGTTTCATGAATTAATGCACAAATAAAACAACAAGCAAAAAATAAGATTAAAAAAAAGTGCAAGGGGTGGGAGTTGAACCCACGCCCCTTATCTCACTCATGCGTGTGTAAGGAAAATGAAAAAAGGACAAAAGGGTTGATCCTCCTCAGGGATCGAACCCAGGTCTGGCTGGTGAAAGGTGTGTTTAAGAGTAAGTTGCTTACCACTGGGTTGGCTATACATCCGTTGATATAGCCATCCCCATAAATATATAAGGCGCACTTTTAAGGATTTCTGGGCAAATATGAAACAACAAGAACAAGCATTTTACCACATACGTTTTGATTCACAACTTACTCAATTCTTAATGGATTCAAGTGATATTTTAGTCAAAATTGGGTGTTTCCAAACAAGGAATAAGATGGTCCAGATGGAATTTTGAAATGAGTCCTAGAAAATAAAACACGATAGGGGTTGCAAAAATGGTGATTTGGTTGCATTTTGAGGTTCAAGTCATGTTCTAAACATTTTTAGATCAAGCCAATTACACACACACACACTATAAACATGCCACTGAAGGAAATTAAGCACAAGATTCAGTTCAAAACAGCCTGTGGTGAAAAGTGATGTTCAAATTGCAATATTGACATGTTTAATGCATGATGGAGGTTCCGTTCAGGTTTAATGCACAATTAGACCAAATAAGTTATGCACACAAACTTTAAACATGTTGAAGGACATTTCTATGCCAAAAATTCAAACCCAATCTCTTCAAAACAAAAACTGATATGGTGATGGCTCAATTGGTTTGAAAATGCATTTTTAAAGCAATGAATCACATTAGATGCAAACAGGTCCTATCAATCATTCATACACATTGCAAATATGGTATCAAGGGTGATTGAATCTTCAAGACAAGCACATAGCAAGCATAGCAGCATTTTGTCATTTTGATGCAAAACAGTTTTGGTTCAAAGATGCAGCAGGGCTGTTTTCCAATGAGATGCTATTTCATGATAATCAGTGGTGCATATTCATTACATACAAGTTCAAGGCTGGCCAAATGACAGTATGCACACTTGAAATATATTACTCATGCACACAGTTCAAAGAAGCATCTCCAATTCCTATTGAATCTCAAAATGGTTATTGTTGCAAAAATGTGAAAATGGTTTAAAATGCAATTCATTGTTGGAGTTCAAAACAGGAGTGATTTAAGATGGTGGATCAACATGAGCAAACCATGAGTATGATGATGAAAGTATTTTGACAAGAAATTGATGCAAAGCAAGCTTGAATTGAGAAGTGGCATAATGAGTTGCAAAAATGGGATGAGAATGCATTTTGAAAACCACACACAACTGTGAGATCAATTTCAAGCGAATGGTACTGCACACACAACACATGTGTCATAAAAGAAGTGCAGCATATTTAAAGCTCAAGCAAAAATCATCAATCATGGATTTGGCATAAGCATTGCAAGTGAAACATAAAAATGCAGCAGCTGCCCTGGCAGCATATTGGCAGATGAAGAGGAATCATTTTTGCACATGGCCTATGGATCTCAATCATGTTGATAATGATGCTCTCAAGACAATAGATCAAACAACCAAGTTCAGGCCAAGAAGAGAAGTAGGAATTCATCATGACAGCATTTTGTATGATTTGAAACAGCAGGCCAATCATGGATGTTCACATTAAAAGTTGATCAATTAAAACATGAAAATTATGAGGCATGCTTGGAATATAATGAGCAACACACATGTAAACATCACAATGTTAGACACCAACCAAAAAAAAATACCACTGCTAAACTATGCCAAGATTGGAGAAAACATGCAAGTTAGAAAGCTAGATCAAGAAACACACATAATTGAAATGGGAAGACCCTCCTAACACATTTAAAACATCATGTGAAATGTGTCCACACTTCAAAATTGCTCACATATATCATGGAATTGAAAATCAAGTGTCAACTGCCCAAATATTCAAAAATGCAAAAATTTGAAGCCAAAACTGAATTGGAGCAGACGAGGTTAAGTAGGTGTATACAACAGTTCAACATATGACAGGGAATGATGCTAGCACCTAAGGTACTCATGGAATGCACATAACAAGATAATGGACACCAAAATGCAAATTGAAACAAGCATAATGAGGGGGTTGTCATGACAGAAAAAATGAGACATATAAAAAAGGATTGATTCATGCACATACAAGTTGTAAAACATACTAGAGGTTCAATGTTTCATGAACTGGCCTAAAACCAATCAAACCAGAAAAAGTGAAGTGTGTGGCAGTGGTTTTCAAAACAATTGCAGCAGCAGGGCACAAACATAATTCAGTTGTGAATCAAAAGTCTCATGTTGATAAACATCATACACACACACCATAAATGTGGATGAGAGTGAGTTACAACTCAGAAAAGATGCACATGACAAGCAAGAAAGATATTGGCCTGTTCATGGTTAATTCTAGCTTAAAAATGCAGTTTAAAGGTGAAATGAGAAAGCAGGCAGTCATGGACCAAGCCAAACATCTACACACACTAAAATCAAGCACAATGATGAGTTACAACTCAAAGATTAGGCAAATTGCAAGCAAACCAGAATTTTGGTATGTGGTGGCTCATTCTAGCATGAAATACAATTGTGAGTGAAAATGATGGAACAAGCAAGAACAGATCAAATTATCAATGTACATGTATCATTATCATGGTAAGGAATGAATTTCAACTTATAAAATAAACACATGACAGTTAGAATGAAAATTGGCATGTTGTTGTGAGAAATGAGAAAAACTGTCTTGGCAAGTATTTGGCACAAAGAGACATTTTTCAAATTGGGAAGTTTTATGTCAAAATAAGAACATGCACACATCATAGATGTGTTAAGGAAAGAGTTTATGCATTGAAATAAAACTCATAACAGTTAGAGCAAGATTTTGGTATGTTATGGGAATGAGAAACAGTTTTAGTGAACCAATGTAGCAGCAGGTGGTATTCATGACAATTGGGCAGAAATGATAACACATACATGTTTTAAATGAGTAAGGCAATGATAATATGCACATGGATCAAGTAGAAAATGATTGAAACAGAATGTGTCATGTTTGGCATCATGATATTTTGAAAAATGCAGTTGGGAGGATGCTATAGCAGTTTGAGCATTTAAAAGATTTTGAACACATAGGCACCACACACAATCCCTAAACATAATGACAAATGAATCTCCAATCTTAAAAACAAACAAAGATGCTCCACACCAAAAATGACATGTTGAACCAAGTTTGACAGCAAAAATATCTCAAGACAACCCTAAAGTTCAAACTTCATGCTTCTCACATTTCCACCAAAGCAAACATCATGAATCAGGATCAAACACTAAACAAAGACTTGAGGCATAAGAAATAGCAAGCAAAACCACTCAACACCTATTCATGGTAGTGATGAGCAAGATGACACAAAGAATGCATAAGAGCCAAAACAAAAGCCATATTGGTTCAAACATGATCAAGGGCAGGGGGATTCTATGAGTAACTTATAAGTTGAGTCAAACATCACTAATGAAGCTAGGTCTAACAAGCCTAGGGCAAGTTCATCAACATTTCAACATTGACCCCTAAAACTCTCAGATGACCAAAATCTCACACACAAGCTAAGCATGAAATCTAATCACAAACTTGGTAATACAAAACCACATATCATTTACAAATGACAAAATATTAATGAAAACAAAGTATCATGATCATGGAAACTAGAGTTCTTGACAAAGAGCCACAATGGGGCAGCCATGGCTACATTTTCACAAAATCATCTCAAAATGACAAAACATGATAATGTATGATTAGTGAGGAGTTTGAATATCAAATACCTCTTGTAGACATGCCTTGAGCAAGCTAAAAGCTTAGAAACCCAGAGATATTTCTTCCTTTGCAAAGAGATAAAGCTTGCTTCCTCTTGAAGCAACAAACCAACTTTCAAGACAGTTGGAGTTGTGTGATTTCCAGCTGATTTTTTATGGCTTAGACACTTGAGATATGATGTATAGGAGGTGTTAGGAGTGTTAGAATGGTAGGAAGTGGTTCAAGTGAGATATTGGCTTTCAAAGTGGAAGAAAGTCAAACTAATAGGGTGTGGAGGTTGACTTTTGTGAAAATGATATTTTTGAGAGGTTTTAGTGTATGGATACCTTCTACACCATATTTAAGGATGTGTGGATGATTTTTAGAGGCTTGGGGATGGTAGAAATGGTCTTGAGCAGAATTTTGCTCAAGACAGCTTTTTGGTAAAAATGGAGGTTTTTGAGATTTTGATATTCTTAAGGAATGAGAAGGATATGAGAGCTATTGCTTCTCTGGGTTTTTTGAGATTGCTCTAGTGTGTTGAATGAAGTAGAGGATGGCTCTATTTATAGGGAAACATGAGGAGAGGGCAGAATTGGAAGTTTGCCTTTTAAGAGGGAAAAATTGGCAAATTGTTCAAATCTTGCAAAAGTGGTTTCTTGGCCTCAAGGTAATCAGAAAGCAAGTGGGATGAATGACTGAAGTGAGGCTAAAGGGCTAGGGGTATGGCAGCTACAAGACTTTCTCACAAAAGTTTCTCTTTCACCTTTTTGATTTTTTTGAATATTTTAATGCAACTTGCAATGCTACTTGCCAACTCTCCATTTCCTCATTCTTCTGCATTTTCCAATCAACCAAACCTCTACACATCAGATAAAACATGATTAAGAAAATTGGGAATGGCTTAAGTGGCTGAAATTTGAGTTTGTGAAGAATCATCAATGTGGGACTCAAGTGTTAAAAGCCCATCTTGTCAAATTCATAACTCTCAGCTCATAAGGGTTATGGAGAAGTTATACCATAATTTGAAAAGCCCTCAAGTAGCTCTATAACTTTCATGTTTTGGGAATTTCCAAATTCTCAAAGGAGATCAGCCAAAAAGCCTCTCAAAGTTGCTGAAAAACAAGCTTAAAAGTGAAATTTCTCTAAGTTATTTTCCTTTCTTGAAATGAATTTGATCATAACTCCAAATATATGCATTTTCTGATCATGGACCACTTTTTGGCTTTTGTAGGATTTGTCAAGAGCTTTCCAATGAGCTTTGAACCACCTCAATTGGATGTGTGGTTGAGGAGTTATGGTCTTGCCCTTTTCAAAACCCTAATTCCCGATTTTTGCAATTACTTCCTAACCCTTGATCCAATGGCCATGAAATTTTATGGGGAGGTGTAATATGACATAAGGAACATTTTTGATTCACATCTTGAAGTCAAATTCCTTGTGGTTGAAAAGTTGACTTTTTAGTCAACCGTTCGACCAATCGGTGACTATCGAGTCGACTGTTGACGATCCGGGTGTCTTGAGGCCTTGAATCTTCTTGAATGGACTTCACTAAGCCATATACACCTTATGAATCAAGATTGCATCATTAGAACACCTTTCATATCAAAAGTCAAGCTACAGTTGACTTTTTCTGATCGAAAAACCCTAATCGGGCCTGAGCTGCAATGTTTTTAACATTTGGGGCCAACCTCCAATTGAATTCATATTTGAAGCAATGTAGCATCCTTGAACTTATTTCATTGGTAATCAATTCAAGACGTCGACTGATCAAACCATTGAAACCTCGACTTTTAACTGTGCGAAAACCCTAATTTCCCCTTTTTGCTTGGATACTGTGCAGATGAACTGGATGATCATTCCAATCCCACTATGACTTTTGAGATACTCAACAGGCTTTTCCTTTCTCCCTTTTGTGCCCCTTATGAATTCCCTCTGATGATTCTTTGATGACTTTGTGATAACAAAACCCACCTGATGGCTCGTACCGATGCTTTTGATAAAAAAAAGAGGGTGGGCAAATTTAGGGTATGACACTAGTTAGCTTATTATTGTCGCAACTATCAGATACCACCTTGTCTCCTCGGGATTTCTGTTCCACTAAATAAGTTTATTTAGTTACTGTTTCTTTTGCGGTTGGCAAATTTCCGGGTTCTTGGTATTCAACCGTCATATACCTTGAATGTTTGAAATTCGTTTGCTTTTCATCCCTTCAGGTCCAAGTCGTTTGAATAGGGGCAGCTGTTATACCCCAAAATTTGACCAACCTCTTTTCTTAATCTTTAGCTTATGTTTCATTGCATTTTAGCATTTTGCATTTGCATAGCATAGTTCTTACAGGGGATCAAGTGATTATTTGTGTCATATCCAAGAAGAGAGCCTTATTGACCACAAGTTCAAGCAGAGGCATTGGTAGAGGTTGTTGTGTGCGTGTTATCATTATGGAGATATCAGAGCTCCTAGAAAGGAGAGGTGTGTCGCAACATTATCAAGGAACCATCAGAAGGTTGCCAAGGGGTCCATGAAGATTTATCATTGGTAGAGGCTTGTTGAGTACCTCAGAGGTCATTGTGGAGTGGGAATGGTCACTCAATTCATTTGCACATTGCCTAGGCAAAAAGGGTGAAATTAGGGTTTCACTTTTATTCAGGATAAATTTATTTTCGGGAGCAAGACTTTTTTCCATGGTTTTCCATATGTCCTAAGGTATTTGGGGATGAGATATTGACCATCAATTTTAATCAGAAGAGCTTCAATTGATCAGTCAATTGAAAATCAGCAGATTTGGGGAAAAGTCAACTGTGCAGTGAAAAAGTCAACTCTTCAATCATAAGGAACTTGACCTCAAAGTGTGAAGCAAAAATGTTCCTAATGACATATTACACCTATCCATGAAGTTTCATGACCATTGGATCAAGGATGGAGGAGTAATCGAGAAAGTTGAAAATTAGGATTTTAAAAGGGGCAAGACCATAACTTCCTAACCACACATCCAATTGAGGTGGTTCAAAGCTTGTTGGAAAGGTCTTGACAAATCCTAGAAAAGTCTCACAGGGGTCCATGTGCAAAAAATGAGTAGATTGGGAGTTATGATCAAAATCATTACAAGAGGGGAAAACACTTAGAAAATTTCTAAGTTTTCTGGCCTTGCAAATCATGTTTTCAGCCAACTTTGAAGGGCTTTTTGACCTAGTTCTACTTGGAATATGAAGATCATGTAAACAAGAAAGTTGTAGAGCTCCATGAGGGCTTTCCAAAAAGTACTAGAACTCCTCCATAGCCCTTATGAGTTGAGAGTTATGAATCCAGCAAGTTGGGGTTTCAACACTTGAATACACCATTTCAACTTTTCCACAAATTCACTTTTCAGCCACTTGGATCATCCTCAACCATTGGATCATGTCTTAATCTGATATTTAGAGAGGTTGATGGTTAGAAAATGCATGAGTTGAAGGCTTGAAAGGCTTTGCAAGTTGGCAAGCAAGTTGCCATTATTATATTTAAAGAAAACAAAGAGGAAAGAGAAACTTTTCAATGAAGTAACTTGCAGTTGCAGCCTCCCTACTGTCTAGCCTCATTTCAGTCACCTCCATGACCCCTATGCCACTTGATTTGTGCATCACCTTGAGCCAAGGAGTTGAGGGTACAGCTGTGTTGCGGTGGAAGTAGGATATCAAACTATTAATTAGTTTGAATCATAATTCTTAATTCACAACCGCTCTTTGATTTATCCGAAGGAAAAGGTCAAAAGAGGGAAAACCTATTTTTGCATCGTAAACACAATGCGGGGAGAGACCTAGGTAAGGGGTTGGTTAAATTTAGGGAAGGTACTAGCACCCTAAACTTCTGTAGTACTCTACAGGAACCTTTTGTTTATTGTATGCTTTTTTATTTTATTATCTGTTTGATGTATATATATTGAGCTAAGGGATAAAGTGACCTAAAGACCTAAGGGTTAGTCCTAAGTTTACTCGGCAAGATTCGCATCTTGTGCCTATGTATCCTAGATAGGGAATGGAATCAGAGTAAACGTAGTTCCCTTCAAAAGGGAGGTTAGAAACTTCTTGACTATGGTCAAGGTTTCAAGGGGAGTTTGAAACTCCTATTTCTATGTTGAATTTGTTAAATGAAATTAGGGTTAAATTAGGGATTCCACGGCGGGAAACCCTAAACAGAGTACGGCGACTCTTTGACCTAATGCTAGGGTAAAGGGTATTTTCGTCCACGGCGGGACGCCTAGGCTAAATAGGGCTTAGAAGCTGTTGAAACTGGGGTTATTGACTCGGCGGTCAAATGGCTAAACCTAATTCCTTCGGAGGGAAAATAACGGTAAAACATGCAAACATGGCAAGATATTATATGGCAGAAATTAAAATGCAGAAAGTAAAGAAAGCGCAGCGACGATCATTCGCGTAAGTTACAAATCCCCAAAAAAAGAAAGATAAAATAAAATCGTGACCATGGCCTCGTGTAAATTACATCCATGGAACAAAATAAATTAAAATAAATATGAATCGAAATCTATGTATAATCTGAGGAGAGAAACAGAGAACATTAGTGAAAAGTTAGACGGAAATATGGCAGACACAGTTTATATTAAAAGAAACACGAAAATGCAATTTGGAATTTTTATTATTGTTTTGTTAATTTTTATATTTTGTTTTTATTAAAATTTTAGTCTTAATTTTAAAAGGTTTTATTTTTAAATAAACAAAACTTTAGTTTTAACTTTTTATCTTTAGAAAGTTTTAATCTTAATTTAAAAAGAAAAGTTTTAATTTTAATTTTTAAAAGAGAAAGTCTTAAATTAAAAAAAAAAAAAAAAAAAAAAAAGCTCTAATCATAAGTTTTGTTTAAAAGAAGAAGTTTACATTTAAAAAAACTAGTTAGTTTTACTTGAAAAGAATATTAGTTTTAAAATTTTAAAGAAAGTTCTAGTTTAAAAAAAAGTTTTAACCCTTTCTAACATGTTTTAATTTTTAATCTTTAAAACTTAATTTTAACATAAACAAAAAATGTTAATTTTAATACTTAAAAAAAAAAAAGATTTTAATTTTAGGAGTGGGTTAATTTTAAGTTAGTAAAAATGTTTTCACTTAACTATAAAAATGTTTTAAACACTGTTTATTTATTTTAAAAAAATTGCTAGTGGTTAGTGTTTTAATTAAGAAAAAGTTTTAAGTTTTTACTTACTGTAATTATAACCAAAAACTGGTTTTAGTTATAATTCACAAAAAGGATTTTTTTTAGTTAGAATAAAAAAATGGTTTAAAAAATGAAATGGAGGTTTAATTATTTGGAAGAGGTTTTAATTGGGATAACAGAAAAGCTTACATTTCAGTTGCCGGTTGGTGATGCTTTCACTTGTTCTTCGCCGGCGGCAACGGTTCTCGACGAACTTCTTTGGATCTCTTTTCCTCTTTCTCAAATGGAGGTGATGATGATGAGCTTCGAAGCTCTTCTGAACCTCCAGATCTTGACAGCCGCCGTTTTTCTTTTTGTCTCCTTCTCCCCCTTTTCTCAAATGCAACTCATGTTTATATAGGTAACAAATTAGGGTTAACTCTAACCTAATGTCCACTTTAAAGCCCAACTTAAACAATTAGTCAAAACTAAAACAAATTAAAACAAACTTAAAACCCTATTTATTTACTAAACATTAAAAATATTATAAAAAGAATAAAATATTTTCTAATATTTTTAATTTTATAATTTTTCGATGTTTTATGAATAATATGAAAAAAAGTGAAAAAAATAATTTAAATAAAACACGAATATAATAATTAAATAATAAAAAAACTATTTTGTTATTTTTTTTTTATGAAAATAGAAAAGTTAGAATAAAAATAAAAGAAAAAACAAAAAATGAAGAAGGTAGGATTCGAACTCTCGACCCCTCACACTCATAACTCCTTACACACGGTCTCTTGCCAATTGTGCCATTTTATTCATTCGAAATAAAGTGGCACTAGAAACCATGTAAAGGTAGGACAAATTTGGGGTGCAACAAGCTGCCACAAATCTTGGACACATTTTCTTCTAAAATCTCCCTCCAAAGGAAAATGCAAATCTGCCCCTTGATTTTTCACCATGGTAAAGCTTTCCATTTTACCTTTCCACTTGGTATTTAAGCTAAACAACAGCTTGAGAAAATCCTAGCCATCATCCTGCATAGAGAAACCAGAAATGTAGCCTTCTTTCAACTCTCTCATTGTGTGAACTTTTCATCAAAAACCACAAAAAACTGTTTTGTGCAAGTTTTATACCAGCCTTCTTTCTAACCCTTAAACCATCATAAAAATCATTCACACAACCTCAAAATCATGTTTAGAAGGTGTTGCAGCCATTAAAACCAGCCAAAAACCTCATTTCCTCAAAAGTCAACCCTCAACCAAGGAAACTTTGACTTTTCACACAAAATCAGACAAACCCTTGCTCAGGCCTACTTCACCCATCTCAACACTTCCAACACCTTTAGTTTGAGGTGTATCAACTATCCAAAACATTCAAAAACCTCTGCATCACTTGTTTTTGGATTTGTCACAAAGTTTTTTCCATTTTTCTTCAAGTATAAGAAAGCTGCTAAGTTCTGCTTGATATTGGCTGGAGCTCTTCAAGGAATTCTCTTGCTGCTAGTTTGCTTTTGAAGACCTACAAGAGGTATATAGCTCTAAACCTTTTCATCATGCATCATGTTTATGTTCATTGATGTCAAAATGCTTTGAATATGGTAAGCTCATAACTAATGTGATTTAAACTTGTGTGGTGTTGTCTTGAAGTTGTAACTATCATTTGAAGCATATAATGAATTGATGTTTGATGCTTGATATTGTCATGTCAAGCTTGCAATTGTTTCTGTTTGAGCTGGTTTTGTGTTAGAATTTTGGTTATAGTCTTTTTAAACCATGAGCAGATTTCTGCATAATGTGTGTGACCATTGTTACTTGCATTAAAGTTGCTAGTCATGTTAGGCATACATTTAGTATTGGTTTCTGTTTAGACCAGGTTGTAAGTTGTTTGAAACTTTGTATGTGCATGTGTGGCTTTTGTGAAAGCATTGTTGTTGGATTTCATTATGTATGTTGTTGAAACATGATTTGGTGGGTGTATTAGCTTTCTGGCCATGTCTTTTGAGTTCATGCTATGCTAAAGTGTGAAACTGGTGGATATGTGGTGATGTCATGAAAACATGTTTGAGTGTTGATTGTTAGCTTGTATTTGAAATATTGGTTTATTATTGTAATGATGAATCTGTTGTCATTTAATAAGCAACATTGTTATGTTGGCTGCTACAAGTTTGTAACTATATGCAAAGCATACTTTTTAGTGTATTGATACTTGCTCTTAGTGGTGTAGGCATGGGACAGTTTGCATAAGGTTTTTGATTTGGTAATAATGATGATTTTGTTGTTGAACTACAGTTGAGTTATTACTTTGTTTACATTAAACAAGCCTTTGCGTTATGGTGACAGTCTATGTGGTTGTTTCTATTTTCAAACCAACTTCTTAATTCTTAATGTTAGAAAACTCTTAAGCCATGCCATTTTAAGTGTGTTGTTGGATTTGTGAGTGTCTGGTTGGTTTGTGTAAAGACATTAATTTAAGGCATAGCAATTGAAACAAGGATGCCTTATTGCTGAACCTTTTTTCCTTGGTTTGAATTTTGATTTTGCTGCTGCCTTGAGGTTACTGTGTTGATTGTGTTGAAGTGATCCACCTGACTGTTGGAGCATTTGGTGATTAACATCGTTATGCTGATATTTTCCATTGAGAATTCATGACTTTTTTAAGGTTTTGGTGTGTGATTGTATGTTCTTATGTTGATCAAGTTGTCATTTTCATTTGTGAAATTCAACTTTGTGCTTGATACTTGAGGGTGCTGGCTTGAAGCAGGGAGCCAGGTTTGCTGTCATAAGGGTTTTAAGACTTGTTGTGTACCTCATTTCTAATTAGATTCTTGAGAGGAGGTTTGATAGTATAGGTTGTTTGAGTTTAGGACTTGTGGTTTCTATGCTATTAGGATGTAGTAAGGAGAGGGTTGTTAACTTATTGTCTTGTATGTGCAAACATGCTCTGATTATGCCTTGTATGTGCCAACTGTATTGAGTGAGTCCATGCTTGATTCATGCTATGTCTTATTGTATTTTGATGTGAATCATAAGAAATTTCTATCATGAGTTTATTGTTTGATTGTTATCATAGGTCATTTTGCATTAGAAACAAGTGTGATAAGTTTGTAATGTTTAATTTTGTTGCAACAGCATTGAGAATGCCATGACAGCATCTTTAGACTTTGAATTTTTTGCTAACAATTTGAGATTAGAGGTTCAAGGGTGCTGATTCATGCTGTGTTCAAATGTGTCATGCTTGAAACTATGCTTGATTTGGATTTGTAACATTCTGTTTTGCACTTTCAACTCAAGAACAAATTTTGCAACCCACACACCACTTTCAATTCTTGCATAATTTGGATGCATCTTTCTGCTCAAACTTTTCATATACCATGTTTAGAATGTGTGCACATCATCTATTTGACCCAAGCTTGATAGGATTGTACTCACACTTTGAAAATGCATTTCAAACACAATTTCATCATTTTGCAACTCATATGTCATATGTTGGTTTGCCTTGAATTTGGACCTCCTTGCTATCTGAAATCAATTGACAACTTATTTAGAGCATGTGCAGGCCTTTGATTGGTGTTAAACATGTCTGTTTTGAGCCATCACTTTGAAAATGCATTTCCAAACACATACTTGCATGTACCATCGTGTTTTAATTTATGAGCATCATTTCAAAATTTGGTTGGCACCATTGTATTCCTCTGGAAAAATTAAGTGAGATGGACTTTTCTTTCACTGAATTTGGATAAGAATTGGAGGAGTTGTGATCAAATCGGTTTTGCCAATTTCCACTTGCCTTGCCTTGCATTTGCCCAGTCTGTGCGCGCATTTTTGGTATTTGTATTAATGGGGTGGCTTGATACAACGGATGTATCGCCACCCCAGTGGTTAGCACCTTGCCTTTAAGTCACTTGCCATGCCATATGTCCTGAGTTCGACCCCTAGCGGGGGCGTTTTTTACCTTTTTTTTTCTTTTTTTTTTCTTTTTTTTAATATTTTTCTCTCTTTTTCCATCCACTGGCACACGCATGTAGGTGGTTGGTTTGACTTTATTTTGTGTTTGTAACTCCAAGGTCTTGAGTTCAAGCCTTGGGTGGAGCATTTCTTTCTTTTTAATGTTTTGTTTACTTGTTTATTTTATTTCCTCTTAATTGTTTCTTGTTTTGTTTATTTATTTTAAAATAGTTTTAAATGTCATAAAAATCCAAAAACAATCATTTTCAAGTATTTTAGTGTGTTAAATTATTTTTCTTCTTTTTATTTTAATTTTCATTTTATTTGTCATTGTATTTTTGAATTAACAAATTAATGTGCTTTGTGGCTCATCCTTTATTCCAATCAATTTCTTTTCTTTCTCGTTTCATTTGTGAGTGAATTATTTAGTGTTTACTTGGCCTTGTGCCATGATCCCCCTAGGATTCCTAGTCCCTCCGTTTAGGATGGGAGTAGGAGAGACATTAGGTGTTCAATCCTATGCATGTTAACATTAGGGTAGTTCTTTCCCTTTCATCCCGACTTTAGGAGCATTGTGCATGACAACATTAGGGTCCAGTTTTCCTTTAGTTTGTGTCTTTCTCTTCTCACCTCCTAAACAATCCAAAACACTTAATAAAGAATAATTTGTGTCGTACACTACGAGCCTTAAGTACTTGAGGAATAATGGTTGGGGGCCTCCTCTCAACTGTCTAGAGTGTTTAGCGTATGCCCTTTGGGTGATATGCGACGCATTCGCTCTCAAGTCATAGTCTTTAGTGCGACATGAGTTTCAAACCATAACTCAATCCACTTCTTGTCTTAAAAAACACAAAAACAAAAAAAATCAAATCTTTTTATCCTTCGGGATCTTAATATGAAAATCATTTTCAGAAAGAGTGTGTTAAGCTTTGGTTCCACCGCAAACAGGCATCGTCCTTAACTGCTGAAATCACTGTTTAACCCTACTCAATTAAAACACTTGAACCAACCTGTGGTCGTGTCAGCCCGAACTACGTTTGCTCTGATTTCTCGTACCAGACGAGGATATGTAGGCACAAGACGGTGATGCCTTGGCGAACAACCTTCCTCCACCTTCATCCGCAGTTTTCCGAACTACGTTGACTCTGACTTTCCCGTTGCACGAGGGAATACGTAGGCATAGAGCGGCGATGCTCTATCGAGTCTCTTTTTCTTTTCTTTGTCCCAGTGGCCTTTAGAATAGATAGTTTACACCCATAGTATAGACAACAAGCGTGGATCCCATTGAGTACAATGGACGTGAGGGGTGCTAATACCTTCCCCTTGCGTATCCGACTCCCGAACCCGAGATTTGGTTGCGATGACCTGTCTTATTCCCTTGTCGTAGGTTTTCTCTGGTCGTTTCCTTTCCCTATCTTTGGGATAAATAATGAATGGTGGCGACTCTTCTATCATTGTCGGCCCCTCTTTGCAGCGATGTGACACCAGCTCCTTGGGGATTCTCGACAGCTACAACAATCATCAAAGTAGGGACTTCACCAGCGAGGACAGCAAAGGCATCGACCATATTCTCCGAGAACAGGTCACGTTTGAAGCGTTGGTTTTGGTACTCTGCCCACCATACACTAAAACCCTCTGTTGTGAAAAAGGATGGTTGAAAAGAAAACACAAGTAACTCAAGGCGCTGAGTCGACCTAGCAAACTTGAGGCAGTTCTTGTGGCCTGTCAGGTTTAACCGTCGACCAGCCCACACGATGTTAGAGGAATGTCGTACCAGGGATTTTGGCAGCAGTTGGCTCAAACCAAATTGTCGGGCCACCAAATTAGGATGGTAGTTCATGAACCCATAGCCTGTGTTCCTCGTCTCAATTCGAAACGACAACATGGTGGGAGTCAGAAACGCCCTCCATATGGAATTCGACATTGCTGTCGTTTTTGGGGAAGCACTAGGAAAGGAGTTTCTAAACTATGACAGATCAAATTGTCGATGTACAAAAGGAGCCATGCCAAGAACGAAGGTGGTTGCTTCTACAAACATGGTGTGGTATTTCATTAATAGAGTTTTGTTAGAGGTTTCTTGCATAGTCATCAAGGCGAGTCGAACGTCTTCTATAGGACAATCATTATTCAGACGCTGCATTGTTGCAGACAAGGGATATCCCAGCTGATGCTCGAATGTGGCGTTAAGCCAATGCTGTAACAACCACATAGGCTCTGAAACGTTCAAGGCATTGGTGGTTTCATGAAGGAGTTTTATTCTCAAGGCCGACAGACCAAGAGAATGATAGAGAGAGGATAGTAGAAACTTACCCAAAGATACTTGTGACCCTCATGTATTTGGATCGCCAAGTTGATATAACTCTTGGCTATTTGTAGAGAGCCAGGACAGAAGAGGTAGTAGGACAACCATAGAGTGAGAAAGGCGATGTGCTCTTCATCCGACACTTTGTTGGAATCTTTATAATGATGGTCCTCTATAAAGTTTTGGAAGCCAACACGCTCGAAGTCGAAGGTGGCGTCCGTCTCCAGGGTCGGATCAAAGGTTTCATCCAGAGAAGAAAGACCCGTGATGGCCG
Organism: Lathyrus sativus; assembly: GCA_963859935.3. Taxonomy (NCBI): domain Eukaryota; kingdom Viridiplantae; phylum Streptophyta; class Magnoliopsida; order Fabales; family Fabaceae; genus Lathyrus; species Lathyrus sativus. Next base: position 486,695,068 of record OZ012741.1, on the reverse strand, counting down.
CCACGTCGAAGAGCGTTGGCATCAACATGCCACAGGGGAAATAAAACGTGTTAGTCGACCCTTCCCCAAAAAACATCGACGCCAACAGTAAACAAGGGTTGACCCTATGAGCATTCTTGGAGAGTTGAATGGCGTCGAAGATGCCAGCTGTCTTCCATTGAGCCTGATGTTTGCCCTGGACCTTGTTCAACCAGGAGATGTAATCTTTGTTTCCTAGGGTAGGCATCGACCTAAAAACAGAGGCCTTTGGCGCCATAAACTTTTGGTCGAGGGTACCACCTTTCTGGAAAGCAAGGGGAATGATGGGAAGAAAGCAAGGGAAAAATGCCTGAAGCTCTTCATGGATGGGTTTTTTAGTAGGGTACGACCCATAGAAAGCATACAAATTTCCAACAACCGCAAAAGGGATGATAATCTGGCATTGTCAGGTAGCTACCACCGCGTCATCAACGGACGTCGGATTGGGAAGGGGCCTAAGGGCATCAGCTTTAGAGAGAACAAATGCAATAGGGTTGTTTTCGGTAGTGTGAGTGGTGGAAATGGTTTAGGAAGTCATTGAAAGGGAAGGTCAAAGAAATTTTGAGGGCAAGAGTTTGCAGGAAAGAAGAAGCGTGAGAGAAGTTGGAAAAAGAAAACCAAATATAGAAAGAGGCTATTTATAGGCAAGTTGGCAAGCAGTTGAAAAAACAAGGTGTGGTTCCAATTCTAGAGTAAGTGAGAGTAGTTTAAAACCCATAACATTAGGATGCGACCAGGCATGATTAGATTTCTTGGAAATCGTGGCGCAAAAAGGCTCCATTATCACGTCAGACTATGGATGACGCATGGCTGACTCGACAGAAAAATAATGATGGTATTGTTGGGTCATTACCAAGACGCAGTTGAAACCTTATAGAACCAAAACACCAAGTTCCTCAGTCGACAAAGTGCTCAGTCGAAACTGGGTTTTAAGGGGGCATCTTGTTAGCTGGAAGTTTCGACTAAGGAAAGGCGACACAGAGATTGACTTGTGGGTCGACAGGCTAAGAAAGGTGGTAAAGAAAATGATGTGAGGCGACGCCAGCAGAGGGAGTTTTGTGAGTCGACTTAGACCTATTTCGTCGAAGATGTCGACTGATGGGCAAGGTAGCCGACACGAAGTAGAAGAACGTTTGAGCGGGAAGAAAATTTGAAAAGTTGAGAACATGGGAAGTTACAGAAGTGGTGGAAGGACACGTGGCGCCACCAAGATCAACATAGCAGTTATTTTATTTTTCTATTTAGGCAATGCCAATGTTCATTTTAGGGGACGTATTTTATAACATTGTAAGGGAAAAACACTATGAGTACCAAGTGTTAAGAGAAAAGAGTTTCATTCCTGCAAAATGTATGACCGCGTCCACATTTCCTTTTAATAGCAATTTATATTACCAACTTTAAAGATTTCTTGTCTTTTATTTTTGTCTTTTCTTGTTTATTCATTTGTCTTTACTTAAGTCTACACAGTCTTTCTCAAATTTGTCTTCAACTTATTCTAAACAACATCATTCCACCATCATCTTATATACTCGACCGGTTTATTCTGGGACTTGTTTGGCCGATCTCGCAAGTAAACCTGCGTTAGGAGGTCAGAGGTTGTTCGCGCGAAAAATGTGTGCGAACAGTACTGTCAACTTGATAGATATTCTTCCTTTTTCTCTCATATGCAACGACGATCGTGGGGGTTTCTAAGCATGGCTTCATGTATGAGGCGAGCTCCACTTAGATCGAACAAAGTGAAAACCGATTTTTCTGAATCGTTGTCATATTTCATCTTCAAATTGACTAGAGAGGGCCACTACACCCAATGTCGTGAGGAACAATCTCCCTATGATGCAATTGTAGAACCTTTCACAAATGATCACAAGGAAATGCACGTTCATGATTCTTTCACCATTCCCTTCCTCGAAAGAAACTATCAGCTCGATAGTTCCACATGGAAGAGCGTAGGATCACTGAACGCTAACAGACTCTCGCCTTCATACAACTTCAATCTCGATCGTGTAACCATAATCTCATAAAGGTTCCAATGTACATAAGAATGTAGGAGCTCTTTTCATCAATGAGGATTCCTGATACTTAATTGATCGTTATGGTGGCGGTTACGACCAATGAAAGTGTCACATTATGAGTCTCATCCATTTTCTCGCAGTCTAGAAACCTTAAAATATGTTTGTCATCCTTGTGCCTTTTGTTCGCCATCAGTGAATTGAGGGATCTTCGTGGTGGAGGTTCTTTCTCAATAGAAGATTTGTCGTCAATTAAATCAACAAAGAGGAAAGGGAAAAATCTTGAGGTTGGGAAACATGTGGTTTCTTCAATGGCTAGATTAGGTGTTATCATCTTCTTCAAGTAAGCTTGTTGTAGCAGTTCGTGATTTTGGAATTCGTAGGAATCGAAAGTCGATTCCCACAGACATCATTGTCGTTTTATTAAGGAATACAAAATATATGGTGAATTGATGAAATAAAGTCTTAGTGCGAGGAATCAAGCTTTTGGTATGATGAAGAGGGAATAAATTTGCAATGTTAGCACTCAAAAGTCTAAGTCAGCAAATAAAAAACAAAATAATATAGTAAATTATGGTTAGAACATACCTCGGATCTTGCATGGAATACCTCATATACGAGGAACATTAAAAGATGCCTTATGCATCCCAACGTGAAATGCAGAGAATTGTTAATAATATTCAACAGTAAATAACTAATCGTATGTCACATAGATCAAATACACCTCTCAAAGTCGTTGATGCATTATACCTCAACAACTTTATATTTTTGGACTAATGATTAGATCTCCTTATTATGAGTCGGGTTGACTTGGGACAAAGTTTATATTCTTTACAAGATACCTAATTCATTCCAACAAACAAACAAGATACATGTAAAAAATATGTAAATCCTTTATATATTAAAAGACCATAAATATTTGAGTATTTAATTAAAAACTGAGAAAGTATTAAAATATAATCTCATTTACGATAATACTGATATAGATTTCTTTATGGATTTTTTTTCAATGGAATAGATATGGTCAGAGTTTGTCATGTATCAATAATTTTTTTTTTAAAAAAAAGTGACGCATATAGCACAGTTTTGCGTTTAAATTCCAACGTTGCAAGCAATCGATCTCCTTCTAACCTTAAAAACGCAGAGCACATTTCAACAATTTCACACTCTCCTTCTCGTGGATAAGATCTTAACAATAATATCTGATTCAAAGGGACCCACATCTCAACAACAACCTATTAAGGATCATTTCTGGTTGTGACTCAGAAACCTTTATTTTCTTTGCTTTATTATTATTATTATTGTTATTTCCACATAATTATAATAATTAAATTTCGATTTTTAATTTTGGGGCAAAAGATATTTTGTGGTGAGTGCGGTTTTCATTGTGTTGTTGAGTTTCATTTTACATCGTTAATGCGTTGTGACGTTTTTTGTCGGATTCTTACGATGTTTCTTCTCTCTGTCGTGTTTCGCCGGCTGTTTTTGTCTTGATCTATAGATTGTACAATACAGATTCATTCGCTTTCTGCAAATTTCAATTTTTCTTTCGCAAATTCATGCGATTTTTGTATAATTGAATTGCAGCCACCGATTAGATATGATATGTTCGAGGAGTTTCTAGATTCATCTTCTCTCGTATCCTCTATTTGTCTGTTTTATAATTTGATTGCGTCAAGGTTAGTTTCAAAAAGTATCCTGTTTTTGAGTACAACCTGTTTGTTTTATTGCTTCTGTGAGCTTTGCGTTGTTTGTATATAGATTTATACTCGTTTATTCTTTTACTTTGTTTCATGCCCAGATCTTTTTGAGCTCTTATGTTTGTGAAACTATTTTCCTTTTGTTAGATTCGATTTAATTTTCTACCCCTTTTTGATGGTTGGTTGCCTTAGTTTAGTTCTCTGCATGTCCAGATTTTAACTGAGCGGAATTATTTTTGTTCCTGCAGTGGATTAGTGTTGTTGGTGCAAGTCAATGGTTAAGCTGAAATGAGAGAATTTGAATGAGAAAGAAAATTGAACTGTCTCGCGATGGAGAATTCTTACAAGGCTAATGGAAATGGATCAACTGAAAATGGATACTCTACTGCTAGGCGCACACACTCTTATCATTCCTCATTAAAGGGTTCGTTACCGTGGTTGGATATACGGGTGTTTTATGTAAGAGTTTGCAAGTGTGAGTTTGATAATACCACTCCTGAGGTACTCACTCTTAACCATGTTCCTTTAAATCCTGATACCCTTCTTGAAATTAATGGTGTTCGAAGTAGTATATACTCTGATGGGATGTCAACCCTTCTCAAGAGGGATAGAGTAGATCGAAAATCAGAAGAAGTTACATTTGTAAGCACGGATAGTATAAGGATGAGCGGTAGTGTGAAGTTTGATGTGTTTGATAAAGATAATCTGCTTCTTTTTGGTTCTTTAGAATTATGTAACAGCAATGGTGTTGTTAAAGAATCAAATTCTAATGGACAAGTTTGGAGTATGAAGTGTGAGTCGAACATAGTTCCTGGCACGAGGTTCTTTAAGGAGAAACAATTGTTGTTGCCAGAAACAACCCTTCCAACAATTGAGGTCTACATTGCGGGGTCCTTCTCCGGTACTCCAATCATCTTAACAAAGACATTGCATCTTAGTTCTCAAAAGAGACATTCAAGGAAAGGGATGTTGAATGCAATTCCAGAGAATGATGCAAATGAAAATGGAAAGGATCCTTCTTCTGCACTTGCTTTGCAGGTAATTAGTACTCATTTTATTACATTTTAGGCGTGCTTCTTAAATTCTCCTCTTTAGCTATTTTAAGTCGTCAACCTAGTTAACTCCATGCTCGGTTACTCCTTGTCTGAGTTAGTGATGTCAAATAATGGCGCTATAGCACTATGGCATAACGGAGTTCTATTGTTTGGTGATACACAATTCAGTACACGAGATTGTAGTGGTGCTATAGCACTCTAGTTTAGTGGAATTTGATCAAACATTTATTTTTTTGCGATCTGCGATTGACAATACTGGTCTGACTCTGAATTTGTTTTAACTGGCTCAATGCAGTTTCATTGAGTCTTTTGGAACATGAGATAGTTTAACAGATATAAGTATTTGTGTTTATTAGGAGATGGAACATTATAAAGCTATGATATAACTCTATTATATTTGCTTTCTTTCTGAACTTTTGTTTTCGGTTTTTCCTTTATTTTCTTGCTCAAATCTGTATTGTGTTTGAGAAATAGCTTTTCCCCCTCTCAAGCACTTGCAAATTAACATCACACTCCCTCGAATAGTGTTTGCTGAAGGTGGTTCCCTTGACAAGATGTGCACAATTTATAACTAAACCAATTGGAATTTGAAGAAGATCCTTTTTCCCAACAAATTTACAGATGATCCTTTTTAATATTTATATGTCAATGCTGCAGGGCCCAGATTACATGCAGGATAAACAAGAGGACGAGGATTATCACAGCCTTTACACAAGAACAGCATACGCTGACGGCGAAGATGGCGAACTTTCATGGTTTAACGCTGGTGTTAGGGTTGGCGTTGGTATTGGACTCAGTGTTTGTCTTGGAATTGGCATTGGAGTCGGCATAATGGTTAAAACATATCAAGGTGCCACTGGCCAATTCAGAAGACGGCTACTGTAAACTACTCAAGCTTTCTTCTCTTGATCCAAATAAAACTAACCTTAGCTTTGTTCATCTCCATCTTGGTCCAAAGGCAACTTGTTAATGTCTTGTCCATTGAGTGCAGAATATTTATAAATATAATTTTGGCTTGTTTGTGATATGTAATATAATATAGTTTTGTTTTTTGTTACATTATCTACCAGTTATGATGTTTGAGTAAAGCATGAAGTTTTTGATTATTTTCTCCATTTACTTAAGTGGCAATAAGTAATAACATGATTTAAAGGGGTTTAGCCTTGATTTTCACTTTCACCCCATGTCTGGGGTGTTGGTGGTGACATTGCAACCACAAATCATAAAAAAGATGGAAAGAAAAATAAAGAGATTTTTGCAATTTCTCTCCTGGAGAAGTTGAGATGAAATTAAGTGCATGGTTGGATACATGATACTCCCTCCAACTAACAATGATCTATCCTATAATGATATAATGATCGAGTTAGTTAACTAAATAAATGAGTATAAATGAGAAAGAAATTGATATTTTTACTAAAATATTTTAATATTCTCTCATATTTTATAATAAAAAAAACCACTTTTTAAATATATTTAATATTTAATGTATTTGGATTATATATAAGTCAAATATATTGATTATTTAATATATTCAAAAAATAATTTTTTTTATAATAAGAATCGGAGGAAATTTTAATTAAAGTATATAATATAATTAGAAATGATATATTGAAAATTAAAATAGGTCATTTTTTTTTAATATTCTTTATATTTCAAATAGACCACTTATTATGGGACGGAGAAAGTTCGTGCATTCTAAAAAAATAAGTGTTGTAGTTGACATTTTTACCTATATTAAAAAAATATAATAAAATAAAGAGAGAATAATGATTTCATCAAATTATCCTTATCAAGTATTGATGTATTTGAATTATCATTAATGCAAAGTAGTAAAAAAGTAAAATAAATTTATTAATTAAAATTTAAAATATGATACTTATTTTGAGAAGAAGGAAATAGTATTTTAGGAAAAATGCTAACAAATGTTTCAGAGAGATTAAAATGATAAGTTAAGCATTATTTAAGAGATTAAAAATATATATTTTTTAAAATACTTATATTTAATTACTGAAAATATAAATAATCAATTTTAACATAATATATTTTTTTTATTTAAAATTTTTAACGAGTGCGTCGTATTTTAATGAGTAATTTTGCTTTGAATTTTAATTTAGCTAGTAAAATTATATTTGACATTTTATGTCCCTACTAATAATTCATAGTGTTGGTTTTTCCAGATTATAAAGCTAGTTTATAGATAGTCATTGAATGAAAAATTTTGAGAGATATATAATAGTTCTTTTCTATATTAAAAACATAGATAGTAATGTTAATCAATTAGTTAAGAAATTGAAAAAATATTTTGTATATCCATCATAATAAACTAGTGAAAGACTTGCATTTGCACGGATAGCATAACAATGTATATTAAACAATAAGAATAGATCACTAATATATCAAATGTTTTAAAGATTTTACTTCAACACCAACCTAATATTACCATTTTTAATGCAAATCAAATCTAATTAACTGTCTTTATAAATACAATTTGCATTAACATTATACAGGTTATGTATTTGACATGCACGATAAAAATTATTGTAGTAAATTTGTCACCATATTCAAAAAATATTTTTTGATGAGAAATTAAAAAAAAAAAAGATCAAACTTGTTTTAACTTTGTAATATGTAAAAATAATAAATTTATTTTTTCAGTTTACATTTTAATCTCTTTAGATTATCTAAATTCTTAAAACACCATACAAGAAAATGAGTGGTGGATAAAAGTAGCCATCTCTTGTTCACACAAAAATCGTTGGTTAGTTGGCTACAGATACAAACATCCAACACTCATAACTGAATACAGGATTTGGGTGTCATTGTTAACACCCTGTTATTCCTTGTGCCCCTTATTTTAAATAAAATGTTCTATGCCGTACTTTAAAAATAAAAATAAAAAGTTCTGAATGTGCCTTACATTTTCTTAACCCTCAATTATTCATCGGTCGAAGGTGTACTTTTTGGGGTTTTGCGAGGAAGACTGTACATTCATTGGTTCGGCCTTTATTTTTTAATTTTTTTTATTTTAAAGAATTAAGTTAATTTTATCAATTAATATAAATAATAAATATAATATTTTAATAATAAAATAGTTTTTCTTTTTTGAATATTCTAATAATTTTTTTATTATTTTTAAAAATTAGTTATAATAACTAATTAATTTAATTTTCTTGAAATATGTTCTGGATTGTATTGGCACCTGCCCCACAACTGAGTAAGGCTCAATCCAGTCTAGTTTAAGTCCAGGCCCAATACGACTATAGGGTACAATATAGTCGTTGGACACAATATAGTCGTTGGACATAATATAGTCGTTTGAGCACATAGTCGTTGGGGACACGCCCCTCGCGCGCTTGACAATTCACGCGACCAACTGCCCTTCTGAAAGTCACGGAGACAGTTGGACCAAGACAAAGATCACGCGCTAGATATTCCACCTGGCAGTCCCCCATTGACCGACCATATATTTCGGTTACATGGAAGACCTTGACCTCACGCTGGAGAAAAAACTTATAAATACCCTATCTCTTGAGAGGGTCAGATATTCTAATCATTTTTGCTCATACCTATACATTCGTACTTGCTTTTTCTCTAACCCAAACACTTATTTTGGCATTGGAGTACCTTGCATGTACAACCCCCTCCTCTCCTACAACCATTGTTGTTGCCTTACATTGAAGGCCAAGACGATCCATTCTAATCACTCCAGATCAGTGACGCCGTCTGTGGGAAAACCAGCTCCCGCGTCTTTTTGAACCAAGATTTCTCAATCTTCCCAAACAAAAGACCAAAACTACCTCTCTGAACCTTCATCGTCATGGCCTCCCACCGTAATGACGTCTAACAAGATTCCTTCGTCGGCGTTATGAGTTGTGGCGAAACCCTCATTCTCAGAGTTGTCACCGGAGAAATTGATCGCAGGTACGAAAAACTAGAATCCCTGACAACGTGAAGCCTCATGTCCAAGATTCCGACCATGTATGGGGTCCTATCACCGTCCCACAAGATGGTGACCCTTGCACAACGGCCCTCATCGCCGCCCTCAACAAGTCCAACTATTTGCTCTTTCAACAAAGAGAAAAAAATCCACTTGCTGGAAAACACCACGAGCGACGAAGACAACGCAAGTGGTCCCCTGTCACAAGAAATCATGGACACCCGCATTCTACGCGGATTGGAGAAACCTCCCCCTTTAGCTCTCTATGATGGTACCACCGACCCTGGTGACCACATAGAAAACATTATGGCCATGATGCATTACCACAATGTCCCTGGAGCGATCAAATGCAGGTTATTCCCCACCGCCCTCAGGAAAGGGGCTATGACTTGGTACAAGAGCCTTCCTCGGGGCTCGATCGCGTCATGGAGGAGTCTTAAGGAGTAGTTTGCCCGAAACCTTACTACCTCCAGGCACCACCCGAAATCCGAAGCTACGCTTGAAGGTATCGTCCAGGGCAGGGACGAACCTCTGCGCAATTACGTCGACAAGTTCACAAAAGAAGCGGTCGGAATCCGTACAACCGACCACATGAAAAAGTATCTGCAAGATAAGGGATTGAGTTCGAAAAGCGAATTCCGCAAGGCAGTAGGACTCAAACCTCCTTGCTCTCTAGCCAAACTTCTCTGTCGGGCACAATCTTATATTCAATACGAAGAAAAGGAAGTCGTGTGTAAGGCTAGATACTCGAGGGACCAAGAGAGTTCCAGAGCATCGAAGAAAGACGAAGCAGAAACTTCCAGGCGAGACAAAGACAGGCGACGAGACGATCGTCCTCGAGATCACAAAGGTCCTGCAGGTCGATTCACCGAATACACCCTATTGACCTCTCCCCACGAGCATATTCTATCTGAATATATCAACACCAAATTCAAGCAAGGTGGCGTCTGATTCCTCAAGCCAACAGCTTCAAGAGCAATATCGGTCGAAACAAATACTGTTGCTTCCACCGCAGCCACATCCATGTAACAGAAGACTGCGTCCACTTGAAAGATGTTATTGAAATCCTCATCAAAGAGGGCCACCTAAAGCAGTATACGAAGAAAGAAGAATCCCCCCGAGGAGAAATGTCATAATCCAAGAAAGATACGAAAGCCTAATCTTTTAGCCCTCCCCCTCTGGTCGCCATGTCTATATCACGACTAGAGGACTTTTTCATCCCCAACGGGTTCGAAGGGTCTTCATATTTCTCTGCGCACAACCCTTGGGAGGCCTTCCATGGCACAATGGTTATTTCCTGCGGTGGATACAACGAACTCACAGTAGGATCAATATAGAGAAAAATCGAACAACTGATCGACTGTAGTCCAGACCGTCTATCAACACTCGAAAAATTCCGAGGATGATCCCAGCCAATCACTTCCTACCAAGAAGAGATCCCTGGAGGCTCCCCCAACTCTCACATCCTCTTCTTATCAGATCCATGCTAACCCACAGTGACGTCTGCCGAATCCTTGTCGATCAAGATAGTTCGGTAGACATCATGTACACCATCCTATTCCCCGCCCTCAAACTCGACCAGAAGAACCTGTCCCCATATGTTGGGTCAGATCTACAAGGATTCAACGGGGACACAGCTAGACCCTAGGGATACGTAGAGCTCCAAGTTACGTTCGAAGAAAAGGATGCTGCCAAAACAATTAAGACTCAGTTCTTAGTCATATACTGCCCCTCCTTATACCAATGCATCCTGGGGAGACCGGCACTCACCGAAGTAATTGTTGTCCCTTCCATAATTCATCTTAAGATGAAGTATTATACTAAAAAGGGGCATGTCGCCACTCTGCACGGGGATATCGAGGCCGCAAGATGATGCTTTGAAGTGGCTACGAAAGGGCAAAGTTCAATCAATGCAGCATCACAGAGCGTCAAACGGGCAAGAGATGAAGATCTTCCCAGGGAAGAAAACCAGCCCAGAAAGAAGCCAACGCTTCGGGTTCATACTATCGACCTCGACAGTCGGATCCCAGAAGAAGGCGAAGAAGATACTCCAGTCTCCATGGGAAGCTCATCCTCCTTGGTTGTTATGCCCCCAACCCCAGATGGAGAATTCGAGGTGATCACGTTCGGGGACGACCCCAACTAACCAGTCAATATTCGCACGAGACTGTCGGATGAAGTGAAAGAGCAGCTAAAGACTTGCTTGAGGAACAACGTTGACTTGTTTGCTTAGAGCTCCGCTGACATGCCCTGCCTCAGCCCAGAAATCGCTTGCCATCAGCTCACCATCGACCCATCTGCTCGGGCGATAGCATAACGCAGGCGCAAGCAATTCGACAAGAAGACTAAAGCGGCGAATAAACTTGTAAAAGACCTCTTAGAGGCCAAGTTTATCTCGGAATCCAGGTATACAACCTGTCTATCCAACATTGTATTAGTCAAAAAACATAATGGAAAATGAAGAATGTGTGTTGATTATACCGATCTCAACCGGGCTTGCCCGAATGATGCATACCTCCTACCTAGCATCGATAAACTAGTGGATAACCCCTCCAGTTTCAAACTTCTATCCTTCATGGACGCCTACTCGGGATATAACCAGATCCTATGGTAGAGAAGGACAAGAAGTGCACCGCTTTCATGACCTCGTCGGACAACTATTACTACAATGTAATGCCCTTCATCTTGAAAAACGCAAGGGTCAAGTACCAACAAATGATGAGCAAAGTCTTCCGATCACAAATTGGAGACATGCTTGAAGTATGCATAGACGACATGATCGTGAAATCCCAAGAGGAATCTGATCATACACTCCACCTGCAGAAGGTCTTCGACTAAGCTAGGGAGTGTAAAATGCGATTCAACCCAGAAAAATGCACCTTTGGCGTACAGGCGAGAAAGTTCCACGAATTCTACCTCATTGAAAGAGGGATCGAGGCCAACCCCGACAAATGTCGAGCGTTTTCTGAATTCCCCATAACTAAGTAAAAAAAATCCATACAATCCCTCAATGGGATGCTCACCTCACTATCTCGCTTCGTGGCCAAATCCGCCCAACACGCCCTGCCTTTCTTCAAGCTCCTTCAAAAAGAGGCAATGTTCGAGTGGGCGAAGGAATGCAAGCAGGCACTATGCCACCTCAAGCAAACATTGTCCAAATCACCTGTTTTGTCACGACCAGACAGCGGGGAAATGTTCTACCTTTATCTCTCTGTCACTAACGAAGCCATCGGCACTGCCATCATTCGAGAGACTCTCGACGAGCACAAGCCAATATATTTTATGAGCAAAGCCTTATAAGGACCAGAACTTAGATACCACCAGACCCCTCTAGATCGGGAACCTGCACAGATCCCTCCCCGTCAAAAATCTTGTCTTACAGAAAGCAGGGGGGACAGGGTGAATTTTCCCTCAGCAAAACCCAGGCCTTCGGCCGAAGACGAGCCAAGGTCGTCTCGCTTCCTCTTCTTCTGAGGACGGGGTAGGAGGGTTAGAGGTACTTCCCGGTAATGAAGAAGGACCGACGAACTTCTCCAGGGTCGCATGCTGCCGGACAGTATCCACCCTCGAGGTCGAAACCTTTTTGACGTTTTTAGCTGCGGCGGACTTGACCAAGCATTCACGTAAACTTGACATCTTTCCTGCAAAGAAGAGACAAAGAGGTCAGCACGACATAAAACACCAAGAAACAAATTGAGCACGTCATCTATACCTAGAAGCTCGAAAGCCTCGGCCTCAGTCCGGCAATCAAGAAGGGCTTTAGTATTTATATAACGAGACGCCCGAGCAGGCTCCCCATCTTTAGAGTAGAGTATGTTGCCATCCTTATCCACGACAACAGCAGGGGTAAAGCTCTTAATGAACGATGTCAACGCTCAAAGAGACTTCTTATCCTCGGAGCAAAGTTGGTCATGCTTCACAAGGAACTGGTTCGTCCTATACCGAAAATGAGCGTACACCCATCCCAAGGGAAACTTTGATACGGGGCACACCACATCCCGACCATCTTCCTTTAGCGTCTCCATCGTGACCAAAGAGCTCTTGGCCGCTTTGGAAAAGCGATTTACGACCAGAAACCTAAATTTTAAATTTCGAACAGACTCTGAATATGGCTAGAATAGCCTGCTCTGCTGCTTGAAAGACACCTGATACACGGTCGCGCGCGGATCAAAACCGAGCGGTTTGAAAAATATAGTAAAGCGGCGGTAACTCGGATGTCGATTCACAAGGATTCTTATTTAAAATAGCCAATTGAGACGAATTGGGGGGTTTGTTTTGATTAAGAACTCGATTAAGAAAGTAAAAGGCAAAAATAAGTGATTTTAAAACAAGTGATTAGAGACAGGTAAATCCACCGGTTCGACTCCCAACTTATCATCGGTTATTACAATTCAATATTTTCAAAAAGGTTTCAATTCCTATTCGATTGCAATATTGACGAACAAGCGTCGACAATATCGCACGACTTTTATTCCTAATTACCGAATTAAGCAGACGGTTAAAGATTTGCGCAAATTAACGAAAAAGCTAAGTTAATCCGTGATTGAGGTAAGGAATATTGATCGACCAAATTAAATCCAATTTATCTTATAATAACGAATTAAGCAAATGGAATTATAAAATAATTTGGAACGGGATTAAAAGAAATAAAACACAATTGAATTGAAAATAAACCTCAAAGAAATTACGGGATTCAAAACCGGCGGATTTTCCCTTAGGATTAGTTCGCCATGAAAACAATGAAAAACAAAATTCGGAAAATAAACTAGGATTAGAGTTTTGCATCACAGCAGCAAGCTTAAATAGAAAACAACTGAGACAGAAACCTAAACTAGGCCCGCAAGGAAAACTACATTATCACAAGTCAGAAATTTCAACGAATTATTCGAGACTTAAGAAATCTGAATCAGCTCCTTTGTGCAATATGAAAGTTATAGATCTTTTTCTTAGCTTTCCAACAACTGGTAGAACGCCTCGATCCGATTCCTGTAGCTCCAGTTATGAATTTTTACTAAAAGCTGCTAATGCTGAAAAATAATGAACGAAAATTAAATAAAGCTTAAAATAAAATAAATTGTAAAAACATCATAAAACATGAAATTAAACAAATTAAACTGTAGAAATGCCTAAGTCTAAACATAGAGGAAGGTACATTAAAATGCACTGATCAAATTCCCCCACACTTGAACCTTTGCACTCCGAGCAAAGTATTGTCAAAACTTATGAAACACAAAAACATTCAGATACTCAATCTAGTCTGTGAACTCCTCTTTGGTCAAGATTGCATTGATAGGTACTACTTTTGCATACTAAGGATATCGTAAGGTACTACTTTTGCATACTAAGGATATCGTAAGAACACAAATCCGCAATTTTGCGGTCATAAGACTCCCTCCTATACAAACCAATCCAAATCATGTCGTCATGCCTAAGTCTAACTTACTCATCCTCCTTTTTCCTCTCTTTCATTCTAGTGCAATCACATTAAGCCCTTTATCTATTCACACGCATGGTAACTGAGCTTGTTAGTGACTATGATCCATATATTTTTTTTTCTCAACAATTCAGAATTAGATACTTTTTTTTCTTTTCTTTTTTTTTCTTCTTTTTTTCTTTCTTTTTATTTCTCTTTTTCATCTTTTTTTTATTTTTTATTAAGCACATGATCATTCACTTATTTGCATCAGCTCAATTACTTAGCATGTGATTTCTAGATGGTGCTGACTGCTAGATAAACTACTTAAGAGCTATTAAAGGACGAGAACTCAAGACTATGTCATAACAAGTGTCTAAATCGATTTCCATATTTGGGAGACTCACGGTGTTAAAACGATACCGATCTTATGAAATTTTCCCAAGTCTCTACAATCTGACCTCCAATCGATCTACAGCCCCAAAAATTTCAAAAAAAATGCATTGTGTTTTTCTAAGTAAATGACCTTTTTTTTATAAAAGGAAAACTGACGAAAATAAAAGAACTAAGAAAAATAAAATAAACGAAACAAAAGGTTCCCTCCCCCACACTTAAAACAGACATTGCCCTCAATGAAAGGGACTCAATTAAAGAGCAAGAGTGAGAGAAGGAAAGGGTGCTCCCTGATTATACTGCAGTGTAGTTGGGTGCTTCCAAAGAACACTCTTCTATGGTAACACCTTCGGGTATCGAACTCTCATGGAATAGCTTCAGCCGCTGTCCATTGACCTTAAAAACTTTTTCAGTACTTGCACTTTTAATTTCAACTGCACCATGGGGAAAGACATTAGTAACAAGAAGGGGCCAATCCATTTGGATCGAAGTTTCCCAGCCATAAGCTTAAGGCGGGAGTTAAACAGTAAAACCTGTTGGCCCACAGAGAATTCCTTCCTAAAAATCATTTTATCGTGGAAGTGTTTGGTTTTCTCTTTATAGATTCTAGAGCTTTCATAAGCTTCTAGCCTAAGTTCTTCAAACTGTTGTAATTGGAGTTTCCTTTCACTACCTGCTTGTTGCATCTCCATATTACAACTTTTTACCGCCCAATAAGCACGGTGTTCTATCTCAACAGGAAGATGACATGCCTTACCAAAAACAAGTCGATAGGGAGACATCCCTATTGGTGTCTTGAAAGCTGTTCTTTGAGCCCATAGTGCGTCTTCTAGACGACGACTCCAATCCTTCCTGTTCGGTTGCACCATCTTCTCTAGAATCTGTTTGATTTCTCTGTTAGAGACCTCGGCTTGCCCATTGGTTTGTGGCTGATATGCAGTAGAGACTCTATGTGCAACTCCATACTTCCGAAGCAAAGCTTCCATGGTGTGGTTACAGAAATGCGTGCCTTGGTCACTTATGATAGCTTGTGGAATTCCGAACCTGCAAAAGATATTAGAATTGACAAAATCTGCAACAACTTTAGAATCGTTAGTCCTAGTGGGGATGGCTTCTACCCACTTTGAAACATAATCGACAACAAGTAAAATATAGAAAAACCCAAATGATACCGGGAAGGGACCCATGAAGTCAATTCCCCATACATCAAACACCTCACAGAAAAGCATAGATTGCTGAGGCATTTCATTCTTACGAGTGATGGTCGTACCTGCTATCTGGCACTCTTTACAAGTGCGATAAGTCTCATAAGCATCCTTAAAAATGGTTGGCCAATAGAAACATGAGTCGAAGACTTTTCTTGCAGTACGTTGCGGGCCAAAGTGTCCTCCTACTTGAGTGGCATGAGAAAAATTCAAAATTGAGTCAATCTCATAGTCGGGGACACACCTCCTAATAACCTGGTCACTACAGAATTTCCAAAGATAAGGATCATCCCACACATAATATTTGGCATCACTCTTGAGTTTGTGACATTGTGCCTTAGATGCACCTGCAGGAAAAACACTAGCAACAAGATAATTAACAATATCAGCAAACCAAGGAGTAACTCCTTGTAAGAGTAGCAACTGCTCATCAGGAAAATCATCCTGAATGGGAGAAGGATCTGCGTCTTGCTCTATTCTGCTCAAGTGGTCAGCTACTAGGTTCTCGGCGCCACTCTTGTCCTTAATCTCCACATTAAACTCTTGGAGCAACAACATCCACCGGATTAATCTTGGTTTTGCTTCGGGTTTATTCAAGAGATATTTCAAAGTTGCATGGTCAGTAAAAACAACAATCTTGGAACCTAGCAAGTATTGTCTAAATTTTTCAAGAGCAAAAACAATCGCTAAAAGTTCCTTTTCGGTGGTTGTGTAATTAGTTTGTGCAGGATCCAACGTCCTAGAAGCATAGTAAATAACATGGGCAGCCTTGTCCACTCTTTGTGCAAGGATCTCTCCAACTGCATAGTTAGATGCGTCACACATAATCTCAAAAGGGAGATTCCAATTAGGAGGCTGTATGATGGGGGCGGGGGTTAGTGCTTTCTTCAAGAAATCAAACGCCTGCTTGCATTTCTCATCAAAAGTGAAGGTCACGTCGCTCTTCAACAGGTTTGAAAGGGGAAGAGCTATCTTGCTGAAGTCCTTTTTGAAGCGCCTGTAGAAGCCTACATGACCAAGAAAAGAACGAATCTCGCGAATGCAAGATGGGTAAGGCAATGTAGAAATCACATCAATCTTGGCAGGGTCAACTGAAATTCCTTTTTCAGAAATTATGTGTCCTAAAACAATCCCCTGGTCCACCATAAAGTGACATTTTTCATAATTTAGAACAAGGTCGGTTTTAATGCATCCCTCTAAAACTATATTCAAACTGTTCATGCATTAAAAGAAGAGCCATAAACGGTGAAATCATCCATAAATACTTCCATGCAATTTTCGATAAAGTCAGAGAAAATGCTAATCATGCACCGCTGGAAAGTGCCAGGAGCATTGCAAAGGCCTAAAGGCATCCTCATGTAGGCAAATGTACCAAAAGGGCACGTGAAAGTAGTCTTTTCTTGGTCTTCAGGTGCAATATGAATTTGAAAGTAACCTGAAAAACCATCAAGAAAACAGTAATGTGATTTACCTGCGAGTCGTTCGAGCATCTGATCAATGAATGGCAAAGGAAAATGATCCTTTCTAGTCGCCTGGTTCAATCTCCTATAGTCAATACAAACTCGCCAACTATTCTGAACTCTAGTAGGAACAAGTTCATTCTTCTCATTTTTTATCACAGTAAGTCCAGATTTCTTTGGTACAACCTGCACTGGGCTCACCCAGTTACTGTCGGAGATAGGGTATATGATACCTGCTTGCAATAGCTTGGTTACCTCTTTCTTCACCACATCAAGAATTAAAGGGTTAAGCCTCCTTTAGGGCTTCCTTACTACCTTAGCTCCTTCTTCAAGTAGAATCCGATGCATGCACCTAGCGGGGCTAATACCTAGAATGTCCGCCAAGGTCCACCCTATTGCCTTTTTGTGCCTCTTTAAAACCTGCAAAAGCCTACTTTATTGATCGAAATCAAGGTTAGCTGAGATAATAATAGGGAGCTTCTCATTTATGTCCAAGTAGGCATATTTGAGACTTTCTGGGAGAGGTTTGAGCTCTAAAGAAGGGGGCTGCTCACTGGATGGGACGGTCGGGGCAGCAGGGACGTCCAGAGCTTCAATTGCACAAACTACTTCGTCGGGAACTGTATCCACCTGCAAAGTATCAGTCTGCAATGCAACATTTATCTCGGCACAAGTAGAGCAAACATTAGTGTCAGTGCATACATCGCAGGAGAAAGTATCATCATAGTCCAATAAAGACGAAAAATCAGATAAAAACTCGGGGAGTGTATCGTCTATTAAGTCAGATAGTAACTCAATTTGAAATACTGAATGCTCTTCCATGGGATGTCTCATTGCATCAAAGATGTTAAATTTTGCGACAATATTACCAAACTCCACGGACATCGTGCCATCATCAACATCGATTTTCGTCTTTGCCGTTTTCATAAACGGTCTGCCGAGAATGATGGGTGCCTTGTTTGACTTTGTTTCCCCCTCCATGTCAAGAATATAAAAATCAGCAGGGAAAATCAAGTCATTTACTTGCACGAGGACATCTTCCACAACTCCGGCGGGGCGGGTATTGCTTCTATTTACCAGCTGAATGATTAAACCTGTATGCTGCAATGGACCAAGATCAAGATTATTATAAACAGAAGTAGGCATAACATTAATACCAGCTCCTAAGTCAAGCGTGCAATTTTCGAATTTATTGTTCCCAATGGTACAAGGGATAGCAAAAGTTCCTGGATCCTTGCATTTTTGTGGCATGGGCTGCTGGAAAAGGGCTGAAACATTTTTTTCAGCGGCTTCGTTTGATTGGATGAAGGCCGAAATATTCCTTCCCATATTCACCCTCTCATTCCCTTTCAATCTCCTTTTGTGAGTACATAAATCCTTAAGAAACTTCGCATATTTTAGGATCTGCTTTATCACATCAAGAAGTGGGATGTTCACCGCCACTTTTTGAAACACATCCAAAATCTCTCTCTCTTTGTCTTCTTCAAGGACGTTCTTATTTTTATGCACTCGGTGAGGGTACGGTATGCGAGGTTCGTACTGTTTTTCCGCAACAGCAGAAGGTTCAGCTGTAACAGTAACAGAAGGCTCAACAATAAATTTCGGGCCAGAATCAGAATCATCATCAATTTTTTTCGGGGCAGAATCTGTAACTTTACCGGATCGCAAGCTTATTGCACTCACATTAGCATTAGGATTCGGCACGATTTGAGAGGGCAGTTGGTTGGATCCTAGTGCTTGTTGGATGCCATTAACTGAGGTGGCAAGTTGTCCTATTTGTGTTTGCAAGGCTTGGATGGAGGATTCTGTCCGTTGTTGGAATTGTACGGTATTGGTGGCCAATTGCTTAACAATATCATCAATTGAA
This sequence comes from Lathyrus sativus, assembly GCA_963859935.3. Lineage (NCBI taxonomy): Eukaryota > Viridiplantae > Streptophyta > Magnoliopsida > Fabales > Fabaceae > Lathyrus > Lathyrus sativus. The sequence goes on along the minus strand of OZ012741.1, from coordinate 486,676,011 downwards.
GGACCGGAAGTTGGGGCAGCAGTGGTTGCAGCTTGTGGAGGGTTCTATGGTGATGGCAAGGGCAACGACAATTGTTGCTAGGTGGGGTAATGTTTTTGGTTGGAGGGCTGGTTTCCATATTGGAGGTTGGGATGGTTCCTCCAGCTTGGATGGTATCTATTAGTGGACAGATCAGGAATATTGTACTGGTTCTGGTTGTTACCTTGATGGTACAGGGTTGCTGCATATGCTTGAGGTACTTCAGTAGGAACTTCGTCTTTAAGAATGGGACATGTGTTCGTAGGATGATCGGGAGAAGTACAAATACCACACAATCTTGTTGTCACTGTTTGGGCTTGATGGGCTGCTTGGGCTTTACCTACCACTATCAACTGTTGCACTAACTCCTTCAGCTCGCTCATCTTATTTTCGAAGGCTTTGTCAGAATGGGCAACATGGGAAGATACATGAATCTCGTTCACACCCTTCATCGGGACAGAATTTTCTCTCGTTGTGAACTGTTGGGAGTTAAGCGACATGTTCTCGATCAGAGCTTTGGCAGCGGCTGGAGTTTTATCGACAAGTGCACCACCACTAGCAGCATCCAGCATATTTCTATCCATTGGGTTTAAGCCTTCATAGAAATACTGAATCAATAATTGCTCGGTGATCTGGTGTTGTGGGCAGCTCGCAACCAATTGTTTGAATCTTCCCCAATATTCAACCAACGACTCATCTCGTTGTCTAATACCACAGATGTCTTTTCGTATAGAGGCTGCTCGGGATGCAGGGAAATACCTTTCTAGGAATACCTTCTTCAGATCGTTCCAAGTAGCAACGGAATTCGGATCGAGATAATATAACCAATCCTTGGCTGCACCTTGTAGAGAAAAGGGGAAGGCTCTCAGCTTGATGTGGTCTTCCATAATTCCTTCAGGCCTGAGTGGGGTGGAACAAACAATCTGGAATTCCTTGAGATGTTTGTGCGGATCCTCACCTGCAAGACCGTTAAATCTAGGCAACAAATGTATTAGTCCAGATTTTAAATCAAAGGGAGCAGCAAGGTTAGCATATTCAATACACAATCCATTATAGTTAACATCGGGGGCAGCAAGCTCCCTTAGTGTCCGTTGTTCAGCCATGGTGGACAAAGGATCAGAATCAAGAACGACAAGAGATGATGAACTAGGGCCGGCCTGATTATCTCGAAGGCGGGCGTGCAAGGTTCTCTCAATCTCAGGATCGCAATCATCTAGGTCTGGACAGGAAGCTCTCGTGGCCAGGATTGTCAATGCAGCAACAATTCCAATAATTCCCACAATGTCCCTGTAGGTCAGAATCAAAATCAAAGAAAAAAGAGGGTTAAAATAGAATCGAAAAAATCTGAAAACACAAAATTTAATCTAATTATGTCAAATAAGAATTTTGGAAATTTTTTTGTATTTTTTCGAGACGGTGAAAACAGTAAAAAATTAATTAAAAATAGAAAAAAGAGTTTTTTTTGCGATTCCGATGACGAACTCCCGCAACTACTCTGTAGTAAGGGACTTTTGAGCGCACAAATTTTCTGCTTCAAGTGCACGAAACAGATCTCGAAAAGGAGGCGTTTTGCCCTAAACCGGGTTTTTTTGGCTCGGTCGGACGAGAAACGGGCGAAACGGGCGGCCGGACGCGGAAACTCAAGAAAAAACTCAAAAAAAGCAAAAAATTAAAACAAACAAAACCTAAAACTAGACTATTGGCTAAATCGATAAGAATCTACGGCAACGGGGCCAATTTGATCTGCGGTCGCGCGCGGATCAAAACCGAGCGGTTTGAAAAATATAGTAAAGCGACGGTAACTCGGATGGCGATTTACAAGGATTCTTATTTAAAATAGCCAATTGAGACGAATTGGGGGGTTTGTTTTGATTAAGAACTCGATTAAGAAAGTAAAAGGCAAAAATAAGTGATTTTAAAACAAGTGATTAGAGACAGGTAAATCCACCGGTTCGACTCCCAACTTATCATCGGTTATTACAATTCAATATTTTCAAAAAGGTTTCAATTCCTATTTGATTGCAATATTGACGAACAAGCGTCGACAATATCGCACGACTTTTATTCCTAATTACCGAATTAAGCACACGGTTAAAGATTTCCGCAAATTAACGAAAAAGCTAAGTTAATCCGCGATTGAGTTAAGGAATATTGATCGACCAAATTAAATCCAATTTATCTTATAATAACGAATTAAGCAAACGAAATTATAAAATAATTCGGAACGGGATTAAAAGAAATAAAACACAATTGAATTGAAAATAAACCTCAAAGAAATTACAGGATTCAAAACCGGCAGATTTTCCCTTAGGATTAGTTCGCCATGAAAACAATGAAAAACAAAATTCGGAAAATAAACTAGGATTAGAGTTTTGCATCACAGCAGCAAGCTTAAATAGAAAACAACTGAGCCAGAAACCTAAACTAGGCCCGCAAAGAAAACTACATTATCACAAGTCAGAAACTTCAACAAATTATTCGAGACTCAAGAAATCCGAATCAGCTCCTTTGTGCAACATTAAAGTTGTATATCTTTTTCTTAGCTTTCCAACAACTGGTAGAACGCCTCGATCTGATTCCTGTAGCTCCAGTTATGAATTTTTTACTAAAAGCTGCTAATGCTGAAAAATAATGAACGAAAATTAAATAAAGCTTAAAATAAAATAAATTGTAAAAACATCATAAAACATGAAATTAAAAAAATTAAACTGTAGAAATGCCTAAGTCTAAACATAGAGGAAGGTGCATTAAAATGCACTGATCAACACCCAACTTTGCTTCGATTCTGAAATGCTCCTCTGCAGCTGGAAGATGCAAAAGAAGAGCTCAACGGTAGCCCCTATCCAAAGGTAACGACACACTAATTCAAATGCTCGAATGAACGCCAAAGCATTCGGGTGAAGCTGGGCAGGACACAGTTCAAGGTGACAAAATATCGCCCCCTGGAAATCTGTAAAGGGCAAATGATACCCTGTTTCCTTAAAGGCAAATTCATACATGGGAAATCTCCTCCCCGGATACACCGAGCATATCCAGTCATTTTCCGTCGGACTAATCTCCCTCCAGTTCTTAGGCGCATCTTTAGCTCTATCTTCGAGGAGATCGAAGTTATTGGCCTCCTCCTCGGTAAATGTGGGCTTCGTAACAAGGGGTTCTTGGGTGATCCAACTAAGATCCCCTTCAGCCACCCGCACATTAGCATACTCAACAAGAGGCACGTCTTCATTAATATTTACCCCAACTTCGAGGACAGTTCCCTCATCTCGACTAGCCATTTCACCTGAAAAGCAGAGGAAGCAACAGTGAATTCGACAAAGATCAAATCCACCCTTCCACCACAAATCAAGTGAAAGGGAAAAGATTAAGTGCAATGATATCTCCCCGACTCAGGCCCTTATCAACGGAAAGAGGTCTTAGCGAGACACGTCACCAACGCCGAGGATACGTCCCACTACTTATTAAAACCCTAAATGAGAGAAGCCTATGACTACCCTAACCTGTCGGGCATCCAAAGCAAAGCCCTCAACTACGAGGACACCCCTTCCCAACGACAAACATAAAACAATCCTACGCAACTACCTAGGAAGATCTACAAGCATATAACACCCTAATCTTAAGTTCTACAAAGCCTTCATGAATTTCCCAAAAAAGTTCATGTGTTCTTCAAGAGACGCATGAACTTCAACCGAAAAATTCATGACCACCGGTAAATTCAAGAGCAAGTTGCAGAAATTCATAGAAATCGAAGAACATACTTGAATATTCGAAGGTTAAAGATGAAGATCTTAGGATGACATGGGCAGCAGCAACGGTGACGAGATCTCCGGCAACGAAAGTGTTGTAGAGCGAAAGATAAGGAGAAGAGAAATCTTTGTGGTGTGAAATGAAATTTCGCCCCCTCCTTTATATAGGCTCCCTTGCTCGCATGGGGAAGCGAAAAGGGTAAAAGGCCATCATTGCCTAACCTCCTAGCCTCCTAGGCCTTAAGCAAAATTTATTTCACCATCACACGTGGTACAGAATGGCTGCCACTTGGTATCCTTAAAATGACCCTTCACGTGTTTGTAAAAAGACAAGTCTCTTCAGCTCCCTGCGGACATATTCTCCTCGACTACGTTACCAGATCAATGTCCGAGCAAGAGCCTCGTCGATGTTTTCTGTAACGCCCCGATTCTGAATTCCCATTAATTGTTGAGTCTTTTAATTTATTTAATTGATGTTTGTTTAAATTGAGAAATTATATATTGTTATTATGTGGTGTTTGCTTATTTTATCTATTTTACCGATTCGGAGAGTTTTCGGGGAATTAGAGTAAAAAGGGCATTTTAGACATTTAGCACTTTAGTGTGAGAATTGATTGATAAGTGTTGGAAAGAATTTGAGAGGAAAGAAATAGAGATAGAAATAGAATAAGAGAGGAAAAAGGAAGAAGATAGTAACATAAGAAGAAAAGCAAGAGAAAGAAAAGAGGAGAAGAGAAAGTGGAGAGGAAAACCTGGAATCATCAAGGAATCATCACCAAAGCTTGCAATCGATCGGTAAGGGTGTGAAACTCCATCATCTCTTTAATGTGTATGATTGTATGTGTATGTGTGTGGATTTTGTAGAGTTTCTACTCTTTTTCCACTTAGGTTAGAAGTTGGTTTTGTGAGTAGAATGAGGTTTTAATCGGTTAGAAATCGGATTAGACGATGTAGTTTAGTCGGGTGATGGTTGGGTTGTGCTACTGTGACTGGTTTGGATTTAATCAGTTGGATGTGTGGAGTTTGGGCTTTGAGACAGCCATGGAAGTTCTGTCTTCGCAAGTTCGCCAGGCGAATGGCAGCGAAGCTTCGCCAGGCGAAGCCCAGCGAGCTGTAGCGAAGCAAGTCAGAAGCTAATACCCTGTATTCGCTGGCAAGTTCGCCAGGCGAGGTGAGTTGGCGAAGGTTCGCCAGGCGAGTGGATAGCGAGCCTCAGCGAGTAATTCCAGAATTACTCCCAGTGGACTTCGCTGGGGAGTTCGCCAGGCGAAGGCCAGCGAGCATTCGCTGCGTGGCTTCGCCAGGCGAAGGTTGGCGAACCTGGCAGTGTTATTTGTTTTGCTGTTTGTTCATGACATGATGTTTGATTGATTCAATTATGATTAATGCCTATATGAATGATCGATGTGTGAACTATTTTGACATGTCGTGCTGTGGGTGGCCGAAAGGCGTGAATCCTAGATTGTAGAGTAAATGGTGAATCTTGTATATTTGATAATCTTGTGTATTTGCTCGAATTGAATAGAAACGCATTGATGGGCTGATATGTGTGTAAACCATGTGTGGAATGGTGCATAATGTGAATGCATGATAGATATATGCGATGTATGTGATAAATGCAATGAATATGTTTGTGAGCATAGTATGCATTTTTGTGTCGATTGATCCCTCGGAGGATTTGCAGAACCTCGTATGATACGATGGTTATATTTGATTCCTTGGAGAATCGGTTGCATTGTGTGATTCCTTGGAGAATCGGTTGCATTGTGTGATTCCTTGGAGAATCGGTCATGACATGTAATCCCGTGGAGGATTGGTTAGAGTATTTGATTCCGTGGAGAATCTGCTGAGTACTTGATCCCGTGGAGGATCTGCTGAATATTCGATTCCGTGGAGAATCTGATGAATATTTGATTCCGTGGAGAATCTGCTGAGTACTTGATCCCGTGGAGGATCTGCTGAATACTCGATTCCTTAGGGAATTTGTTTAATGAGTCGGTACCGCATTTGCATCTGCATAGAGTCGTGTGTCGGTCTCTATGAGTTGCATGAGTCATCTGTGTATGATGCATTGGTTGTGTGAATATAACTGTGTATGTTTTATGTGGCTGTTTGGAGAAAATATAGTGAATGTTCATGTGTATGTGTAGAGACATGATTATTTGTATATGCTTAATGTGGTGAGAACATAATTTGAGTATGACTCGTATAATCATGAATATATGTATATATATAATTTTATGCATTAACTGTTATGATGTTGTTTCTCACCCTTCTGCTGTTTTCTAATGCTCTATGAGGCATTGCAGAGTAGGAAGCTGGAGGTTCTTTTTGTGAAGCGATGTCTTCATTCTTTTTGGTCAATGGCTCTGATATGTAACATCTGGGTAGTTAGGAAGCCTTTGACTCTTTTGGAGTTACATTTGTTTTGATTCTTTTGTGATACATATGTGTATGTATCTGCTGTGGATATGTTGTAAAGCATGAATTAACTGATGGTTGTATATACCTTTATGAATGTGATTGATTCAATATTTGGATGTTTCCGCTTTTATTCTAAATATTGAGATGTGGGTTACCCATTGTTGCATATCTATTTTGAGCAGGTATCGTATGTGTTTAATTTCATGATAATGTGATGCGCCTCTTTTATACCATGTTTTAATTAAACTCTGATGAAATAAATTTTCTAAGTGCCTAATTGATTTATTTAATTTATTTGGGGGTATAAAAAGGGGGTGTTACATTAAGTGGTATCAGAGCCAGTGTTGAGTCAGTCGTGTCTGTCTTGTTGTTGTGTTGGTTGAACGGTTGTTTAACCTTGTCGTTATTTTTGGGAATCCTCAGAATATGGCAGGTCGTAATGACAATGCTATGGCAGCGGCGTTAGAGGCTATGGCCAGAGCTGTGCAGGGTGCACCTAACGTGAATGCGAATGATGAGTTCAGGAAGAACCAACCACCGGTGTTTAAAGGGAGATTTGATCCGGATGGTGCTCAGATATGGTTAAAGGAAATTGAGAGGATCTTTAGGGTGATGGATTGTGCTGAAGGGATCAAGGTGAGACTAGGGACTCACATGCTGAGAGAAGAGGCTGATGACTGGTGGGTCAGCATGAGGCAAGTTCTTGAGGTCGACGATGAGGAGATTACGTGGGATTTATTTCGTACTGAGTTTCTAAGGAAGTATTATCCCGAAAGTGTTAAAGGGAAGAGAGAAATGGAATTTCTGGAGTTGAAACAAGGTAATATGTCGGTGGTGGACTACACCGCTAAGTTTACTGAGTTAGTGAAGTTTCACCCTCACTATGATGCGGTTACGGCGGAATTTTCCAAATGTATCAAGTATGAGAATGGCTTGCGTCCGGAGATAAAGCAAGCGGTAGGTTATCAAAGGATAAGAAGATTTTCGGATTTGACCGAGTGCTGTAGGATTTATGAAGAAGACAGTAGAGCTCGTTCTACTCATTATAAAGGTTTGAGCGAGAGGAGAGGGAAGCAGCAAGTACGAAGCGGACCTTATGTGACGCCTGCTGAGAAGGGCAAACATAAGGGAAACTTTGATAGGAGACCCGGAGGAGGTTCCGGTGCGATCAAATGTTTTAAGTGTGGCGTGATGGGCCACAAGTCTTATGATTGTGGAAAGTTCAAGGCGAAGTGTTCCAACTGTGGACTCTTTGGTCATGATGCAGCAGAGTGTAGAAAGAATGCAGTGAAGTGTTTTAATTGTGGCGAGGTGGGTCACATTAGCCCGAATTGTACCAAACCGAAGCAAGCTCCGGCGGGCGGAAAAGTATTCGCATTAGCAGGTTCAGACGCCACTAATGCGGCAGATCGTTTGATTAAAGGTACATGCTTTATTAATGATATGCCTTTAGTTGCTATTATTGATACTGGAGCGACTCACTCGTTCATTTCTCTTGCGTGTGCTAAGCGGTTGGATTTGTGTATGGTTTCTTTGAGTAGTGGTATGGTTATTGGGACTCCCGCTTCGGGGTCGGTAACTACTTCTTTGGTGTGTGCAAGTTGTCCTTTGACCATGTATGGTAAGGACTTCGTTATGGATTTAGTGTGTTTGCCGTTGGAAGGTTTGGACGTAATCTTGGGTATGAACTGGTTGCAATTTAATAGAGTTCATTTGGATTGCTATCACAAGTTAGTAAGGTTTCCTTCTTTGGAAGATGGTGAAAACGAGAGTTTTCTTTCCACTAAAGAGTTGAAGAAACTTTTAGCGGACGAAGCTCAGTTGTTTGGTTTGTTTGCATCGTTGTCGGTGGAGAGCAAAGTTGAGCTCGACGTGTTTCCTGTGGTTTGTGAATTTCCTGAAGTGTTTCCGGAAGATGTTGCGGATGTGCCGCCAAAGAGAGAGGTTGAATTTTCTATTGATCTAGTTCAGGGTACTAGACCGATTTCGATGGCCCCGTATCGGATGTCGGCATCGGAGTTGGTGGAATTGAAGAAGCAGTTGAATGATTTGTTGGATAAGAGATTTGTAAGACCAAGTGTTTCTCCTTGGGGTGCGCCGGTATTGTTGGTAAAGAAGAAGGATGGTAGTATGCGATTGTGTATTGATTATCGGCAGTTGAATCAGGTAACAATTAAGAACAAGTATCCGCTTCCAAGAATTGATGATCTGATGGATCAATTGGTTGGAGCCCGTGTTTTTAGTAAGATTGATTTAAGATCCGGTTATCATCAGATTCGGGTTAAGGAAGAAGATATTTCGAAGACGGCTTTTAGAACACGATATGGTCACTACGAGTATACGGTGATGCCATTCGGAGTTTCTAATGCGCCGGGTGTTTTCATGGAGTATATGAACCGTATCTTCCACGAGCAGTTGGATCGTTTTGTGGTGGTGTTTATCGATGACATTTTGATTTATTCTAAGTCTCGAGAGGAACACGAAGAACATTTAAGGATTGTGTTGCGGATTTTGAAAGAGAAGAAGTTGTACGCAAAGTTGTCTAAGTGTGAGTTTTGGTTGTCGGAGGTGAGTTTTCTTGGGCATATTATTTCCGGCAATGGTATTAGTGTGGATCCATCCAAGATCGATGCGGTAATGCAATGGGAGACTCCAAGATCGGTTACGGAAATTCGAAGCTTTTTGGGCTTGGCCGGTTATTACCGGAGGTTTATCGAAGGATTTTCAAAGTTAGCACTTCCGTTAACGCAGTTGACTTGTAAAGGAAAGGTTTTTATTTGGGATGTTAATTGTGAAGAGAGTTTCATGGAATTAAAGAGAAGGTTAACAACAGCGCCAGTTTTGATTTTGCCGAATCCTACGGAACCTTTTGTGGTTTATTGCGATGCTTCTTTGTCAGGATTGGGTGGTGTATTGATGCAAGATGGGAAGGTCGTGGCGTATGCTTCTAGGCAGTTGAGAGTGCATGAAAAGAATTATCTTACTCATGATTTGGAGTTAGCGGCCGTGGTGTTCGTTTTGAAAATTTGGAGGCACTATCTTTATGGTGCAAGATTTGAAGTTTTTAGCGATCACAAGAGTTTGAAGTATTTGTTTGATCAAAAGGAATTGAATATGAGGCAAAGGAGATGGCTAGAACTTTTGAAGGACTATGATTTTGGTTTAAATTATCATCCGGGTAAGGCGAATGTGGTAGCCGATGCCTTAAGTCGGAAGTCGTTGCACGTGTCTACTTTGATGGTTAGAGAGTGGGAACTCTTGGAGAACTTTAGAGATTTGAGTTTGGTTTGTGAGTTAACGCCGAGTAGTGTGAAGCTTGGTATGTTGCATGTCACGAATGATTTCCTTACTACAGTGTGCGAAAAGCAAAAGTTGGATTTGAAATTTGTGGATTTGATGACGAATGGAAATGAAGATTTCAACGTTGATGAATTAGGAGTTTTGAGGTTTCGAGGTCGTATTTGTATTCCCGATGATGCAGATTTGAAAAAGATGATATTGGAAGAGGGACATCGGAGTAACTTAAGTATTCATCCGGGAGCGAATAAGATGTATCAGGATTTGAAGAAGATCTTTTGGTGGTCTGGATTGAAAAGCGATGTTGCTCGTTTTGTGTACTCGTGTTTGACTTGTCAGAAGTCTAAGGTGGAGCATCAGAAGCCTAGTGGATTGATGCAACCGTTGGATATTCCGGAATGGAAATGGGATAGTATATCGATGGATTTTGTTACGGGATTGCCGAATACGCAAAGAGGACATAATGCTATTTGGGTGATTGTTGATAGGCTTACTAAATCGGCTCATTTTATTCCGATTGATATTACTTATTCTTTGGAAAGGTTGGCCGAGATTTATGTTGGCACTATTGTGAAGCTTCATGGAGTTCCTAAGAGTATTGTGTCGGATAGAGATCCTAGATTTACTTCAAGATTTTGGGAGAGTTTGCAAGGTGCCTTGGGTTCTAAGTTGAGATTGAGTTCAGCATATCATCCGCAAACGGATGGTCAAACCGAGAGGACGATTCAATCGTTAGAAGATCTGTTGCGTGCTTGTGTGCTTGAACAAGGTGGTGCGTGGGACGGTTATTTAGCGTTGATTGAGTTCACCTATAATAACAGTTTCCATTCGAGTATTGGTATGGCGCCATTTGAGGCTTTATATGGACGGAGATGTCGAACACCTCTGTGTTGGCATGAGACGGGTGAAAGGTCGGTAGTTGGTCCTGAAATGGTACAGCAAACGACGGAAAAGGTGAAATTTATTCGGGAAAAGATGAGAGCTTCTCAGAATAGACAGAAAAGTTATCATGATAAAAGGAGAAAGGATCTCGAGTTTCAAGAGGGAGACCATGTGTTTTTGAGAGTTACACCAGTTACGGGTGTGGGTCGTGCCTTGAAGTCGAGAAAGTTGACTTCTCGTTTTATTGGTCCGTATCAGATTGTCGCACGGGTTGGTGTTGTGGCGTATCGTGTGGCGTTGCCTCCGAACCTTTCGAATTTGCATGATGTATTCCATGTCTCACAACTTCGGAAGTATGTTCCGGATCCGTCACATGTGATCCCAATGGATGAAGTTGAAGTAAGAGATAACCTTACAGTTGAAGTTTTACCGGTTAGTATTTTGGACCGTGAAGTTAAGAAACTAAGAGGCAAGGATATTGCGCTTGTGAAAGTGTCCTGGGGAGGTGCCGCGGAAGGCAACATGACTTGGGAATTGGAGAGCAAGATGCGAGAATCGCATCCAGAGTTGTTTGAATCAGGTGATATTTTCGAGGACGAAAATTTCTAAAGTGGGGGAGAGTTGTAACGCCCCGATTCTGAATTCCCATTAATTGTTGAGTCTTTTAATTTATTTAATTGATGTTTGTTTAAATTGAGAAATTATATATTGTTATTATGTGGTGTTTGCTTATTTTATCTATTTTACCGATTCGGAGAGTTTTCGGGGAATTAGAGTAAAAAGGGCATTTTAGACATTTAGCACTTTAGTGTGAGAATTGATTGATAAGTGTTGGAAAGAATTTGAGAGGAAAGAAATAGAGATAGAAATAGAATAAGAGAGGAAAAAGGAAGAAGATAGTAACATAAGAAGAAAAGCAAGAGAAAGAAAAGAGGAGAAGAGAAAGTGGAGAGGAAAACCTGGAATCATCAAGGAATCATCACCAAAGCTTGCAATCGATCGGTAAGGGTGTGAAACTCCATCATCTCTTTAATGTGTATGATTGTATGTGTATGTGTGTGGATTTTGTAGAGTTTCTACTCTTTTTCCACTTAGGTTAGAAGTTGGTTTTGTGAGTAGAATGAGGTTTTAATCGGTTAGAAATCGGATTAGACGATGTAGTTTAGTCGGGTGATGGTTGGGTTGTGCTACTGTGACTGGTTTGGATTTAATCAGTTGGATGTGTGGAGTTTGGGCTTTGAGACAGCCATGGAAGTTCTGTCTTCGCAAGTTCGCCAGGCGAATGGCAGCGAAGCTTCGCCAGGCGAAGCCCAGCGAGCTGTAGCGAAGCAAGTCAGAAGCTAATACCTTGTATTCGCTGGCAAGTTCGCCAGGCGAGGTGAGTTGGCGAAGGTTCGCCAGGCGAGTGGATAGCGAGCCTCAGCGAGTAATTCCAGAATTACTCCCAGTGGACTTCGCTGGGGAGTTCGCCAGGCGAAGGCCAGCGAGCATTCGCTGCGTGGCTTCGCCAGGCGAAGGTTGGCGAACCTGGCAGTGTTATTTGTTTTGCTGTTTGTTCATGACATGATGTTTGATTGATTCAATTATGATTAATGCCTATATGAATGATCGATGTGTGAACTATTTTGACATGTCGTGCTGTGGGTGGCCGAAAGGCGTGAATCCTAGATTGTAGAGTAAATGGTGAATCTTGTATATTTGATAATCTTGTGTATTTGCTCGAATTGAATAGAAACGCATTGATGGGCTGATATGTGTGTAAACCATATGTGGAATGGTGCATAATGTGAATGCATGATAGATATATGCGATGTATGTGATAAATGCAATGAATATGTTTGTGAGCATAGTATGCATTTTTGTGTCGATTGATCCCTCGGAGGATTTGCAGAACCTCGTATGATACGATGGTTATATTTGATTCCTTGGAGAATCGGTTGCATTGTGTGATTCCTTGGAGAATCGGTTGCATTGTGTGATTCCTTGGAGAATCGGTCATGACATGTAATCCCGTGGAGGATTGGTTAGAGTATTTGATTCCGTGGAGAATCTGCTGAGTACTTGATCCCGTGGAGGATCTGCTGAATATTCGATTCCGTGGAGAATCTGATGAATATTTGATTCCGTGGAGAATCTGCTGAGTACTTGATCCCGTGGAGGATCTGCTGAATACTCGATTCCTTAGGGAATTTGTTTAATGAGTCGGTACCGCATTTGCATCTGCATAGAGTCGTGTGTCGGTCTCTATGAGTTGCATGAGTCATCTGTGTATGATGCATTGGTTGTGTGAATATAACTGTGTATGTTTTATGTGGCTGTTTGGAGAAAATATAGTGAATGTTCATGTGTATGTGTAGAGACATGATTATTTGTATATGCTTAATGTGGTGAGAACATAATTTGAGTATGACTCGTATAATCATGAATATATGTATATATATAATTTTATGCATTAACTGTTATGATGTTGTTTCTCACCCTTCTGCTGTTTTCTAATGCTCTATGAGGCATTGCAGAGTAGGAAGCTGGAGGTTCTTTTTGTGAAGCGATGTCTTCATTCTTTTTGGTCAATGGCTCTGATATGTAACATCTGGGTAGTTAGGAAGCCTTTGACTCTTTTGGAGTTACATTTGTTTTGATTCTTTTGTGATACATATGTGTATGTATCTGCTGTGGATATGTTGTAAAGCATGAATTAACTGATGGTTGTATATACCTTTATGAATGTGATTGATTCAATATTTGGATGTTTCCGCTTTTATTCTAAATATTGAGATGTGGGTTACCCATTGTTGCATATCTATTTTGAGCAGGTATCGTATGTGTTTAATTTCATGATAATGTGATGCGCCTCTTTTATACCATGTTTTAATTAAACTCTGATGAAATAAATTTTCTAAGTGCCTAATTGATTTATTTAATTTATTTGGGGGTATAAAAAGGGGGTGTTACATTTTCTGCATCCTAAGAACAAGCTTGGTCGACACAAAATGCATTTCGCATCTCCGAGGACGTCTTGCGCGACCCACAAATCGACCATGTCAAAATTACGCACTTGCGTGTCCCCGAACTTTTTGCTCAATTTATAGCAATCTCAAAGACCTCCCTGCGATACGGTTCCTGCCCCTTGGTCGCACAAGCTATGCTAACTTAAGTCATTGCTCCTCACCTCGAAGCAACAACTTGGGGGGCTTCTGTTCTAGATTGGACTGACACCTGCCCCACGGCTGAGTAAGGCCCAATTCAGTCTAGCTTAAGGTCAGGCCTAATACGACCATATGGCACAATATAGTTGTTAGAGCACATAGCCGTTGGGGACATGCCCCTAATGCACTTGACAATTCACGCGACCAACTACCCATCGGAAAGTCACAGAGACAGTTAGACCAGGTCAAAGATCACGCGCTAGATCTTCCACCTGGCAGTCCCCCATTGGCTAACCAGATATTTCGGTTACATTGGAGACCTTAGCCCCACGCTGGAGGGAAAACTTATAAATACCCTCTCTCTTGAGAGGGTCAGGTATTCTAATCATTCTTGCTCATACCTATACATTCGTACTTGCTTTCTCTCTAGCTCAAACACTTACTTTAGCATTGGAGTACCTTGCAGGTACAACCCCCTCCTCTCCTACAACCATTATTGTTGTCCTACATTGAAGGACAAGACGATCCATTCTGATCACTCCAGATCAAAATATAATTATTAAACTAAATAAAGAATGTATAAAAACACTTTTAATAATAACAGTGAAATTTATGTTTACATATAATACATATTAATAATTAAATTGACTGTTTGTTCCACATTTAGATTTTTGTATATGTTTCTCTTTTTTTAATTTTTATGATTGTTATCTTTAAAAAAATGAAGTAGAATCGGATGATATATCTTGGATTGGATGTGATGTGTTGACCGCCATATTTATATTATCTAATTCATCAATATTAAAGACTAACATATTCATAAATTGCTAGTCCGTGAGTTCAAATTCATTTTGCGTTGGTGTTGGTTGTGTGAAGGTATTCAATATAGTATGTTCAATTGGAAGGATATAAAAATTTTCAAGGTTTAATATTTGAGTGTTTTGAAAGAATGAAGTGTTAACGGTGTGTTGTTGAGAATGGAGGTTTGAGTAGTCGAAATTAGGTTGAGGAATTAGAATATATCGTAAGGATGGACGAAGTGAGGTTTATTGTTGTGCTTGTTGATAGTGGTAGCTTTTTTGAAGGATTGTATAAAACATTTCTTGTTGTTTGGATTTGATGTGATTGTATGTTTGTTGTTGTAATGGGGTGAAATAAAATGTGTCTTATTGTGTGGATTGAGTGTTATAGTATGTGTTGGTTGAAAATGAAGGTTGAGATGAAAATTATGATGGGTAGACCTGAGGGATTTCTTGATGAATGAGAGGGTCAACTTGTTATGTCGAAGAAGAGACGCGTGGATGGTGTCACTTAGTAACTGTGTGTCAACAACATATTTATATGGAATTGATATAAACCAAGTCATATATGCTTAACTTGACTTATGCTCACTATTTGGCAGGTTGCCCCCCATATTAGATGTTTTCTCCTCCCCCTCTCTCTTTGCTCCTCCTTGTTCAAGTCATGCCAATTTAGATGACATGCCTTAATCATTGTCATCATGTGGTGTTTCCTCAGACATTTTAGGAGAGAAAGAATTTCTTGTTCTCAATTAAATTGGAGTTTGTCCCTATTTATCCGATGTATTTCTATAATAAAAAAATACTATACATGTTGTCTCACTCCATATCAGACTACCATTATAATCACACTAAATGATATTGAAAGTATGACCTCCGTATAAATTGATACAAAAAAATATAATAATCATTAATGTGCAAATACGCAACTTATCAAAACATATTTAGACGTAATATACTTTTCTATGATGACGTGATAGACCATCCAATGTTTCTGATGTGAAAACAAAACTCGTGACTATTTATGAGATAGTTTGATGCTTACTTTGTCATGCTATAAAACAAGCACATAATCTACTATCATCAACTATAAATTTAAGATTAATAAATAGTCCCTCATTATTATCTCTATCTCCATCTTCCTAGCACAGTTTCGTCATTTTGGCTTACCCTACTCTCTAATCAAACAAACATCAGAAGCCATGTTTCCCTGCTTTTTCCCCACATACCAGTTGACATGAACTGTTTACTAAGCTGCTTCTTACTTTAACAATGCACTAAAGGTACCAAAGTTACAAAACAATTGATAGGAACCAGTAACAGAAAACAATAAAATTGAGAGTATAAAAAACACAATATGAGGGAGAGAGCTTTTATTAATTATAATTAGAGGGTAATTACAAGAAAAGCTACATATTTTTGTCGCTGACAAACATTGCAACTCCGAACAAATTCATGAATGGTATTTTTCATGCCTACCCAGCACACGTTGGTTGCAACTCTGTGATACGTCCAGAGGAATCCGGAATGCCCGCCTTGAGAATTAGAATGATATTCTTGTAACAAGGTAGAATAAATGTTGATCTGTTATAGATGATCAATCTATTTTCATAGAATAAAACTCTTTGTTTGTACACAAAACCAGATCGAGAAGTTGGATCCTCTTGAAGTGCTTCAATAATCTTCCTTAGATGCTGATCTTGGTGTACCTCCTCTAACAAATGTTGTTTGTCACTCCATATAGGGTAAGAAACTACACTATTTAGCTCAACGCCTTTATTCATTCTGCATAAGGCATCAACGCCTAGGTTTAATCTCCTCGGCTTGTAAACAATTTAAAAATCATAGCCAAGTAACTTTGCATCCCAGTTTTAATGTTCCACAGTTACAATATTTTGTTGTAGCAATTGTTTGAGGCTTTTATGATATGTTGATACCACAAAACGTCTCCCAAGAAAATACGGCCTCCAATGTTGGATGGCTAACGCGACCGCCATGAGTTCTTTTTCATAGGCTGATTTTTCCATATTTATCACTCCCAAAGCTTTGCTAAAATAAGAAATTGGTTGCTCCCCTTTCATAAGTATGGCGCCAACCCCACCACCAGATGCATCACACTCAATCAAAAATTCTTTGTTAAAATTCGGGAGGGCTAAAACTTGGGTTTTAGTGAGCTTTTCCTTCAGAATCTCAAAAGCTTTTTGTGTTGTGGGACCCCATTGGAACACATCTTTCTTGATTAACTCAGTTAGTGGCTTTGTTATCTAGCCATAGTCTTGGATGATAGTATCCGGTAAGACCCAAAAATCCCCCCACTCCCTCGAAGTTGGCCATTTAGTCACACTTATCACTTTATTTGGGTCGACAGCAACACCTTTTTCAAAAATTAAATGTCCCAAATACTCTACAGTCATTTGAGCGAACTGACATTTTTTCTTATTTGCCACCAAAAAGTTCTTATGTAGCACTTGCAGCACTGTCTCTACTTGTACCATATGAGAGTCTCAATCCTTGTTATACACAAGGATGTCGTCAAAAAATACTAACACAAATTTTCTAAGCATAAACCGAAACACTTCGTTCATCAAACTTTGAAACGTAGACGACGCATTCATAAGGTTGAATGGCATGACTAGAAATTCACAATGCCCTTCGTGAGTCCGAAAAGCAGTTTTATGAATATCGTCTTGCTTGGCAAGAACTTGGTGGTATCCTGATTTTAAATCTAATTTGGAGAAATATCTAGGCACATGTAATTTATCTAGTAACTCTTCAATGACCAGAATTGAAAATTTGTTAGGAAGTGTTACCTTATTGAGAGCACGGTAGTCCACACGCATTCTCTAAGAGTTGGTGCTATGTTGAATGATTCCCATTGTGAGCATTTCTTTCACTTATTTTTCGATTTCATTCTTGTGGTGGTGTGGGTATCGGTACGGTCACACATTAACAGGGTTTTGACCCTCATACAGATTGACTGCATGCTCTTTTCCCCTTTTCAGAGGAAGACCTAAAAGTTCTTAAAACACTCCTTCATATTTTTTCAATATTCTGCTCAACTCCTTCTATTGTGATTCAGTGATATGCCCTTTCTTGGTCTCTGTTTGTCCCTGTTTCTCTAAAGACCATAACGTGTTGCCTGCGTAACCTTTAGACCTGCTCAAAATGCATTATAAAGCCACCAAGTGCTTCGGATGTCCTCCCAAACTTTGCAAAATAACCCATTTTCTTCTGCTCCAAAAACTCATCGTTTGCTTAGTCCAATTTACGATAGTATCGCCTAAAGTTTTGAGTCACTATATTCCCAACACCACGTCCAAATCTCCTAATTCATACAAGAATGCCTCCATGGAGACTTTGAAATCACCAACTTCTATATCTACCTCCTTACACTTCCCTTGTTTTATTGTTTGAAATCCATCCCCCATTTTAACAGTCATGTTTGGAGTATCCTCTACTGCCTAACCCATTTTATGTGTTAATTTTAGGGAAACAAAATTTTGGGTGGCTCCACTGTCTACCAAGATTAACACTAGTACCCTTTGGATTTTACCTTGAACTTTTATTATTTGAGGCTTGTCTCTAGGATCTGTTATGAGGTTTTTCAAACACAGCACACTCATTTCTCCATCAACCTCATCTTCTATCTCATTTACCTCTATTGCCAGTAGGTTCCCCTCTTGATCGCTATTTAGTATGTCTAAATGTTTCGTGACTACAAGTGCACAGTCTGATCGTATAGTTTTAAAAGATTATCGAACCCAAAGGACCAAGAGTCGATCTACCGCTATTAAATGCTACTATGTAAAGCTAAGGCTAATGGATTTCTAGATTTTGGGATGCGAGTAAGAAAATAAGTGCATAATTAAAATCAAATTAAATTAAGATAATGCGAAATATTGGTATATAATCCTGTCAATCATCGGGAGTTCGGTAATTCGTGGGCGTTTAGTTTAAAAAAAAGAATTGTTATTCTGTAGAAAATACTCATTTAAAAGGCCTTATCTCACACTCTCATGGTCTTGACTTAGACTATACTCTCAAATCAGAATGCGGCTCTCGCTCTCTCATTTTGCATTTAAAAACACTTTTTGAAAATAAATAAATCATAATTAACCTTAAAGCGTTCTCGCTGCATTTAAGCCTAATGTTCAGTTTCAGCTATCCGGTTAAGACCTCAAACTCTCGCTTTATTGATCTTAAACTTCGTTACTTTCTTACTCTCGTAACAAAAGTTATTAATTTATTAAAAGAAACAGAGACCAGAAGAATTGATTCCATTAAATTTACGCCACGATTTACTTAACCCTCCTCTGATTGATCGTAATTACATACCGATACTAAGAGGTTTAGTCAGACATGGCTTTCATGCTAATACTAAATCTATTCTTAATACTAAGCAGAAAATAGAAGGGATGCATATAAATATAACAATAAAAATAAAAACAAATAAAAGGAACCTATCGATTTGAAGAACGGAACTTGGATTTGATTATGAAGGTCGGCTTGCAGTTCGGTACAATATTACAATCTTTTTGAATCAATCCTAAAACTAAATGGCAATTGTTTATCGGTGTGAAAAACAATTGCCTTACAAGAAATCACTAAAAAATGTAAAAGAAAACTAAAACAGAATGCTGAAAAACTAAAATAAAAACAGAAAAATACTATGTGCCCCCTTTTTCTAAAACTGCCTTCTCTTTTATATTTACTAGTGGGAAATTGTTACACCAATTCAAGCCTGAAATGAGGAGTGAAAATAGGAGGAAATGTAGTCAGGAGGTTGAGAAAAAATAGGGGAAAGTGGAGAAAATCTGGGGAGGAAGTGGCAGACGCCACTTCCCGTTCTTTTAGGAGTGACAGTTGTCATCCTCTTATTCCTTAGGAGTGACACTCGCCACTCCCTCTCCTTCCTTAGAGGTGGCAAGCGCCACACTCCCTTGTATGGGTAAGGTGGCAGACGCCACACGCAAGTGGCAAGTGCCACTTGGTGTGTGGTGGCCCCCACCCCTTTTTTCTTTCATTTCTCTTTCTTTCTTCTTATTTTTTTTCTTTGGTCTTTTTCTTCCATTTCTTTCATTTACTTCTCCTTTTATTATTTTATTCCATATTTATGGTAACCTACAAAACATAAGAAAACAAATGCGTAATCGAAGATGAATCAAATAAAACAGTAATAAAAGCAGATAAAATTCATGTAAGTCAAGTCAAATATCCAATATAATTTCGCGTTATCACCTCTACATCTTCTCTTTCTTCTTCAACCATAAAAACTCTATGTTGTTTATCTAAGCATTGATGCATAGGATGAAACGGACATCCACATTTGAAACACATGCCTTTTTGTTTCCTATCCATAAGCTCTTGATATGAGAGATGAGTGAAACCCCTGTCACGTGGCCCAAACTTCTTTTTTTTGCCTTGGGATGTTTTCTCTTCTTGGGCCCAAACGACCCACTCTTAGATCCATTACCTGACCCATTATATTTATTGCCTTTCACAAACACCCAATTGATCTAGTGTTGCGACCCGACCCATTAGCCTCAGGTTTAAACGTTGATCCACCAGATGTGGAGCTCCGTGAAATACCTAACCAGTTTTCACCTCTCACCTCCTTCTCTACTGCACGAGTCACCTAAAACAACTTCGCTCTACCCAATCCTCCTAATGCTACCATACTACACACTTTACCTTTGATCTCAACCTTCAGGCCATGCAAAAAATACCCCATAAATCATTTCTCTAGGAGTTTGGATATTTGAGTAGTGATGTATTCAAACTCACATATATACTCATTCGTTGTGCCCCGTTGTCGGAGTTCTATAAGTTGCTCATAGACATCTCCATCACTGTGACCGATGTAACGCTCTAACAGCGCACTTTTCAACTTATCCCACATGAGTGGTTCCTCTTCATCAAGTAGAGAGTTGAAAAAGTGGATCGTCGGTTCCTCCATACACAATTGTGCGAGACTAAACTTGACCTTTTGAATCGTCTCTTGTACCCGAAAATACACCTTTGCCTGAGAAATCCAGCCAGCAGGATCCTCCTCTCCATCAAACATGGGCAGCTCAACCTTTTTAACAGATTGACGAAACTCTGTCAAAGCTTCGCTGTGCAGTTTGTTTATGGTGGATTTAAACTCTGGAGTTTTACTGTGGCAAGCCCTCATTAATCACGCTTTCATCTTCTAGTGGCAAACCCTCATTGTTCACGTTTTCATCTTCTAGATCTATTGACTTACCTATGCATTTCTCAAGCATTGAAACAAGATAGTCTTGATTCTGTTTTGTTGTACTTTGCGCATCAGCAAGTGCAGATTTCACCTCTGATAACTCATTTTCCAATGCTGTGATTGTAGCCTCCATTATCAAAAATTGAGTTTCACTGTACGAGGTTGATACTTGTTTCTTCTTAGGTGGCATTCATTGCTCCTGTCAACGAATTCGGTAGGTCAGACTAGTTTGATAGGAACCAATAACAGAAAACAATAAAATTGAGAGTAGAAAAAACACAATATGAGAGAGAGAGAGAGAGGGGGGGGGGAAGCTTTTATTGATTATAATTAAAGGGTGATTACAAGAAATGGAAGAATGAATCCCTAATTTCCTTATCAGAGCTAGGCTCCTATAAGAAGTTAATGCTCCAAGGCTCCTATAAGAAGCTAATGTTCCATATTCATACTTGTTTCTTCTTAAGTGGCATTCATTGCTCCTGTCAACGAATCTGATAGGTCAGACCAATTTGATAGGAACCAATAACAGAAAACAATAAAATTGAGAGTAGAAAAAACATAATATGAGAGAGAGAGAGGGGGGGAAAGCTTTTATTGATTATAATTAAAAGGTGATTACAAGAAAGGGAAAAATGAATCCCTAATTTCCTTATCAGAGTTAGGCTCCTATAAAAAGCTAATGCTCAAGGCTCCTATAAAAAGCTAATGCTCCATATTCATTCTAATTTCTCAGATACATAGCCCATGTCCTTCGCTTCTTTGCAATCGGACTGTACTTTCTCTTTCTTATCTCACCATCGGTGACGATTCTTTTCAGTGTAGAATAAGACTTCCAAGCTACCCTGTGAAAGATGAGGAAAAAAATCCTCCATTGAGAGGACGAATGTCGCTCCACTCCATTAGGGTCCTCGGCCTGAGAAGGTTGTTGTAATGCAGGAAGTGACATCTTTACCGAGAGTTGAAGTAATTCCCCCAGCCCACAAAGATGGCGTCTCAATCCCCCTTTTCCACTCCTTATAAAGAAAAACAAAGATGGCGTCTCAATCCCCCTTTTCCACTCCTTATAAAGAAAAACAGTTACAGTCTATTGCTCTCCCACAATCATCTCAAGAGTTATCCATAGTAACACATTAAATATAAATCCATAATAACTCATTAAATATAAATGGTTATAGTTTGATGCTGTCCCCGCAGTCATCCCAAGATTTATCCATAATTCTCTCTTTTACTCTTCCTAAAATAAACTTTCCATACTTTAGGCTCACTTGATCCATGATGGATCAATTGTTCATTGGTCAACCTCAGCTGTACGACTCCTATCAACAATGCGCTAAAGATAGCAAAGTTACAAAACAATGCACTTAAGACAAGGATCTTATCCCCGAATTCGGTCACTTTCCTTCATTCATACTAGGAAATTAATTGAACAGTGAATATAAGAAAACGTAATCATAAAAAATGATCTTTATTATTAACTTTGTAAATTTGAAACTTTTTGGGTGGAATGAACTATTTATAAAATGTGAGAGGTTAAGTGGAGAAATGGATTTATCCACAAGAGATCCAAAGCTAGTAATTTTTTCCCACTTTATCCCAAAATTGCAAAGCATCATTTCAACTGAGAAATACATGCAACTAAAATCTTGCATTTCAAGGAACTTACCAGCCATGCCAACAACCACAAGACAAGGTCTAAGCATTTAGGTTGATGTTTGTCTTAGAAGACAGGGAAAATGGTTATATGTACAATGTTAAAGTTCAACTTTCTAAACAGAGTTAGTATATACAAACTGCACAATATTTGACAAGCCAGCCAACAAAGTTCCAGCAGATCAGGTATCTGATGGATCGAACGGAGAATCTAGTCTGAAGGGATGGCCTGCACGGCGGAACCAGGTATTGAACGCTGTTACCAAGTGAGGACAATCTTCAACATTTCGGGTAGAAAAGCTGAGGCACTGCTGCAACAATTCTTGAGCATCTGACATGGGCAATGTGGAGATGATTTGCAAAAAAGTTTCTTCCAGTTCTAGATATAGCGATTTGTTGCTGGCGGGTGAAACATTGTCTTTGCATACAACCAAAACAGGAAGCCAATCTTCTACGAGTTTCCTTCTCACCTGAATTGAGTAAAGCAAAGTTCGTCAAAGCACTTCAATTCAACATTGTCAAAACACGAATACTTGGTATTATAGAGCTGATGAATATGCAAGTGAATACAATGAAAGAAATAAAATAAGATATATGGCTCGATAAAATAGTGTCAATTTAGAAATAGCCGTCATAGGAAATTTTACAAGAAATTGTCAAATGGCTTGCAATTAACATGGTAACAAATCAATATCAAATGAAAAGGGGAAACATCAAAACTAGGTAAGATACGCTTTGCATTCAAAGTATTATTAATTTAATAGTTTTTCTCCAGCTTCCGAGATATCAAAAGTTAAAACAGATTATAGGAGCTCTGGTATTTTCTGAAGGCACCAGATAAAACAATCATTATTTGTCTATTTTGCACTAATTTTCTATTTAAGTAATATGGTCAAGCAAAAAGTTCATAATAAAAATTCAGTGATGCTAATTATTACGAAGCAAATACATGGCAAAACATATGAATGCTGACTTGTTTCTTTATTAGAGGTTGGGTCAAATAGTCCGATCCAAATTTGACATAAAACATGGGGAGTATAGGATGAAAAATAACCAATCACAAAACTTAAGTATATTTTTGCGTTGCATTCTGTCTTAACAAAGAGCATTTCCCAAAAAAATATATAAGATTAAATTGTTTTGAGTCAAAGGCATGTTGTATAATAAGGCCTCAAATAATCATATTCAAATATCATGAAGCATCAATGGTCTCCTCAGCTTGTCTGGCATATTGGGAAAAAATGATGAAAGACTTTAAATGTATGTATGCCGGCGGTCAACTTCATTATGAGAAAAAATTTATTATATTTGGTCCAAGCAAATTTTGCAATATTATTCAAAATCAATTTTCTAAACACGTAACCAATTGCATCAGTCAGATCAATGTAACTTTTGAAGTTTCAAACCAAGAAAGACCAAGAAGTGAACAAATAACTATTTCCAAACAATTCAAACTAATGAACCTCTACTACATGGAAATTAGGAGTCAGAGGTTCAAACCAAAACCCTTATTAAAGCTTTCAAGACTTAGTTGCAATTAGCTTCAAACATACACCATAATATAAGAACTTCTCCAATGAAATATATATTCTTAGCCTACATAAAATTGCTTATAAGTTTATTGATACTTAAATATAACTTTGATAAGATGCTTATCAAATTGTTTCTTGAACTAGCATTCCACATCCACATTCTCCATGCAAAAACACACTCACTAGTACGATAGTAACACCCAAGGTTGTCAAGATCGAGAACTTGTATAAGATCGGGAGAGAGTGGCAAGATCGTAAAACATAAGATCGTAACTTAGAACGGAAAATCCTACCAAATTAATTTGGTAAGATTGAGAAGGGGTAGCAAGATCATAAAATGAAAATTTGTAACAAAAATCGCAAGAGGCAAGATACTACTGAAACAAAAAATAATACTATATATTTGAAATATTTTTACACTATTTTGGTAGGGAGGTATATTTAGGGAAATGACCCTCTTTCAAATTCTTTAGACTTGTATGATTGTGCTTTTGTATCTTATTATCATTTTCCGCATTAAACACTTTTTAAATGTTTAGACATTAAGGACATATTTGGCCCATTATTTGATTTTCCATAAGCCCGATATTTAAAACCAACCCTACAAATGAAATGATATGTTTATTCTCTAAATCCTAAATCTAAAAATTCATCATTTTAAAAGGCGTGCATTCACCACCACTGAATCCTAATTGTTGTGCATTTGCATTTGTCATCCTTCTCAACTTGTAATGGTGGTGGCCGAAAAAGGCCAATTGTGGCCAGAACTGGCCGGGATCGCACAAAATCGATCTTACTATAGTACACGATTCTACTTAAGATCTGGATTGTTGGCGGTGAGTGAGGTCGTAAAATCTTCAATTTTAAGATCTAGATTGAGATCTGACAACCATGGTATCTGGTATTTGACACTAAAACGATAAATACCAACCCGTGTAGTTACATTCAATCATTTTCATTTTCTCCAAGTGTTGACAGTGTACATTTTCATTTTCTAGCGTTGATGCGTGCATTTTCATTATCTAGCATCGACGTGTACATTTTCATTTCCAATTGTCGACTTGCATGTGTTTGTGTTCGCACTTGTGCTTCATATATAATACATTATCTACAATAGCATACCATGGAAAAAATGAAAGGTTACTCTAGTTAAAGGGTACCTGAGTAGAAGCCAAAATAGTGCCGGCACAAACAGCATGAGCAAGCTTTGATGTACAACGAAGAATAACAGCAGGAAGACCAGGCACAATATTCCTCCAAGCATCATCGCCAAACGCCCTCTTCAAATCAGCAGTGAAAGCTTCTTGTTCGCTCCATTCACGCACCGCTGCATCAGCTACCCTAAGCTCAATCATCCTCTCCACAAGCCATAGAAGTTGTTTCCCAATAGTAGAAGCTTTGTGAAGATTCAACCTCTGAATAGCTTCCGTTTCATTATGATCACCTCTGAAAACAGGACTGGAATAATCCTCCAATGATTGCTTCACTGTTTTCAAGCTTTTCCTAAACGCTTCCTCCAAAACTCTCTTCGCCGTTTCTCTTGAAGATACATCCCTTAATATCTTCCCTACGAATGCTTTCACGAACGCTGTGTTGCCGTAATTGTTAATCGCCGATGAAATTAAACCTTGCAGCATTTCCTCACATGCGTTTTCTCCTACGGGTGAAACCCTAGCTACAAGCTCTTTCGATTCTTCTTCGCTGAGATAAGGAATTAGGTTTACCACTCCGTGTTCTTCTTCCTCCGTCCACGGCACGGCTTCGAGATAACTCACGCACCACCGGACGCAGTCTTCGAAAAGCAATTCTAGCGCCACGGGGAGGATAT
Source organism: Lathyrus sativus (assembly GCA_963859935.3). Lineage (NCBI taxonomy): Eukaryota > Viridiplantae > Streptophyta > Magnoliopsida > Fabales > Fabaceae > Lathyrus > Lathyrus sativus. The sequence continues at coordinate 486,650,456 of OZ012741.1, read as the reverse complement.
CAAGCGCCGCGGACACGCTCTCCACCGCGTTTGGGAAATCATTCGTGTAGAGAAGTTCCAGCACGGTGAGATGGTTCTGGATCGAGCCAGGAGAAGGTGGAACTCCAAGATTTAAACGGAACCGTTCGTGATTGGTTTGCTCCTGCGATGGAGATTGAGGGTGGATGTTGCCGATCCAACGGTCGGATAGGAGAGCGGAGAAGTATTTGGACCGACGAAGGATGTCCGAGTGGAGGTACACGTGGAGATCGGAGATTGACGCTGAGTCGACGGAGGGAGATGATTCCGGTGGAGAGACTGTATCGGTGAAGAGACGGAGGACAACGTCTGCGGTGGATGGATCGGTGAAGAGACGGAGGACAACGTCTGCGGTGGATGCATCGTTGAATAAGAGGGAAGCGGTGTTACATGTGGTGGTGGTTGGAGAGCAACGGTGGTGGTTTTTAGTTATGTCGAAGAATGAAGAGTTGGCGATTGCGGCGGTGGAGGAATGACGGGTGGTAGTGGTGCGCTGCCTCTTCCTGAGAACGCCGGGGGTGGGTATCATGTCGGGGAGAAAGGATGAAAATTTTGAGGGAGATAAATCGAATTGGTAAAAAATGGAGAAGAATTTTCTGTTTTGGGAGAAATGGATTTAGATTAAAGATTCAACGGGAGACATAACTGTTTTCTCCGTTTATTTTATTATTTTTATTTTGAAAGCTATTATTTTATTTTTAAACCTTTTACCAGCTCTGGTACTATATGTAAAAATAGAAAACAAATATCATGAACACCAAGACATTTTTCAGAATTGATATAAAAGAATTTTTACACGTTAATTCATTATAATTATTAAATTTTTATACGTATTTGATTATGGTTATTTGCTTTACTTTATCTAATCGCAATGTAATTGTGACATATTAATATATAAATGCAATGTAGATAAGACTTATCTATATGCAACCGAGTCAAAAGAAAATGAAATTTATCTAACATCTTATCTTTTTTTTATTCAATTAATATGACATTTGCACATCCGATATGGTGCCACGTATAGTGTTGGATAAATAGACATAAGGTGGTGTCATATAGTGTTGAATAAATAAATGTATAATAAGTCAAAAATTCAGTGACAATTGCGCAATTTAAATAAATTTATTTTTAAATTTTGACAATTTTAAATTTAAATAAATAGTGTTGGTTTGACTATTTTATAAAAATAGTGGTGATTATTCTCACCATATAGGAATCAATTTTGATATTAACAACTTTGGATTAGGAGATAGTTGTAGTGATTAAGATTCTTCATATGAAAGTTAAGATTGTACTTTTGATATTGATGAATGTGATATTGTTTATAGGCCGAAAACATAACCCATGTGTTTGGATCAAAATATCGACATAAATATTCCCAATTATACATATATGATATAGGGAATAGAATTAATGATAGAATGGATTTGTTCAAGTACACATTTAGCCAACATTTTGATTTTACTTTTGAATCTTAGATATGTTTTATGAATCTCGTTTTGTTTCCCCTTTCTTAGCAAGAATACTGATATTGACCCAGATATTGTCACAAAGTTGTGTTTCATGCTTGATGAACATAATTTATTGGAAAAATCATTTAGAATGGCTCATGATAGATTAAATAATCAATATGTTTATGACCTCAAACTAAAATTAATATAACCAACCTTGTAGCATTTATTGTAGGAGATGTAGATAATGCATCAGCGCAATATTGTATTGGAAAAAAGGTCAGGTCAATTGTAATAAACGGATGATTTTTGTATAGCATATCTTATTGTCATTATCGATATTTTCATATGGCGAGGATGGATATAAACAAGATAAATAGAATTTTAATAAAGGATTGGCTTTCTTTTAGAATACCAAGAAAAATAGAATTTCAATAAAGGATTGACTTTCTTTTAGAATACAAAATAAAGAGAATGGTCAAAAACATTATTGTCATCTAGCAAATGATATCAATTGTTTTTAGTTGATGATTATCTCGTGCTTTTAAGATTTGTTTTTTTTTTCTGTCCAATCAAAGATATGGTTGTAAAAGGGCATCTTGCTTAGAAAATATTTGTCATGAATATGTTTTAGCTAGATTAAAATTCTTATTCGTATCATGTTTAAATTTAATTGAATTTGGTTCAATCAAGATTCAAAATCAACTTTATAAAGATTGATATTTTGTGCGTTTTTTTTCTCTAATCGCTAACACACCAAAACCATATTGGGCCTTTTGATGTTAGGCACTGTTGTTATTTAAGGAGGTGTTCTCCTTTGTGAAGACTCACACCTTGCATTGTTTAGTTTGACGTTTTATTGAGTCTTTGTGTTTTATTTTGTAATACTCTATTCATGCAGGATCTCTCTAAATTAGGAGAATATAATATATGTGTTGTAATTAAGTTTCATATCATTAAATAATTTTGTTATTGTACAAACACATGGGAGATTGTTTGAGTGAAAGTGAGAGGGTTCTCGGATTCAAGGGGGTTTGGATCGAAGTTCACAGATAGTATTAGAAAAAAAAAGCATTAAATTGAGAGAGTTCATAAAAGATCGTTTTATACTATTGACTATTAGAGTGAATTTCCTTTCATTGAGTTAATTCCCCCCAAACGTAGGTGACGTTGCACCGAAATGGGTTAAAAATTCTTGTTTTATTTAGTTTGTGCATTTATCTTTTCTGTTACGCAAACTTGTTGTCACACACATTGTTCCGACATTGTGTCTAACGTCTTGTCATCAATAGAACAAAATTTCAAAGAAATTTATTAATGAACTTGGCATAGTCCCTAGCAGTGTGGATTCCATTGCACTCTATTATGATAATAATGGTGCCAATACACATGCTAAGAAGCCTAGATCTCACCAATGATCCAAATTCATACTCAGGCATTATCACCTTATCCGAGAGATAATAGATAGAGAAAATGTGAAAATATGCAATGTACCAATAATTGACAATGTCACTAACCCACTAACAAAGCCTCTTGTGCGGAAGAAGCGTGGTGGTCATACTAGATCTATGGGTATTAGATGTATGTGTGATTGGTGTCGCATCTTGAAAAATACGATCCTTTGTGAAGTCGCAGAAAAATGGTTCGAACATAGTTGCCGCTAAAATGTATTTATTCAAATAAGAGAAAAGGAAAATATCGATAAAACCCATAAAAAAGAAAAAGAAGATGGTCGTTGCAACCAAATTCGAGTTCGAGAGTCGATTACGTAAAGGAAAGATATTAGCAACCCTTGTGTCTGTTTTACTCAATGGGAACCTCTTAGTTAAACTTGTGATTGAATGTTAACTTATTTTATTTGTTCTCTTCGAATGATAAAGAGTGTAAAAGAAAAAGAAACGGTCACAAAAAGGTTTTTATTAGGGTGCTTGACGAGATTGCGGATCTCGCTCCTACGTATCCTAGGGTACAATGAGGAACTAAAAGCTTCATAGTTTAGGAGAAGGCTACTATTTGGTGGTTTGTTTTATTTAACAAGTGTTTAGATCATATTCTAACGGTTAAACATTGGTTTGTTTGCTCGTGGTGGAGACCACTAGTTTATATTTGCATTAGAATTGACTAAACAATGTTCTTTTACAAAAAGGTATTTGATCGCATGGGGGCGAGCAATTATGTTTGATGTGTTGAGTGTTTTAAACTTGAAAGAATGTGTGGCGAATTAAGTCATGCTTCATTAACAGAAGACAATTATTCGCGCAGGGAGTCCTACAGCAGTGCCCAAATAATCGAAGACTAAGGAAGGTTTAAACTCAATCAGTCTTTTTCGTTCTATAAGAAAACCAAACTTAAGTATAATAATTGAAGTGTTTTAGAATGGAGGACGAATGTTCGGACATAGAGCTCTACAGAATTGTCCAAACATTTGAGGAAAGAGAAAGTTTACACCTATCTTAATATTTCCTTTTTCGTCCAAGTTATTGTAAAAAAGAGTTTGAGTGTTATGTTTAATCGAGAAAAAAAGAATTTGGATTGCATTGAAACGAAATTAATTAAGGGAAAAAGTTTAAAAAATTCACTTGGCATTGTACCAAAGATTTTGATGAGTTTGAAAATAATCCCTTAACTATTTATCTCTATTTATTATTATTATTATTATTATTATTATTATTATTATTATTATTATTATTATTATTATTATTATTATTATTATCTATTTATTTAATTAATTGTAGCAATTAAAGAAATAAATAAATAAAAACCAATAATAATAAAATAAATAAAATCAAGGAGTTTTGAAAATTCACTCGACAGATATAATCATTTATTTAATTTTTAATTTAAACAAATAAATCAATAATGATAAATATAAATTTAAATGAGCAAAAATGACAAAGATGAGTGCATAAGTATGAAGAACATGGTAATTAAACAATAAGATATAATTAATTAACTAAACATGATTTAAATTAATTATTTATAATAATAATAATAATAATAATAATAATAATAATAATAATAATTATAATTATAATAATAATAATAATAATAATAATAATAATAATAAAAACTATGAACAAAATAAAAATAATATAATAAAAAATGGCCTAAGGCCCAACTTAAACAAACAAAAGAAATATAGTAAAAAGAAACAAGAAAAAATAGGGGTGGGAAAAGCAAACTAAGCCTAATTAGGAGCTCATTAGTGGTAGTCACACAGCGTCACGTGGCACACGCTCAGTATGAATCAGAATATAGAGGAATGGATGGCAATGATTAATTTTGGATTTCTTCAAGAACTTGATTAATTTTTCATGAAATTAAGCAAATAAATAATGAAAATTCATCTACTCGATCTCACGAACAATGTGAAATACTCATAGTTAAAAAAATAAGAAACTAAAAAAATGAAAATTAAATCAAATTTAATCATTTTTGCTCATGGAGGTTCAAAAACACTTTAAACTCTTGATTTTGAATCAATGGATTTTCATGCAAAATGGTGATGATTAATTAAATAAATAGAAAAATATATCAAAACATTGAATTTTCATTGCTTAAGTTTGTTCAAAAGTACATACTTCTTGAGCAACAGTCTGGTATCCTTTCCAACTACCAAGATACTCATTAATAGACTCATTTCTCGCATTTGCAGTCCGTCTAAACTTTGGCATTATAATCAAGGACTTCATTCAAAGATTCACAAAGTGTTTTCACCACTTATTTTGCCGGATTTATGTAAGCCTTTGGTAAAACTTTTCCCAACTTTGTCTTCTCATTGGGATCAAACAATGATTTGATGGCCCCAATAACACAGTTTTCATTCTCCTTTTTGCCATCTGACTTCTCTTAAGCCCATACTATTAATGGTGATAAACCGTAAAAACATGTTATCGCAATCAATGAAGTTCCAACATTGATCGAAAGGTGCCTTCGACTCAAAGCTTTGAGAGAAAGCAACACAATATTAGACCTGGATTGTAGCTTATCAACTGTATTGAAGAAAATTTGTCCATAAAACTGCAAAATAATCTCTCAAAAGGAAGACAAAAGTTTCAAAATTTTAGGAAATACCTTCAATGTCAAATGTTTTGATGTCTTGAGGCTTTTTAGAATTTGTGATGGAACACATGCTTTCTGCAAAGGTAACCGCCATTCTCGCTTGCTCTCATGTTAAGTTCAATCTTCTTCTTCCTTGAAGAATAGGTCGAAAGTTTGTGTAGATTTTGAGCGGATCAAAATCAAAAGGTTGCAGTTATTCGTTGAAGTAAAAGCCACGCTAAACAAGGAGGTTTCGCAAATAATCGATGCTCTCAAAACAATGGGGACGAGAAAGGCACAGTTAACGAGAGGTCGGAGAATGGAGTTTGGGTGGTGGTGTGTGGTGTGCTTCCCTTGTTTCACGAATAACGATTATGTGAAGAAGAAGAAGAAGAATTTATGGTGTATGTGAGAGACTGAAAACAAAAGGATAACACTGATGGATAAATTTGAAATTTTATAAAATACAGTTGAATCCTACTACTTCGACTAGCTACTTCGACACAGTCTAATGCTATCTTTCTACAAAACTATGAATTACAACTAACATACCACCTAATTCATGTTTTTGAGACTTTTCATCCCAATGTTTTTCTACAACTTTTCGAACATAACTTTCTTCAGGGGTTTAGTGAGTATATAAGCTAGTTGTCATTCTATCTTGTAATGCTCAAATTCAAGCTTTCCTTTGTTAACTTGACCCCTCAGAAAATGATACCACCTCTCTATGTGTTCACTTCAACCATGACACTCTAGATGATTCGCCAGGTCAATAGATGACATGTTATCAATAAACAACTTCATTTTCCTAGGTTCTATTATTTTGAGCTTCTAGAGCAACACCTCTATTCGTGCGGCACGACATGTTTTATATGATGCAACCACATACTAAGTTTTGCATAATGACAAAGCTATAATGTTTTCCTTACTTGAACTCCATAAGATTGGTGCACCTCCAATCATGAATATGTAGTCTGCAATACTTTTCTTCTTGTATTGATCTCCATTGAAATCTGAATTAGTGTAGTCATATACCTA